>NW_019059951.1:2203624-2231570 GCF_000696155.1 Zootermopsis nevadensis | reverse complement strand
GTAATGGCAGGAATAGACTTGGCCCTACAGTTAGGTTACAGTCCAGTCAAGGTAAAGATTGTTGTCTCATAATTGGCTTTTAAAAAATAGGAGTTTTAGTAAGCCATATCACATCACATATTCCCAGAATCATAAGTTTTTGCTCTACAAATGTTGTTGTCTTCAAGAATTTGTTCTAGGCAATACAATGTCAATAACTGACTGTATGAAGAAAAGCACTAACAGTGACAAAAATCACACTTCCCAACTACACCAGATCAAATTATTACATAAAACTTTTGGTGTGTGTGTGTGTGTGTGTGTGTATGTATGCATGTAAATTTGGTCTCACATTACCCCTTTCTTAGTCTTTGGTGTGATTGGTAGGTGACCATAACTAACTTTATATGGTGTGATGGCATAGTGGTAAATAACAACACAGGTGACCTTAAGGTGAATCATGAATCAGAATTCGTACTGACATCTGATGTTGCCTGCAGCACAACTCAGGAAGCATTGTTATACTTTACCAAAAAACAAAATAAGGTTTAAAGTGATTTTGTACTGACTTATAAGTAATAAGTAAATTAATTAGCACATTAATATGATTATAAATTTAACTGATGATCTTCAGTATTTGTGTTTGTGAGTTCAGTAACTTTAAACCAAAGAGGTTGGGAATGGTGGCTTGGCTTCAAACCTACCTCCTTAACAGTTTGATACACTCTTCTTTCATATTAAATAAGTAATAGTCACAACCACTGGCTATTTCAAGATGTTATGTTCTGATTCAACGGTAAATATGGTTTACTATCCCAAATGAAATCTTTGATTGGTTACTTCATTTACATTTTAACTACAGAAATTATTCAAACTATGTTTGCAGTTTCAGCTTGTGTCCATTTATGCTCTAACTAGCTTGATGTACTTACAAAGTCATTACACAAATGTTTATGTCATTTAGGCTCCGTGCATAACTAGAAGCATGTCTGGTGATAAAATAATGGCCACCAGTAGTTTAACTATCCACTGAATGAATGATTTCTTTGTTTTAAAAATGCAGTTGCATGGTTAGATCTCTGAATTGAGTCCATTTCAACAAACTTAAAGGGAATAAAATATATTTACTTTCATTTAACTGAACACCTGCATCAGTAAGATGGCTTGCCTGAGTAAGGCTGCAAATGAAAAATCAATAACACAATATTTCTTGAACTTACATTCTGATTACTTTATTAGCCAAGATTTTCTGGCCAAATAACATCACTTTTGTTTCCAAAACTGAGGAAAAAACAAACAATATGAGCATTTCTAGGATTCATAATTCAGTTATGAAAGTTACAAGTACATATGACAAAAGAAAACCCTCTTCTGTCATTGAGCTGAGTAGATCCTCTAATAGTTTCATCATTGTAAACAAGTGTTTAAAAATTATATATAATGTGAAGAATTTATTTATAGCAAATCATAATTAAATCTGTAACATGCACCTGTCTTCAGAAACTATCAGAATAAAATTATTATGATGAGAAACTAAACATTTTAAATTAATCATAATATTCCATACTGCATTAGGTAAACTGTGTGCTGATGCGAGGATTCAATGATGATGAGATCTGCGACTTCGTTCGACTGACAGAAGACCGTGCTTTAGATATCCGATTTATTGAATACATGCCATTTACTGGCAACAAATGGATTGATGAGAAAATGGTGTCATACCATGAAATGGTCCAGATATTGAAAGCACATTGGCCAGATATTCATACTTTGCCAAATGGCCCCAATGATACATCCAAGGTAGGAATCATAACTGCTTACAAGCCAAGACATAGTTATAGGTACCTGATACAGTTTTAATTATTGTTACAGATTATAAATAAGTAAGTATTGGCTATTGATCCTGTGGTTCTTGTTCTTGAATTATATAATTTAAGATAGTATCATGTCAAACAGAAATACTGTTAGAACACAGCAAAACCACATAAAGAGTTCATTCTTTAAATATCTATATTTGGATCCTTTGGGTTTTTTATTTCAAAATCTACCCCTTCAGTGGTCATGTTTCTATTGCATACTGATTTCTTTCCTTGTTTTTTCAAGTTTCCCACAATTATCTTTCCATATATATAAAAACACACACACAGTTTTTGTCCAAGAACCACTCACAGATGACCACAGCAAATCTCATAACTGCAACAATATATGTAGACCACTTACTGGTTTCCAGCAATAGAAGTTCACAACCAAGAATTTGGCATGTTTGTATGCAACTTTTTAATTATCTGTTCTCCAGAAATATGAATTTAGTTATGTATATTTTTAGCTACATTTATAATGTTTAAAAATTGAAACAAGTGACTACTAGAGAAATCTTACACATTTTTCTTGTTTAATGGCAGCCATGTACATTAGTACCCACATAAATGGGTGAGGAGGAGAAGATGAACATGACAGAGTAAAATTACATACTATGACTCCTCCCCTCGAAGATACAATTGACTAACATTGACATGTGGTACAAATTCCAAATGCAATTTGGAAGTTTTATATGGTGGCAAATTCCTTGATATCCAAACAAAACTGCTGGTAGTCTGTCATGTTTTGTTATGTATCTATATTAATTTCTTTAAAAATTTGTTGTCATATGCAGGCATATAAAGTCCCTGGTTTCAAGGGACAAATTGGATTTATAACTTCTATGAGTGAACACTTTTGCGGTTCATGCAACCGTCTTCGAATCACAGCAGATGGAAATCTTAAAGTGTGCCTCTTCGGAAATGCTGAGATCTCTCTCAGGTAAAAAAGTGTTAAAACAGTACAATAATAAAAATATCACATATAAAAAGCATCATACTTCAAGTCACTATCTAACCACATAAGTGTTAACATTTACAGGGATGCAATGCGTAATGGATGCAGCGAAGCTGATTTACTGGCATTAATTGGAGCAGCTGTACAAAGAAAGAAGCAACAGCATGCAGGTAAGCCATATGACAAACCAACAGATTTTCCCCATCAGTAAGGCACCAGCATCTACAACATGGACACCATTTCCTGGTGTGACTGTTGATAATGTGGCAGTCTCTGCAGCACTACTTTCATCTCTGACTCCATACAGCAAAGTGCTTATTGACAACCTAACAGTCACTCAGCTAATTTTCCACTTGTTATGGAACCCAAAGTTTCATTACTGTATTCACAAGAGCCTACCATTGCACTCTATCCTACGTCAGATAACACCAATCCACATCATCAGAATTGGTTTATGATCCATTTTAGTATTATATTCCCATATATGTCTATGCTTCCTGAGTGATCTCTTCCCTTCAGGTTTCCTGATACATTTTTTGTGAATTTCTAATCTCTTTACATACCCCATCCATCTCCTCCTCAGTACGATCACCCAAATATTTGGTGAAGAGTACAATTTATAAAGCTTTTCATCATGCATCTCTCTCCAACCTCCTGCTACTTCTGCTTTCTTAGATCCAAATATACTTCTCAGCACCATTTTCAAACACCCTCAGTTGATGTTCTTCCCATACAGCAAGAGATTAAGTTTCATACCCATATCTCATGTCCATTTTGCATTGTATATGATGTTGCAAATAATTTGTCAAAGTCTGAGGCATGAAAGATGTCACTTAAACACATCAACCTTGACTTCTATGTTGTTGCATCTGATCCTGCTCAAAGACTGGACATTTCTTACATGGCATATTTCATCTGTTCTTTTAGTATAAAATCATATCACAATCTTTCATAGCTAAAGAATGGTAACTCCACAGAGCAGAGTCCTTGAGAACCTAATAGTATGCTCAGCTAGTCAAGAAATTCCTTGCCTTTTATGGAACCCAAAGGTTCATTACTGTGTTCAAAAGCACATGCCACTGGTCCCTATCCTGTACTAGATGAATTTGAAAAGTATTTTGTTGTCTAGCATCAAACAGGAATTTACTGAAAAATCTGTACCACATAATACTACTGGGCCACAAAATGTTGCTGTGAAAACATTTTTTGTGGCATATAGATTTCATCATTTAGTATTATAAGAAAAATGATGTATAGTCATACAAAAATGCTTGGCTTGACATCATAAACAACAGTCATTTCTTACAGGTATGCAGAATCTTTCTAAGATGAAGAATCGACCTATGATTCTTATTGGTGGATGACTATCATGTATGTACATCTGTATGAAAAAAATAGTTCTAGTGGTTTAGAATGAAGAAAGGAATTAAAATAAATTTTATGACATATCTGACTGGACACTCATAATCCATCTATAGGAGACAAACTTTTTCTCTTATTTCCCAATTTTATCAAATGTTCAATCACAGAAATTTTACTTTCAGTATTCACTGGCTGTCTTAAAACATTCTTTTAACAATCTTGTTATAACTGGCTATTCATCTTCAGGCACAGTGTTTAAGCACAAGGTTAGATGAATGATATGAATTCAATATTTCAATTCTTTTCCAGGTCAGACAACTGCCTATAATTTGCACTGGAATCTGAACACAAAAAACTACCAGCTAAACAGAACTTCAAATATACCTCATGTATGGAATCCGAATTTCTTTCTGAACCCCATAAATACAGGAATTAAAAATAAATTAAAAACACTTAATATACGTAGCTTCTGCTCTCTCACAAATGATAATCTGACACATGTAGATGAAAAAGGTCAAGCAGCAATGGTTGATGTTGGCAACAAAAGTGTCACATCTCGTATAGCCATGGCCCAAGCTGTAGTAGAAGTTGGAGCTCATATATTAGAACTCATTGAGCAGAACAACCTGAAGAAAGGAGATGTGCTGACTACTGCCCAACTTGCTGGCATAATGGCTGCTAAACGGACATCTGAACTGATTCCTCTGTGTCATAATATACCACTATCACATGTGAAGGTAGACTTGAAATTGGACAAAGAAAGTCATGCTGTCATTATCACGTCTGCAGCAAAGTGTGAAGGTAAGACTGGTGTGGAAATGGAAGCTCTTACAGCTGCTGCAGTATCAGCTCTGACCATCTATGATATGTGCAAAGCTGTGAGCCATGACATAATCATTTCAGAAGTCAAACTAGTGTTCAAGACTGGTGGTGTTAGAGGTGACTTCAACAGGAAGTAATTCCAACAGAATAACCTAATTTTTAAAATGTATTACATGACAACCTCCTGTACAGCAGGGATGATGTTATGATGCAAGATCTTTCCAAATAACAATGCTTGTTCACTGTTTGACCTCACTTTTTCCACATTTTCATCTGTCTGGTGAGTGTCTGGACTTCCAGGTCTTTCCTGACCCTCTTTATACTTTTTATGCCACTCAAAGACACTTGACATTTTCATAGCATCAGCATCTAAGCCTCTGTTAACATCTGCAAAGTTTTACTCATGCTTCTACCTAACTCTGCACAAAACTTGATGTTAATGCATTGCTCCAACCACCAATCACTCATTTTTCCACCAGGATGAAAATACATGCTCACGTAACTCTGCCACTGCTTCGCTACTGTCACCTTATTTGCTTCATAAACATACAAGACACAACTACAGACATCATAATATGTCGCTGCTTAGTTACTGCTCACTACTCAATGTGATATATGTGGGTATTCCAGCAATTTAATTGTCATACCTCATACAGCACATTTATATAGAATAACTCACTTACATATCAAGTACTCTGATGTAACGAAGTCCACATATTCGACTCTCCTATATTTTGCTACGTGAAGAATTTATTCTACATGGTCATGGATAAAAAGAAACTTAAAACACCAAAAAATACTTCTCCAAGTCAAATAAACCACCTCATAACATCAGGTAATAGAGGACCAAACAACTCCTGAAACCAACATGTTTCCTGGATAATTTCAAAAGAATAAATTAAACCATTTATTGATATCAGCATATGTTAGACTTACTCATTTAAGCCTATGTACAGTAGAAGAAGTGAAGGAATTCTGTTATTTAGGAAGCAAAATCACAAAAGATGGATGAAGCAAGGAAGACATTAAAAGCAGATTAGCACAAGAAAAAAGAGCCTTCTTCAAAAAGAGAAGTCTACTAGTGTAAAACATTTACCTGGAATTAAGAAAGATTTTTCTGAAGTTATATGTTTGGAGCACAGTGCTATATGGAAGCAAAACATGGTCAGTGGGAAAGCCAGAAAGAAGAAGGATAGAAGCATTTGAAATGTGGTGCTATAGAAGAATGCTGAAAATTAAGTGGACTGATAAAGTACGAAATAAGCTGGTCTTAGACAGGATAAGCGAAAGAAGAAGTCTAGGGAAAAATCTTACCAGAAAAAGAGATAGGATGGTGGGACACATTCTGAGGCACCCAGGATTGGTTAATTTGGTAATGGAAGGTACAGTTGAAGGGAAAAATTGTAGGGGGAGACAAAGATTGGAATATGTGACGCAGATTTTTGAGGACATGGGCTACAAAAAATAGGTGGAAATGAAGAGATTGGCGCAAGATAGGCGAAAATGGAGGACCGCATCAAACCAGTCGAAAGACTGATGACAAATAAACAAACAAATTACTTATAATATTTTACCTGCTCTGAAGTGAGGCCTCAGAATCGGACACTTGTGTTGGGGAAGTTCCCTCTAGAAGAAGTACTAGCACTTGTTCCTGCCACATTACCCTGGACAGCTGCTGTTACTGCCACCTTGCTACCCTCTTCATGAGTTTTTACTGTGAGACTAGTCCGAGGTCCAGTACGCCATACATTACTCTTTTCATCTATTACTGATGCCTCCACAATCAACAAATACTGACCACCAGTTGGAAATGCTAGAAGGAACTGTGCTGTAAAGAAATCACGATGTGGAGCAACTGTCTGGGTTAACACAGATCCTCCATCTCCAACAATCTGAAATAAATCAGTTTGTTTCAAACTACCAGTCCATGAAAGTGCATATTTTTATGTGTAAGTTGTGAAGAGTGAGCAATGACTGACAGCAGAAATAAGAATGTCAAAGATTAAACCTGTAAAGTCCTGTTTTGTCAGATATATTCTATCAATGATTGCCCACAAACTTGGTCACAGTGTCATAGTTCATGACAAGTTCGTTAATTCTGTATCTACATTATAAGCATTCATGGTCAAGTTTTGTAATAATCCAGAAGCCAAGGAGTTCACATTATCAAACTTATTACAAAGAAACTAAAGGTTTTGTTAATTAGACATGTGAAATTAACACTGAAGATGTTTTGTGAAAAATGTTGATTCATAACTTAATGTTTATTGGCATAAAATAATTTTAGTAGTACAAAAGCATGTTACATTCCACAAACCAAAAAAATCAATGTTCTTTACTTACACTCTTTGGTTCCCAAACTATCCACTTATTTCCAGATGTAAAAAAGGACCATAAGCCATTGTTTTATGCTGTCAGTTTCTTAGATTTAATAATGACCTATGAGTCCACATATCAAATTCATCAAACAAAGAAACATTATTAACTGTTACAAATTCACTAGAAAGGAAAGTTCCTACTTAATACCACTGATCAGTATTTATCTGCCAACTTTCAGTCAGTCATTCCTTCCAATAAGTAGGTAGAAACAACATTAATACAATTTATTCAACCCAAACACAAGAAATATGTAATTAAAATATTCTTTACATACTGCCTCTTATAATGTCCAGTATGGATAACATAATGAAATGTCATGCTCGGATAATCATTACTTTGATTTCTTTTGTACATATCTGCCATGATACTACTTAAAAAGGATTCCTTGAAATCTCCAATTTTATTCTTCATCCTGTGGTATTAATAAGTCTATATTTTCTCATAATTTTAATCAAATTCAAGGTCAGATATAGAGCTACTAAATATAGCCAACAAAAACCCACTATGTTTACATAACAAAAGATATGACTGATATCATATTAGGGAACATCATAATCAGACATGTTTCTGTCACAAAAACTCTGTAAATATTACTACATGCATGTTGGCTGTTTTATGGACTGAAAGGTGTCATAATTTTTTTAAAAAAAAAATGTTCAGTGAAATACATAATGCACATTATATTTTCATATGCTGTAAATTTGTTTTAATTTATTAATATGTAATGCAATAAAACAAGTCACATAATGTCATTCAGGAATTTATTTTTGTGTGAATGATGTGCTGTGTATATGACAGGATATAGAAAGTTGGATCCTTACCTTAGTATCATGATTAGTGTGAACTGAGCGAGCCTGAAGTTGGGAAGACACAGTTACAACCACCCCACTGACTCGTCGGAACAGACCAGGTCTCTTACCATGCTGGATTACACCCTCCACCTTCACAGCAAGTTGAGAACCACTTTGTACACTTATAGACTCCCCCACGACCCGGGGTTGAGGAGATATAGCCAACTGCAAAGTTGATCATTATAGGAAAAATTAGGGTTACACTACTGTTCCTGTTGCTTTAGATTAAGATAGACACATTCTACAAATGAAGGAAACTGATCAGATGAAGATGAGATTAAGGTCATAACTTCAAATAAAAGCACGACAAAAATTTAATTTTCTATGAATGAATATTTCAATTTATTTCTGTAAACAACAAAGTGTTAGTAATTACATTACAAACAGTGGGTTTTCAACATCTTCATTACTAGGAATTTTGTATGACCAAGAATTAAATTGTGTTCTTAATTGTGAAAATATGCAGAGCAGAATCATGTTTAATTACAATATTTGATTCACTTTCAATCAGTGATGAGGTTAAAAATGTGTGGAGTTACACCTCCACTACCCCATACACCTGCAAGGTATGGTGCTTAATTCATAACAGGCCACAAATTGCTTAATGTCTTGAATAAACTGTGTCAATATTAATATGTTTTGCAAGCACCTGCTGTCAAACTAAAATCACCTGCAGAACATTTTTTAACACTTTCATTTCATCCACACATTCATCAATGTAATGTCATTCAAATGCCTCTCTAAGCCAATTAGACCATGACATAACAAAGATTAATTAATGTAAAGCAATAAAATAACAAATTTAGACAGAACACTACAAAAAGATTTTATGTTACACATTCCTTCTCTGTAAAGAGACAGTTATTAAAAAAGATCTAAAAGGGACTATATAAGATAATTTGACAACTACCTTGACACTTGTTGACTGAAGAACCTGGAAGAAATATCGTGGGAGACATAAGGAAGATTCTGCCAGGATCTCCACTTGCCTTAATAAGCAATCAATATGCTGCAATGAAGAATGCAGATAATTACAATTCAGTCTTTTGTATCAAACATAAGATAATGTTCATTAAGAAATAAAGTCCAGAATTTTTCATAAACTATGTGTAGGTTATTAATGATGCAGTTTGATCACAGCCATAATAATAAAACTGCCCTTCCTGCATATCAAAAGTAGAAGTTATGAAGCTCCTAAATCTAGAACATTGTAACACAAATTTAAATTAACAGTTCAGGCTACCTGTTAAACATATTTTAAAATTTAACAGTAAGAAAGTAAATCCAAACCAGTAGAATCTGTGACTCACATTCTTACTTTTGTAAAATATTACTATAAAGTGTAATTTTGTTACAGCCCTAACTATATCTTTCATTTTATTTCCATACCTGATGTGTAATGGTTTTAAGATCTTCGTTTCTAGTCAACTGTTGTGCTACCACACTGGCCTCTTGGCAGCATCGAATCAGGTGCTGCGTTTCCAAATTTGTTTGCTGGTAGCTTAAATGGAATAGCTGAATTATAAATAAGTTTCTAAACTGTACATGGTTCTAATGTATTAAATTCCTGTATTCAGAGGGATCAAATGATTTGTTTACATAAACAACTCTGGGGATGACGGCTGTCTTCTGGGTTGTTGTGCTGTATAGTCTGGTAGAAGTTTACTAACATTTCAGAGGTTCTTGCTGCCTCCAACATCAGTTACCTTCATACTAACCACCATGAGAACCTCAAGTCCTAAATCTGAGGATATGCAATACAATTTCTTAAGATCAAGAAACCTCATACTAGAGCTGTTAGTTCATACTAAATAGGTTGAATATCTGGGGCAGTGTATTACATAAAGGTAAAGTTGTCTCTGGTGTTTATTAAGCACCGTGCAATGAAGATGTATGGGATAGTAGAGGTATAGTTCCACTCTCTCTTGACCTCGGTACTAGACAGATGTGAGCAGTCAGTGTCACACCCTGGTACACATTTAATAATGAGGCTGGGTAGATCCCAAAACCAGTCTGGATGTAGAGACTAAGACAAATATCTAATGGCCCTACCAGGAATCAAACTGGTTATCCAGTATGTAGTTGGTCATTATACTGACTGAGATACCCTGGCTTCTCCATGTATTACATAAAATGAAGTAAACATTCAGCATTAAACAGAAACCAAATCATATTCCAAACAAACACTACAGCCATCTATAAAACAAATTCATAGCATGACTGGTCACATAATTTTTGTACAATGTACCATGAAAAACAAAACAGTTTACAGGGCTAGTCTAAATGATGTTCCTGATTTGAAACACGTTACTCACGTTTTATGAAATTCAGATGCACAAAATTGGTACCGATGGAAAGAGAAACTCTCCAAGTTTATGTTAGTATACTTCTCGGCCGCGTAGTAACACTGTTCGCCGCCAGGGGCGATATGAGAGAAAATGGCTGCCATCGAAGACAGGGGAGCCTTTTGTGTCCTGGATTTCCACGTTCACTGGTCTGTTATTAGTGTGCAACGGCATTTCCAAACCAAGTTTGCGGCAGATTAACCCAGTGGGCATACAATTCGTAAGTGGTATTCCGAATTTAAGAAAAGGGGCTGCATCTGTAAGAGAAAGTCAACCGGCCGCCCGTTGGTAAGCAAGGAAACAGAGGAGCGGGTCCGTGTACGTTTCACATGCAGTTACCAAGGGGGCTCACATTGAACACCTGTGATGTACTGAAAAAAAACTTGGAGAGTTTCTCTTTCCATCGGTACCAATTTTGTGCATCTGAATTTCATTAAACGTGAGTAGCATGTCTTTCATATCGGGAACATCATTTAGACTAGCCCTGTATTTCTGTGTATAGAATGTATACCAGCACTTACATGTGCATCTTCCCACTCTTGTTTTTTACCAATCTTACTTTTGAATGCATGTTTGATCTATCTCACCTGAACTCCAATAAGATCTCATCTTGATAATTGGCTTGAGCTACTCTCTCCACACTATGAGCCATCAGTACACACATCTGCTGTAGGCTAAGATGAAATTAAGGATAAAGACAGTAGTCCAAACACATATAAAAAAAATCTGTCCCACTATACACCATCGAGGCGCTTGGGGGGAGAGGCAGTATAGCTACTACTCATTCGTAACCTTGGCACTAAGTGGGGGTGAGTGGTTAGTGTCACACCCCAGCCACGCTTTACCCCTGGCAAAGGACCCCGGTACCCATTGGATAGGAGGCTGGGTGGGCCCCAGAGCCAGTCTGGATGCAGATGTTAGAGGAAGAATCCTCTGCCCCTGTCAGGGATCAAACCCTGGTCATCCAGTCTGTAGCCAGTCACTATCCTGAACTACCCCGGCTCAGTCGAAACACATATATGGGTCTAAAAATACTAAATCTTTCAACAGTCTCCTTTAAAATGACTCATCACAAAGCCCTGAAGTGGCACACAAGCTGACATGTATTCATACATTCTGTCACTAAACACGGGCCAAAGCCAAAATGTGTGTCCACAGAGACTTATAACATAAATTCTGTATACTGACATCAATATCAATGTGGTTTTCCTCAGTAAGAACAGCATTCTATTAATTACAACAAAAAGAGTGTTTCTTTATGTGAATTTTAATACCAGTACTAAAATAATGTGGCTGAGACCAGATTTCTATAGTGCTGAACAGGAGAATGATTGTGAAAGAGAAATTAGAAAGGATATGAAAGTGACTGGGTGCCATATTCAAGGTAGTGTCCAAGCAGAAGTACTAACCACTCTACTGCAGCAATTGGTAGCTCTGTTTTATACATACAAATTATCAATTTACACATGACAGAAATGTTTTTTGAAGGATACATTTGAATGTTAGCAAGGGAAGCAGGATCAGCATCAAAGGCACTCTGATACAGTTTCCAGTAGAGTTCACCACAGGATCGAAATTCCTTTGCACACTTCCTTAACTAAGGACCAAGAAAAGCAAAATAAAATGTAATAATTTAATGGTGCTGATATTTTTAATAGATTGTATATAGAAGTTTCCACAGTTAAAAGCTTCACAGCCTTCAGATTGATCTTTTATGAAATTTCACAAAGAATTACCAGTTATGGCTTACTATGAAAGTTTAACCCAACTTTTGGCTGGAGAAACTAACGCCAGTTTTCAGGATCAAACACAACATTATCTAAATGTGCAACACCCTCAATTTAAAATACAGTAGGTAATATAGATAAATGAACTGAATGGTATGGCACCTGAATTCATATAAACCTCTAAGAGTCAGTTATCCCATCTCCTACAAATGCAGTAAGAAAAAACAGATTTTCTCTGTCCTTCAACAACATGTAATCTACAGTGGATAAGTAAACATTTCCCGTGAGACACAAGCCAAGATGCTCATGATAACATCTACTATATTTTTAAGCTGTACCTGATTTGTGATGTGTCCATATCGCTGTAAGTTATCCCGAGTTGTTTCTGCAATTGCTGATGCTACAGCTGGAGGAGGGGCTGTGCACAGGCTGTGACATGTGTGCACCATCTGTGCCAGACATTGTAAGAACTCAGCTCTCAGCCTGGTGTACTCTGACTGAAACTGCAAGCTCTGCACAGGGGTACTTGCAGCCTATAACATCACCAACACTTCGTTTTACATCACTGAACAAGGAGATCTATCTACCAGTGCCATATTATGTCTAATTTCCTTCTAGAGCAAACTTTCTGAATGTCATATATTGTGCAACCAATCTCGGTTATAACAGCCTACTAAATAAGGCCCTGACAGTTCACCTTATACTGAGCCAGTTCAGTAAGATTCACTGCAGTCATGAAGTGAATGTAAAACAATTGTAGGACTTACATTCTACCAAGACACAGAAACAGACATGGTAAAAACATGCCAACACAAATACGGGAAGCATTCACTCTCCAGAGAAAGAACCCATATATATAATAGCAGGTAGATAAAACCAGATTTCTCATCCTAGGAGTGAATTTTTGAGAGAAGTGATGAATGTCAGCAGAACATAATATGCTTATAAATTAATGCATAAATGAAAGTTCATCATCTAATACCATATATTATGATCAATCGTTCCTGGAATTTACAGCAAAGATTTGAGACAAAGTAACTCAAAAGGTAACATCAACCTCCCTGACATTATTAGCCTTATAATGTAGGTGAGACTATATAAAATGACAAAACAGTACTCAAATACATAGTGTGACCTTGATATAATAAAAATTTATAAAGTTCAGAGAAATGCTTAACCTAAAGGATACTCATAATGCTTGAAAATAGTTGAAATACATCACCTTCAAGTATGTCTTATAACTTCCAACAACATATATTACAATATGGTACTGAGGTTTAAACAACACATAGGCGCATCGATATTTATTATTTTTTCAAATGGTTATCATGGATAAAGAATAAATCAGCATTTTCAACATCTTTAGCATTATATGAACCAAAACGTTTAAGTATTTTATTGCCTTGTATTTTATTAACATACACAATATTAAAAAGAATGTTAGTAAATGTTGAAGGCATTAATGAGATCTATGCTTCATATTATGTACCAATTGTTTGCATGATAAGCCATTGTTAAAGAAACTAATAACTTCAAGTTACATGTGAAGTAGAATCATACTAAATTGACATAAATGAAAATAAATTAAACTACAAACTTAAGTCTAGACCACCCAACACTAAATTTAATTCAAGACCATTCACTAGTTTCAGAGATGAAATATGTGGAATGACATAACCTCCAAATTGTGAGATAATTTTATGTACTCTGTGAAAATTATATAAAAAATTACATTTGGATAGAATAGCTTATATATTCCATCCAGTAATGTGTTCATAGGCTCTGATAAGAACTCCTTTCACAATTAAATGAACCATAATACAAATTCAATGCATCAGTTACCTTAAGTGCTGCGACAGACTTGCTGTAATGTGCCACAGCCTGACTAAGCCGCTGTATGAGACTCGGCTGTTTGGAACAGTCCAGGAGTTCTGCCTCACCACGACTTAGTTCTTCAAGTGACACTAACCAAAAGTGGAAGTGCTCTGAAGACACTTGTTCTCGCAATTGACTCAAAATGCCAGCTGACACACTGTGATGACCATACCTAAAAACAGAAACACATAATGCACATAATGAAAATTCAACATAAAAAACAGCTCAGCTGTTTTACTTTAGTATCAGATGATAAAAACCAGATGTTGCAGTGTTAGCACTCCTGCTCCATCTGAGCCTACACATCATTTGTCTTGACATATTTCTTTAATTTGGAGCCTAACAGGCCCATTGTTTATCCCTAGATGATACATGAGTGAAGAATATGGAGCAGTGGTGAATGATACTAGCAGGTAAAAACTTTCTTATTGCCACTTTGTCCACCACAAAACCCACATGGACTGACATGGCTACAAACTCAGGTCTCAATGATGAGAATCCAGCAATTAAGTGCCTGAGCTATGGCATAGCCAAAGCAAGCACCTTAGAAAAGGCATGAGAGATCAGTTCATATCTCATCACTGCAGAAGTATATATACACTCTGATTACCTGTAGACAAATGATTGGTCACCGTATAATTGTGCAAAGAGTCTGGTTCCTTCCCCTTTGCAGTGATCAGTCATATCAGAACCAAATGATACCTAAAGACAACCAAATGAAACTAGACAGTAGCTATCAAATAATTTGATACTTTCCATCAATAGTGACTGTACTGTGTTGCCACTGGGATGTAGCTGACTCAGAATATCAGTAAAACTATACCACATTGGCAGACATGTATTTATGTGACTGCAGAATGTGATCAAATGCATTCATTACACAAAAAATGAAACAATGCTCTCATTACAACTGGAAAATATTTTTATACTATATTTCTGCATAAAACACTATCAAAATAAACTCCTCATTGTAGGTCTTACTCACTAAATCAGATTTTTACAGTACTTGATTTTGTTCCAATACTATACAATAACAAAAAAGTTACCTGGCAGCAGACCGGGCAATCCTGTAGTTTGACCATAGACTGGTCTTTTCAATAGCTCCTTCTACTGTGCGTCTCGCCTCAATGCTCCATTCATATCCAGCCATGGTTTGAAACAGCAATGTACAAAGCATTACCTTCAACACAAAAATAACAAAACAGGTAAAAGTCTTTGCTCTAAAATCAATATTAATTTTTAACTTAATATTTTGCCTACACTGCTCAAATTTCATGCTAAGCAAGTGCTTAAATAACACATATGTCTACTTTTCACATTCAAATAAATATGTAATTTTGCATAATTGACAAAGAAGTTGCTGGTATAGCAAAATCAGCTTATAATCTTGTATCCTATTAGCTTGTGGGCACAGTAAAACACCAAACAACTACACCCCGCTTCTGATTCAAAATTTGTAAGTTGGTATCAGCTCTATGATCATATGATCCAAAGGCCATGCAGTATGACATTTACATTAAAACATTAGAAACTGTTCAAACAAACCTTGGTATGAACTTGTTCTGTACTGGGCTCTTCAACACACTTCAGATCTCGAAGTTTCTCCAAGATATCTGGTAAGAGAGTGAGTAGAGCTCCAGCCTGCAGACCTCCAATAGCACCAAGAGCTTCACAGAGCTGAACACTGCATGATCCTGAATAAGTCACGGATAACATAACCATTCAGACTCAACAGTAAAAGACCACTAAGTTTAACTTCACTACTTTGGACCCTGAATAATTCAGACTGCCTTATTTTTTATGCATGTATCTTATTTATCCAAATGAAGATTCTCCCTAAATGAGAATTTAATATATTAACATTTTCATAAATGTTAACTTTTTATGGGCTACTCTTGTGTGTGTTCATCTTCCAGTGTGGACACAATGTCATGCAGGATAAGGATCACCAAAACATGAATTAAATCACAAAGCTATATACAGAGAAGAGACTGAGAAAGCATCCACTGTACACCATCAGAATATGGGGCAGACAGACAGCTTTACCATTTACCTTTAATCTGAGTTCATTACAAACATGGCCATAGCTATCAACACAGTCTGTGTTACTGAACAAAGAGAATGCCAACCTGATGTGCCCATGAGACGGGTCCCGATGAGGTCAACAAAACGAGTACAAAGGTCTCGATGCACTTGGCACAAGCTGACTGCACAATGAAGGCAAACTTTAAGTTCATAATTATGTTCCTGCCCTGAGTCACACGTCACCAGGAGGAATAAAGACTCGACAGTGTCCACAGCCTCAGTTACTCCATGAACTGGCATTTCTTCCTTGTAACTAAGACAATGAAACATTATACACTGATAATGATTTATAAATTGAAGAGTCCAGTTCAAAGGTGGGGTGGTTCCAGTTATGGCCTAAATTTAGTGTTACTTTGTTTTATATACAAAATAAAATTGCCTGATGTATTGGTGTAAAAATGGCATGGCTCAAGTTATTAGTTTTCCTTTTATAGTGTAAATTTAGCAACACCATGTAGTTTTAAACAAGAACTTAAATTTTTAAACACTTTCTGCTCTTCTCCAAACATCTGTTAATGTGGAACCATGTTCTTTTTGCACTAGATCCTTCTAGTGTTCCATGAATTAATATTTGTTTATGTTCTGTGGTATTTAATATGGCAGAATTAGTGCTTTAAATCAGGGGAAGACATCTTTATTTTAAACAAATGAAAGTATGAGAATGCCACAGAAAATAATTTTTAAGATATAAACGAGAAGTTAACAGAGAATCAAATAAGAAGTGCAAGTGTGCAAGTATGTGAATTTAATTATGAGCACTTAAGGTACCAGGTATCATATTTAAAGAAACAAGGACAAATAGAATAGATTAATATAATAAAAAAAATGTAAAAGACAATTTTTTTTCTTCAAATATTCGAATAAAACCGTACAAGACAATGGCCAGATCAGTTCATTCACATGGATTAGAGTCTGGAAAATAACAATATTAGAATAGCTGAAACTAGTGGAATTCACTTCCTGAGAACAGTAATAGAAGTTGCATTCTGAGATCAAAAGAAGAGTGAAGATGTTATAAAAAAATTAGAGATTAATAATATTACAGAGAGAATTTCAGACTATAGAAATAAATTATATGAATATGCTAAGAAAATAGAAGAAAATGGTATCTCAAACAGACTTTAATGGGGAGAGAACACAGCATTGGGCATAGTATCTAAAGCTGATGATAATGATGCCAGAGAACACAGAATAAGAGGCACAGGAGACTTGTAAATACCTTTCAAACTAATGCTGAACTAATCCTAAAATGTCTATGATGAAGACAACAATTATAAACTGAAAATAAATACCTAAAAGTCTCAGTAAGTTCACAGTGAAAATCTTCATAATTTATACTGTGATCAAATTGAGAAAGATGAGATGAGCAAAGCATGTAGCATGCATGATAAAGATAAGAAACTAATAGGTCAGAAGGCAAATGTCTTACCAATAACACACAATCCTGGTCATGACTTGTACTGCCTTTGCAGCAATTACAGGATTACTTGAATAGCAACTCTGACTACACAGTTCCATCAAAGGCGAGTCTGAAAGTGTACAGAAAGAAAATACTTCAAAATTACTTCATATAATTCTTCATTCAATACATTTTACTTTCAAGGACGCCCTATGTTATGTCTGAACCATCAAATGTGTCAGCCTACTTCAGTTTAAACAGTAAATGGAACTTCTACACATTTTTATAATGTGTCAGTTAGTACAGCTTCAATCATTTTAAGCACTTACAAATAATACAAGAATATATTCCGGACAAAATACATTTAAGTGTCAGAATATACGAGGGTCGCTCATTAAGTAATGCCCCACATTTTTTTCCTCAGAACATATTTATTCAAGATGGCTCAAATTTAGTGACAATATAAATCAATGTTTCCTTTACACATACTATTTTTCCACATAGTCCCCATCAACTTGTACGGTTTTACGCCAGCGTGGAACAAGTGCATGCATCCCTTGCCGGTACCAGCTCTTGTCCTGTCCCCGTAGCCATGTCCTCACTGCTTGAATCACGCTCTCGTCATCTTCAAATCTTGTTCCGCGGATAGCATCTTTAAGTGGCCCAAAGAGATGGAAGTCGGAGGGTGCCAGATCTGGACTGTAGGGTGGATGGGGTAGCACCGTCCAACCCAATTTGGTGATTTCTTCCCGGGTTCTCAGACTTGTGTGAGGGCGTGCATTGTCGTGCAGGAGCAAAATTTCTGCTGGATGCTTGTGAGGCCGAACTCGTCGAAAACGCTTCTTGAGGGTTTTCAGGGTCCTGATGTACGCGTCTGAATTGATGGTCGCACCTCTTGGCATCACATCCACAAGAATGACCCCATCACTGTCCCAAAAGACAGTCATCATGACTTTTCCGGCGGAGGGAGTTGTCTTGAATTTCTTCTTTCTCGGTGATTGAGGATGATGCCACTCCATTGACTGCCTTTTTGTCTCTGGCTCAAAGTGGTGTATCCAGGTTTCGTCACCTGTAATGATCCGGGACAGAAAGACCTCTCCCTCAGCATCAAAACGCTCCAACAATTCAGAAGAAATCGTTTTCCTTTGAATCCTGTGGTCTGCTGTGAGACTTCGTGGAACCCATCTTGCGCACAGGAGCTCGGTTTCTTCACTTCCTGAAGCTTTAACTCTCTTAGCCCCGCGACCAACGGTGCTCCTATCGACTGCACAGCTTCCATACACAGCACACCAACGTTTATGAATGTTCACCACCGTTTCTTTTTCAGCAACAAGGAATTCAATTACAGCTCGTTGCTTGTACCGAGAGTCGTTCACAGACGCCATTTTAACAGTTCACTACAGCTCCGCTATCGGTTGGAATCATTTGAAACTCCGTACACGAACGCGGGAAACATCAAATCTCAAGCATGTAAAAGTACACTTTTCTATCTTCATTATTGGCTGAGAAAAAAAATGTGGGGCATTACTTAATGAGCGACCCTCGTATATAGTATATGAATCATATTCTTATTTAATAACTTGCTTTACACCTTATTTAATGCTGTGCCACAAAAATATTGTTTGTTTACTTTTGTGTTCTTTTAGCATAAATAAAGTAATGTGGGTCAGTCACTTTTTCAAAATGCTTTATAACACAACTATCTACATATAAACACCTTCATTATTAAGCTCTGTTTAGATTTCCTGTGCTGTGTGGTAAAGCTTATATGTCAACAGATGTTTATGGATATGAGTCCACAATGTCTGCTTCTAACAAAGTAGCATCACTTCAAGGCTCATCAACAGAAATGTTATCTACTTCACCATCACAATTCTCACAGCTACTTATATGTCACACGTGTAATCACAATTACTTGCAAAAAACACCAAATAAAGCCATAACACATGATAAAATAAGCCTAAAACTAAATATAATAGAACCCAGTATAGTGAACACCAGACTCATCAAAGCCCTTACCTGGGTGCAGCTGGGAATGGCAGGTTGCAGTGGATTTGGCCAAGACTTGTAGAACATCCAGTGACCAGCTAAGAACTTTCTGATATGGCGTGTTGAGGGCCACATCTACAATTGCTTCTACAGCACCTGGTGGCCATAGATGTGCACCCTGCCCTGCAAGCAGGTGGAGTCCCTGTAGAACCTGAGCTTTCACAGCCCACCGAGGATCAGTTCGTAGATAATGAAGCAAAAGCGACACCTAATAAAGGAATGTTATCTATGAAGTTGTATTTCTTTGGTAATTCAGGCCTAATGAGTGTTAACGAACAACTGGGAAGCATGCTGATTGTGGTATTCTGAGTTGTTGTGCCACATGGTCTCCTAGGTGCTCACCAACATTCTGGAAAAATATATTGTCTCCATCTTCAAGGTGAACTTAACTTTACCCTGAAGGTAATATATTATTCTGAAATATTGATAACTACATCATGTAAACTTCAGTTGAATTCACCCTAAGATGAAAGAGATACATTCTTCTGAAACAATGTTAACCCCTACAGAACCACACAGCATCATGAAC
Organism: Zootermopsis nevadensis; assembly: GCF_000696155.1. The sequence continues at coordinate 2,211,354 of NW_019059951.1, read as the reverse complement.
CACAAAGCCACAATCAACATCTTCACCACTGTGAGAACCTCAAATCTCATGCAGACGGAAGTAGTCACGGCTTATATGAAGGTACTGTCCCAAACTGTGACATTAGGAAAGATCTGAAAATATGAACATTATAACAAAAGTTGGTAAATTAAGGATGCAATGGAAACCAATCTACAGAATTCCCTTCAAAGCTTCAAGTAAGACATTGAATAAACAACCATAAAAACCAGGGTCAATGTGGTGAGATAAAATAAATGAAAATTTACAAGCGAAGACACAGAATAAACATGGACATGGAGACAAGAGGAGTACTTGTGGGAAAACAGAAGAGTGGAGGAGACAGGCACAGCACTAGCCATCCTGGTAGAAACATAAGGACATGTAACCCAACATTTACCTGGAGAAACTGAAGGAAATAAAAAGCCTCAACCTGGATATTCATTACCTACCTGGTATTTTACAAATGCAGATCCCAATGTTTCTTTGTATGGTATTTTTTGATTCTGTATAAACTGCAGGGCTTTTAGCATCAAATGAGATACAGGATGATTATGATGGCAAGTTGGAAAACACTGGGGAGGAACAGTTCACGGTACTATTCTCAGGGAAACCAGAAATGTAATATGAAAAGTTGTCCCTGTTCTTAATTACCACACCATGAAAGTTTACAGGAGAGTGGAGGTCATCTTCATGCTTGTCACTTTACCCATGGTGAAAGAGCCCCCAGTATCAGTATCCACTGGGCAGGAGGCTGGATAAGTACCAGAGCCAATCTGGATGCAATGACAAAGAAAAAAACTCTGCCCCTGCCATAAATAAAACCATGGTTATGCAGCCCATAGCCTAGCCACTATGCTGACTGAACTATATAATTCACAACAGCCAGTGCCCTGCTCAGGACTCAATCCAGGTACCTTCAAGCACAACCCTGGAATGTCAGCTCAGATACAATTTTGTGGATGACTTCCAAGAACAAGTATAATACAAACAGAGAACATAAACACATCTATACAAAACCACAGCCCAAACATCATACTTGAATTCTTATTGAGGAACTAATTAAATTAAATCATATCTCTAACCTGATTTGGAATGTCAACCAATGTAGCAGACGCCAACTGTGTCAGAGAGTTTAAGGTGACTAAAACAAATTCTTGAGCAGGATAGCTTGGTAAAAGGTCAGTGCACAACTGCCTAACCATGGCAGCTGTTGATGTATCATGGTGCATATGCTGTAATATGGGAATCAGCTGTAGCTTCATGTGTGCTGGCGTTGCCAATCCCTGGATCATGTCTGAGATCTTATTGCACATACTCAAAGCAAACAGTCTGAAAAAAAAAAGATTAACAAAACTGATTCTTGGGAGACCCCCTGGTGATCCTTATGGGGGTGATTTGTGTTAACCTTAAGATCAGGCTCATGAATTTTAGGACAAAACAAACATTTTTTGTTGGGCATGACCTCGCAGGTAGAATTCTTAAATAACACTGCCACATTCATTCACCAAATGCAACAGGCATTCCAAATTATCTGGCCTGCTATAGTGAGGATAGAGTGAAATAAACAAATACAGGGTTAACAAGACTCATTACATAAAAAACTGACAACAGAAAAGAAAGACTATACAAAAGATTGTTTAGCTACAAGTATCTACTAGATCCAATCATCACAATCAAAAGAACTTTTAGTGACAAAGGAACATTTCCCCAGGAAACTACTTATGACAAAATATAAATCATAAAAATGGTGTGAAAAGACAAGAAACAGTGGACCAATACCCAAACTAAGAATTGAATAGTAGTTTTATGTGTGTGTGAAGAAGTGTTTCAAGATGTACGATACACAAAATATTTTCTATGAGAATGTGAATTTGAATAAGTAGGATTTCAGGTTCTCACAATTTTTTTAGTATAAAGATGGGTGTCTTTTAGGTTACAGCACCCATGTAGTCTGGTAGAAGTTTACCAACATTTCAGATGATGGCCCTGATGATGGAGGAAGCAAAGACCTCTGAAATAAACTTCTACCAGGCTACACAGCACTACATACACCCCAGAAGACAGCAATCTTTATTAAGTTGAATGTTTTAAGTATTTTGCTAACATTTCATTCTTTCACTTATTAAATAATAAAAATATATTTTGTTCCCTGCATGTAGCACAAAAATTCTAAAGAAATTCATTCGCACACAGTCAAAATGTTATTAAAACCTGATTTAAAATTGTGGAATTTGTGGACATTTAAGAAAATTGTGATTTTCTATAAGTTACTTGCCAAAATGAAGTACCGAACAGAAAATAATCCCACATCAGATTCTGGATGGGGTTTAAAAGCCTAAACCCTGAAGGGCTGTTATTTTCAGTTTTTAAAGGATTCCAATTCTATCAGGGAATAATAATGACTAAAATATACTTAGACTGTGCAGCAAACTGCATGGCAGCGTAGATAGCTGCTTCCACCTCAACTGTATCATGAGAATCCAGACTACGACGAATGCTATGATGTACCTGCTGCCTCTCTGGAATAATCCCAGCAACACTACCCAGAGTCCTCAAAGTAAGAGCTCTAGCTACCTGTTAAATGTAAAATATTTAAACACTAAATTACATAATATAAATACAACTTTCACTATTTTACATACCGACAGCACTACTTACTGGGTCATTTGAATGTATGACACTGAAAATTCGGCGTACAAATTCATCAACATTCAATATTTTATCTAGATGCTTCTCACTTTGCTGACAAACACGTAACACCCATACACGCAAGAAATTATTCCTGAAACAACAGGAAAGGGTCATTAGTTGTATATCTACACTGCACGCCATCCAATGCAAAACGTAATAAATAGTTGAGCTCAGCCCAAGAAATGTCAGTATCCTGTCAATTTCAAATGGCATTCGCTGCTGATGGAATAATTAATGTAACACTTCTAATCTTTAAAAATCCCGCCCAGCTGAAGTCCATGCACGAGCTCCCCAAAGTCAATAATCCTCACCCAACTCTGAATACATCTGCAAGTTTAAGCAGAGATGAATTAATAAGAATCGGGAACGGATATTTTTCAAACAGTCTTGGAAATCTCACAATTGCTTCACACTGCTCTCCAACACGTCCAGATCGAAGACCTATAACAGAGAGAATACATATTATGTAAGAAACATAACCTCATTTTGTTGCTGGTAACGCTTATTTTAAAAAAAATTGAGTTTACTAAAACCCTGTGTTGATAAATTACCTTTATCTAACTCTGTTAATGCTGAATTTGCGTCTTGTTCAGGTTCACCCAACCCATTTTCATTGAAAGAATTAACTCTAACACCTAGCATTTTTCAAACTCTCCCATAAACACGGCCATATATTGGTATATATTTGAGACACAGATGTTGACAATTGCCAACGCCAAATGCTTCACAGACAACTTCACAACACAGTTTGGCTGCTTTCCACTGGTTTATATTTTGATAAGCCAAGAGTTATTTGTCTTATTTGTCCGACGAGACTAATCCAATACCGAGGTCAATGACCACTATTTTTGCTATACGAACATGAACGTTGTCAGTGCTTGGGGTAATGAGAATGTTTCTATAGGTGTAATATGCGGTGTTATTGTTTATATATTTATTTTGTATTGAATGAACTGTTCGCAATGACTATTACAAATGTTGAGATGACAAGCCGAGATAATTTTATGAATTCTTTCCATTATTAAGGTTGTATGTGTTGCTCTAATCATTCAATCCCATTCGAAAATCCAAATGCACCTCATATTGATAGGGTCTCTGGTGAACATTAGCCTTATAATTTTAAGCTGTTTGCCCCAGAAAAATAATTATCCACTATAATACTAAAACAAATTGGCTGTTTCGCTCGTGCAACGTATTGTTCTGGAGAGGTAAGGATCGGCACATTTTTCAAAACTGATGTTGGCATTTTGAGCATTTTTTGTGGTGTGGCAATTAAGCAAACGCTGATTAGCTTACTGTATATTCAAGTTAATTATATTGTGTATAGTTCCAGGTTATAGCACTGACTTCACGATACTAGGTTATCGTTGAATGGCTGGTGTACACAAAAGCAGTATTAGTACCTCATGTTGGCTGGCAGAATTCTTGGATCTTCCCAGCTGGACTGCAGGGGTATCATACCCAGGGAGGAATGGAGACCGAGTCAGTAAAATCTGCTCTGAGTGAGCAGAGTTCCAGATCACGTCGATCACGTAGCCACACACACCGAAATAATCATCGCCTACATTCTAATAGAAGTACTAGGTATGTTTTGTGTAGATTTTAGATTCCAGTCTTTTGTTGTGTGCCAAAAGCAGTTGTCACAAAATACTGGTAAACGTTCCAGATCAGTACAAGAAATGTAGCAATGCATAGACAAGTCATAATATTTTATAGGTTATATTTAAGACTTGAAAAATATGGATATCTGCTCATTTTGCACAAGTTTATTTTGTCAGCTGGCAAGCATAAATTCACAGTAGTCACTTATACTAACAGACCTTGTTTCAGGTCTTCTCTTTTTTAAATGATGTTAATAAGCTGGCAGTACCTTTGCTACTGTTTTCTCTTATATCAGACAGCGAAGCCAGATAAAGGTAAGTGATTAGCATAAATATGTCTATAGAGGTAAACAGGAGATTTCAGTGCTTTGAAAAGTTCCTGTTATTATCATTATCTCTTTCCCACTAAGGCTTTGGGTGGCAAGAAAACCCTAACATAATTTTTAGTCATGGAAATGTCAACACTTAATATTCCACTTCATATAGTATTTATTCTGTATATTAATGTGTGTGCTTTTATATGTGTGTGTGTGTGTGTGTGTTATAATTTTGTTTGTTCTGCAGGAGCACACGAAGTCATCGGAAGGGGGACGATCCAATGGCACCTTTTCAAACATCAGTGACTCTAAGTGATGAGAATAGAGATGGTCAGGAGGTGATTGAAGTCCAGATTCTACCTCAGGTTAGTAACTGTGTGAGATCGCATTATAGACAACTCTATTCAAGTTCTTAAATATAAATCAATATGCAGTGAAAGTTAAGAGCATATAATGTAACTTCTCAATTGTTTCTATGATTAAAAACAAGCAAGATACCATATGGATAAATTGTAAAACCCTAGATTTAGTTGTATGAGGGTGTTTAAAAGATAAGGTACATAAATACTTCTTTGTGAAGGACTTTATTCTTACATAGACACATAAGAAGTCTTTGGTACACGTGACTTTCTGCATAATCACCACAGATATTTTAGCATTTATCCCTCCATGACACTAAGGCATCTCTCTCAGCATGGAAGAAATAGGTGTTTAACACCTTCAGCCAGGAAACGACAATGTGCTGCATATCACCATCAGTTCCAAATTGCTTACCAATGAGATGCTTCTTCTTCAGAGGTTCAGAGAGGTGGAAATTGCTTGGGAGTGTTGCTGGTGGTCCAGAACTTCCCACTGATGTGATATGCTGTTATCTTACATTTTGAAACATTCTTGTAATTATGAAAAAATGAAGTTCATATCATTGACTCAAATGTAAAATTGTAAATGAAATACTTTTGTTGTTAAATAAAACTAGGTGTATAGTAATTTCTGCTTAACCAGTAGTAGGAAATATGCTTGCCACTGTTTCAGCAGAAATTTCCATAAAACAATTTTTTGTTTCAAAACTGAGTTTTTGCAGATTCACGTTTTACCTCTAGGCATTAATTTCACTGGTTATAAGAGAATAGCAGACTTGTCTGTCAGTGGTACTGGTTAGTTATTTTATGACCTACATTTTTCATATTGAGTCTTTGCAATACTATTTTTTATTTGGTTTTGCTCATGCAATTTGCAATTAGTGAACATATCTTTCAGAATGCAAGCTGGGTTCATGTTCATTCATCAGGGATTTATGCTTATCCATACTTTTGTCATTTATTCAACTACTTCTTCACTTAGTTCTCCAATAATCATTGATATCTTACCAGTCATTTAATGATTTGTTATTGATGTTTCAGGATGACAACTGGGGTGAGAACACCACTGCAGTGACAGGCAACACTTCAGAACAGTCAGAGGTTGAAGATGTTGGGGGTGGTCAGTGGCCAGGAGAGCCAGACACGGGATTTGGCTTTGTATGTCACCGTTATGTGGGTTCAGTGCTGACAGCAGTACTGTCTGTAGCAGCTTTTCTTAGTCCACTTGCCATGGTAGTCTTGCCAAAATTGGGTTTTTTTCCAGCTCTGAACCCAGGACCAACAGTAGGTTTACAACAGCGCCTTCAGCTCCTTTCATGTGGTGCAGAATGCAAAGGGCTTCTTGTATCACTTGCCTTTAAGCTTGTGCTGCTGGCAGCTGGAGCGTGGGCCATATTCTTGCGACGTCCTCGGGCCACAATGCCCCGAATTTTCCTCTTCCGTGCCGCTGTATTGGTATTGGTATTAGTATGCACCTTTGCTTATTGGCTCTTCTATGTCGTGCAAGTGACAGAAGGAGCAGTAACATCAGCGACTGGAGAGGAAGCAGTTGATTATAAAAGCCTGGTGGCATATTCATCTAGTCTGACAGACACGCTGCTCTTCATCCACTACTTGGCTGTGGTCCTAATTGAGATAAGGCATCTGCAGCCTACGTACTATATCAAGGTGATTGTGGCAATAGAATTTCAGTTAATCCTTAAAATCCTGCATAAATCATTATGACATAATTTGTGAATGTTTGTGTTAAATAGTTAACTGTACAATCACCAGAAAAAAATTTAAACCTTAGACAAAGAAATACATTATATGAGGTGAACCACAGTTTTATGTTCTGGAGTGAATAGAAACAATATTGGCTTAACAGGGGTTCTCAGTGTGTGCATATAATTGGCTACTGTCACCGTGTATGATGAAAAGTAGTTACAGCTACTTGGCATCAGAAAGTAAATTGTATTAATGGCATCACTTTTTGGCAGTGTATCTCACTGTGAGCAGTTTTCATCTTTATGGGGAATGTTAAGTCGAGGACTAGCATATGCCTGATGCATGTAAATTGCAACAACAGAAATTAAACCTGATTTTGAATGATTATGCAAAAGCCATGGCAACTATCTGACCCTTGTCTTATTTTGCTGAAGAAAGTACTGGGTAATGTGAATCTGTTTGCTATAGTATTCCTAATTTAATATATTTGATAAATTGCCATGGTGTTTAAAAAAATTATAACTCCTGTAACCCTGCAGTCTGTAAGTTGATACAAAAGGGTGAATGTGGTATCAGGTTTGGAAATGGTTGCGAACCCCTGGCTTATAAGGTTCTTGAAAAGAGAAACATTTGATCAGTATATTGCGACATATTGATAAAATAACAAAATGCTTGTGTAAATTCTAGAATAAAATGCATATTTCTACATGGGCACATGTTCTTTGTTAATAGAAAATTAAGTAATATGAAAGGAACATTTTAAATACTTCTTGTCAGATGAAGTATAAAGAATTTGCATGTAGTGGAGAGAAGTTAATACAGTGAAACCTCTATCCATCGTTCCCGGAACTATCGTTTTCCCGGATGCATCGTCCGTTTTGTTCGGTCCCGAATACATCCCATATAAAATAATGTTACATTTTCCCGCTTCTATCGTTCCTCGAACTATCGTTTTATCGCATCGATCGTTCAAAAATCGTAGTCCCGGCCCACAATTTTCCCGCAATGATCGTTCCTGAGAATTTAAAATGCTGGGTTTAGAGATAAATTAATAC
>NW_019059951.1:2160304-2203110 GCF_000696155.1 Zootermopsis nevadensis | reverse complement strand
AGGAAAACATTTTGAACGTGGAAAGTGCTCTGTTTGGTCTAAAACGTAAAGTTTCGACAAACCAGTTGTCCATTAAAGACTTTTTTGGTAAAAAGAAGTAACTTTGAAAGAGAAACATTGTTTTTTTTAAAAATTTTAATGCTTTCCCGCATCTATCGTTTTCCCGCATTCATCGTTTTTATTTCCCACCCCCGCCGAAAACGATGCATCGAGGTTTCACTGTATACTTTAATCCTTTTGTGTTGTTTTGCCACATTAAAACTAAATCTTGAAAATTTTGTAAACAATATTTCTACCCAGATTTATATTATGCAACAAAGATTTGTCACACATTAAACTTCTTTACACCTTGAAGCAGATTCAGTTTACTTTGGTTGTGGGGAGGAGACATGACTAGCCTAAAATCATTGATTGGTCTTGCACTGTGAAAATGGTCATGCATAACTTACTGTGATTTTTCGGTATTTAATGGGCTAAATTGTATATTATTATGTCTATGTTCTGATACTTTATGTTATTTAAACATAAACATTTAAAACTGCCCAATAAATCTTTGATAATGGTAATACCATAATGTATGAATGGTTCACTGTTGTCGGCGAAAATGTTGCATGTTTTTTTTGTTTTGTTTTTTTGCAGGTGGTGCGAAGTCCAGATGGTGAAAGTCGTGCTTACTCGATTGGCCAATTGAGTATCCAACGTGCAGCAGTATGGGTGTTAGAACATTACTACACAGAATTTCCCATTTACAATCCATATCTTGAACGTTTGCCTGTTTCCAAATCTCGAAAAGGAGGCTCCAGTTTCAAATTTTATGATGTAGATGGGATGAATAACTCTTCAATGCAGGTAAAATATATTTTGTTAGGTACAGATTGATAGTTTGTACATGTATGGTCATTGAGTAGGTAATTGTGAAATTTAAGGTTTTTATGGCATTGCGCAATTGCTTTTTGGTCTTACCGGTTATGATGCCATGTAGTCTTATAGGTTGTTATCGACATTAATCTCCATCTTGTGGATAGGAGATTGAGATTAAGTTCCTCCAACGCATTGGTTGGTAACTTTGTGCAAGACTGCATAGTGTCATACGAAAATAGACAACAGTCCAAATGTTGGATATTATCTGTTTCCTTTGGTATATTATATATTAATATTAGTGATGATTGATTGGGTTTAAAGTAATGGCATTTTGAATTCTGTGCTAGTATGCTAACTGCTAAATCTGGTAGCCAAGAATATGCGGGCAGTGCTATAAATGGAGTTATAATAATTTTATCACTTTTCATTTATTAACATGTTTTTATTATTATAGCAGAGTCAGTCTCGTGCCATGTTGGCTGCTCATGCCCGTCGTAGGGATTCCAGCCACAATGAACGTTTCTACGAAGAACATGACTATGAACGTAGAGTCAAGAAACGCAAAGCACGCCTCATTACTGCAGCAGAAGAGGCTTTTACCCATATTAAACGTCTACATAATGACCAAGGTTGGCAAAATATGCAAGGTACAAGATACTACCCATGAATTTGCTTGAAAGGACAGAAGAATATGGAAACTAACTCACTTGTTCATTCTGTTGTGACTGAGCATGGAGATTAAAAATTCCTAATACCAAAGCCTACCATCAGCATTGTCACCTTGGTTTCTCAATAGTTATATCCCAAGAGGTTTTCAAACCAGATTTATGTATTATTCTTTGTTGTCTCTGTCTAAGGTATGTGTCATGCTGTTTGCAACCTTCATTTAACTATTCTGACAGTACTTGGTGACCTGCGTAATTCATGACTTTCCTGGTTATGTAAAATTCTTCATCTACAGGTGCACCAGAAACACCTGACAGTTTTTGAAATGTAATAACTTTTCAAAGCGGAATGGAAATCCATGCTGTGCAGCTGTAATTGACTCACTTCTCATAAACAGCTCCACAGCCGCAATGTGGTGTTGCAACTGACCAGTGCTCCATCTCAACTCCAGAGAGCACTCTACATGACGATTGTTAGTGTGGAAGTGCAGCGTAGCGGGAAAGATGGTAATTACATTTCAAAAACCGTCAGGTATTTCTGGTGCACTCTGTATATTGTGACCAAATATTTTAATCAACATTCATTTTAAAATACTTGCATCAGAGTGCTGTCCTTTTTTGAATCACAAATTCAATTGGTAAAACGATTGTTTTATGTTTAGGGCTTTGGAAAGTAGGCTAGATAATAAACACTTTTGAACTGGGTAATGAGGAGCATGAACTTATTCTGCCTTAATCTCACCATGAAGCATGCTGTTGGTGTTATTACCAGATATTTATTTTGAAATATTTTTCTGTGATGATAATTTGTAATTTTTCTAATATGAAATTAATATAAATAGTTATGAATCAGAGAGTGAAAAGTATGTTGAAAATACTAACATTTTAATTATTTTATGTTATTGTATCAGTATTTACATTACTGTAACAATTAAGAACGTCTACCACAGATTATTAATTTAAACAGAACATTGAAACTATGTGACTATCAAACCTTGTCTTTTCTGAATTCATTTCTCACAAAAGAGGTATGTCTTGTGCTTTTGAAACATTACTCTAGTGTTGACAGCATGTGGTTGCTTACTTACAGTGCCTGCAATACCAATGGACCCACAGGAAGCCGCTCAAGCAGTGTTTCCTTCTTTGGCTCGAGCACTGCAGAAGTACTTACGAGTCACACGACAGCAGCCTCGTCACTCTGTTGAATCAATCCTGGCACATTTAGCAGATTGCCTTAGTCATGATCTCACACCTCGAGCCTTTCTCGAGCCTTTTCTTGTTCCTGCACCAGTGCTTCAGGTATACCTTGATCTGTAAATAGAAAGCTTAAAATAAACTGGCATTAGGATAAAAGACTTAAAAATTCTACCATTGTAGAGACTCATAAATGATTTATTTGACCTATCAGTCAACTCTCCATTTTCAGACTGATCTACCCATTCTTGAATGCTTTTAATTAGCCCTTTCATTATTGTGATGTCTGTGTTTGAGTTGGTGTCACATATTACAGTTAAGATAGCTGCTGATCAGGATTAAATAATGTCCCATGCCTATCCTTTGGCACTCATGAAAGAAGTAATTATGCAATAGATTCCTGTAATGGTTCCATTCTTACAACAACAGAGCACATCCTCAGGTAGCGGATGAAAGAGAAGGCTTCCAGATATGGAGGGTAGCTGTGAATATGTTGAATAAGCAATCACATACGACCAACTTGGGGTTAGTTGGAGGGCCTAACAACTCTTTACTGTGAAAAACCAGCATGTTATAAAATGGTACCCAGATTTCATAATTGTTTTACTAGATATTAGGATGCTCAAATTAAGGAGTATGAAATGGGAATGAGAAATGCTTGTAAAATTTTGATTGGAAAGCTTAAAGGGAAAAAAGACCACTCAGAAAATCTGGGCATATATGGGAAGATATTAAAGTGGATTATAGTGAAACAGGATGGAAGGCTGTGGGCTGGATTCTTTTGATACAGGATAGGAACTGGTGGTGGTCTCTTGTGAACAAGGTGATGAATCTTCAGGTTCCATAAAGAGTGGGAAATTTGACCAGCTGAGGGTACTGTCAGCTTTTCAAGAAGGATTCTGTTCCATGTAGTTACTTAGTAAATTCCTTCATCTTACTACTGGTTCAAAATTTTAATTAACAGATGGTTTTTACTTATTCTTTTCTTTTTAAGTAAAAGAAGCATTGTATTCTGTTTGCTGTTATTTGTTTCTAGGAATACGTTGTTTTGTTTATTTGTCATCAGTCTTTCGACTGGTTTGATGCGGCCCTCCATTTTCACCTATCTTGCGCCAATCTCTTCATTTCCACATATTTTTTGCAGCCCACATCCTCAAAAATCTGCATCACATATTCCAATTTTTGTCTCCCCCTACAATTCTTCCCTTCAACTGTTCCTTCCATTACCAAATTAACCAATCCTGGGTGCCTCAGAATGTGTCCCACCATCCTATTTCTTCTTCTGGTAAGATTTTTCCACAGACTTCTTCCTTCACCTATCCTGTCTAAGACCAGCTCATTTCGTACTTTATCAGTCCACATAATTTTCAGCATCCTTCTATAGCACCACATTTCAAATGCTTCTATCCTTCTTCTTTCTGGCTTTCCCACTGACCATGTTTTGCTTCCGTATAGTGCTGTGCTCCAACATATAACTTCAGAAAAATCTTTCTTAATTCCAGGTCAATGTTTGACACTAGTAGACTTCTCTTTTTGAAGAAGGCTACACTGAAAACATACTGTGGCACCAATACATGAGATGCTCATTTTGTATGATTGTGTTATCATTTTAGACCAAGTAAAGGTAAAAGGTAACATCCCTGTACCAGATGATTTTTTTCAAATATTTTACATTTACAGTGATATCTAGTTATAGTGTTACTACATGTGTATATGTGAGTGTCAGATATAACTAGATTCCATCAACATTTTAATGTCTTTCAGAATGAAAAGGAGCAGAAACCTGTGCAGACTTGGGCTCTTATTTGTGAAGAGTTGCTATCGCGTCCTATTAGTCATGGGATCACATTCCAATTGCGTCAGAATGATGTGTCACTCCTGTGCCATATACGTGCTTTGCCTCACTTCAATATAACAGAAGAGGTTGTTGACCCCAAATCAAACAAATTTGTTCTCCGCCTCAATTCAGAAACATCTGTCTGACCCCAGGCATGAAAAGACTGTTCTAGTAAGTTATTAGCTCTCAGAAGTAATGCTCATGCACTAGTATATAATGGTAGACTGTAACATAAATTATTAATATTTGCATTTAATATAATTTAATGTAAAGTATTCATGAATTGTTTTTGCTGTGCAGAAACTTTATCATTACCATATTGTAATTTTTATACAATCCAAGTTAATGTGCAATCAATACTATATTTAAGAAAGTCAGTATAAGACCGAGTACATTTATTCAGGTGAAGAAATTTTAGTATAATGGAAATGTAGGATAAGTTCCCAAAAATGAAAAAAAAAAATTCTGTTTTTAATTTGATATTTATGCATACATTTCTAGTACGTATGTCATATATCAGATTGTAAAATACTCTTTAAATTCCATAATCATCTTATCCCTTTTGTTAGCATTCAGATAGTCTGTAGTCTACCTACACTGGTTACTTAAGTGGCCCATCCACGTACGAGTCTGGCTTGGCTCGGGTTCCATTGAGCCAAACTCGTTTGTGGGTGTGGTGTCACTAGCCGAGTCTGCTATGCAAGTCAAGCTCGCCGAGCCAGACTCGCAAGTCAGACTCGTACGTGGATGGGGCGCTTTAAACTTGCAGTGATGCTATTTTCTCAGACTTATTTACAAAACTGCTGTACTTTCATTCATGTGGAAAACAAGAAGTTGTTTATCGTTGTGTAATCTACAAGGCAGCCGCTTCAGTATTAAATGAAATATGCCATCTGTTGGTCACAATCATAACTTGATGTTAAATGGAATGGATGGTGTTTTATCTCATGAGCAGACTTCAAAGCAAGTGCAAGAATTGAATTATTAATGGACACTTATACTATGGTGGGTACTTAATGTAACAATTGTACCAACATGGGCTGTGTGACATAGTTTGTCTATAAAAAGTATATATTATTTTAAATTCTGAGTGTTACAGACATTTTTGATGTATTATGATTTATAGTTTTCTGGTTTTAGCAACCCTGGTGTTGTAGACAACTAATGTCAGTTTAGATCAGGTTCATTTCAGGAGTGTTTAATTATCCGGTTCAGGCCAAGTCCCTACGGTGGTTTGGTCTGCATGAAATTGTGTAGTTCATTCCAGTTTTCAGTTAATAGTCTGGTTAAGTTCATTTTCAAAGTTTCTATAGCCGTTTTCCATTTATAAGGTTCTAACATACATGTACTCAAACTTCCTTATCCCAATGTTGTTTTCTTTACCTAATGTTGATTAATGAACTGAATATTAAAGAAATAGCTGAATGCCTTTTATGAAACACATCTTCAAATTTAATTACAGCAACTTAGTAAAGTGCACTTCTCTAGTATGAAAGCTACTTACTTCAGATATTGTTTGTAGTGTTTTAACATGACATTTTACCAAATAGAATCTCAAAACTGTGTAAGAATTTAGTAATAGGAATGCTGTATTATTGACTGTAAGATGCATTTTTGTAATTTGTCTATTATTAGTATTATTCTAATACTAATCACATTTATATACTTTTTAATCAGAGTGCAAATGTCTCAAGAAACTATTGTGTATATGAATGACATTATTATAACTATTCTACTTAAAGCGTGTTAATCATTTAACCATTTGCTGCACATTATTTTTTTACCTCTTTCCTAAGAGAATGCAATTTTAAGGTAGCAATTTAACTCATGAATATTAGATTATTATGTACATATATAAATAAAAATCACACATTACCAATATACCTATCAAATAATCAATGTCCTATTTAAAAAACACTATTTTAAAGTCTTATAATTGCCTGAAATTGAGATATGTTGTCGTAAGTGTCAAACTTATCAAAACCTGAAACTTAAACCAACATGACAATTATGTTTTATATATGTAGCACTGTACCAACGGACTACAACACATTCTTATAGCTTAGAGAGTGAAGTTACATGTTGCAGCTAAATGAAAGAATTATTCTTTGATTTGGAATAAATCAAATGTCACAGTAATAGGGTTAAATGTGTTGTGTGTGAAATGTGCTCATCAGTTATTTTCACCATACAACCAGTTCTTTTAATCGATTTCTTAAGATGCATAATAGCCTTGTCCTCCATGATTCATACTTTAAAGTTCTGAAAATTAAAATGTAATATTATGGTTACCACCTGGTGCATTATGTCTCACCCAAACTTAAAAAGAATATATTGGCTACATGGGCCAGTAATGCACTTAGTTAAGGCAGAAGTGAATGTATTAAAAACTCTTGTCCTTTGGTTATAGCATCTGGAGCTCAATGTGTATATTAGAATTTTATTAAATTTGTTTAAATGATAGTTGAAACAGAAAATCAGCGCACCATTAAGAAGACTGGAAAGCTGACATGTTTTCTTTGTATTGAAAGCTAATTACAATGGAGGCTCAAATTGACCTCATGGGTGAATCAGGTTACAATGTAATGTTTAACTCTAAATTGAAGATATACAAATGCTGTTTAGGGCCATTTCGTGATATAATTGTCATGATATGAATTGCTACATTTTCTTTTCCATACATTTTTGTTCTCTGGTTTTAACAACATTTAACAGATACAATTGATACAAGCACAGACTAGTGTGTGAGAACCAGCGATGGTCTTTACCTACCATTAAATCTTATGGTATAATATCTCAAAGCATGAGTGGTTTGAAGTTGCTGTTGCTGTATTTTCTTATTAGGAAATTCTGTTATAAACCAAGACATTTAAATTTAACAGGAGTCACACAAACATGATTTTCAAAAGTCCCAAATTGTGATTTTAATATGGTTGTTTATTCACTTTTCTGTAGAATCTAATAAATCCTTTGTAATTCAGTGGTAATACGCTGAAATGACTCACGTGATGGATCCAGTTTTATCATCAATTGTGAAGGCTTTTATGAACCTTATGAAATAGTGCCTGAAGAGAAAGAGTACAATCTGATCGGAAGCCATTCTTTTACAAATTATACTTCACTGTGAGGTGAACTGTATAGTAAAGAAGTTAAGGTGCATTTTACATTTAAGTAAGTGACTGTATCTGTTTCATGGTATGGTATATCCACTGTTTGTGCTGTGAAGTTCACCTTATGAATAACAGTCATGTCAAAATGGTGCTGTATTTAAAGCACAACGTTTTATATATGTGTATTAAAAATGAACTTCCCAGTGTTCATCCACAAAGTATCATCATTTTTTAATGTTATATACATTAAGTATTATAATAATAGCTATTGTAAATGTTTCTTTATACATATTTTAATATACATATGAGTATTAGATGTGATTTTATATGTAGTTATGTTTCCACAAGGTATTTCAGTTATTACTATCTTTAATCTAAGTCTTACACAGCATTATTTTCCTACTGTATGGAAACAGGCAGCAGTAGTTCCTGTTTTTTAAAAAGGGTAACTGCTACTGTTAGTAAATTCAGCCCTTTGCTGCAATCGTTCCCTCCCCCCATACACATTACAGCTAATGTATTTAGTCACAATTTTCTTTGTGTATTAGCATCCTCCATACTAATGTATTTTTATATTCTATTTGTTATTTCCTTTCTATATTTATTATTGTGTTCGTATGCTCATCTCTTGTGCTGTATCTGTAATTGGCCTTCTGGCTGTTGATACAGCACACTAATAATAAAACAATGAATTATGTTTATAACACTTAGATTTCCTTCCTTACCTAAAATACTTATGCTTCAGAATTATAATAATACTGCTGTATGAGAGAAGGTATGCATGGTAATGGATTATAACAGAAAAGAAAATGACCACAGTAAAATAAGTTATTAGAAATTAATTTTTGTCCAACTACATATTTGACAGGGACAGAGAATATAAATGAGGTATTACTGGTTCTTTTTTCTTATACTCTTTAAATTGCCAAGCACCTGTTGTGGTAACTTGAAAATAGCCTATGCATAGAATTAAAGTTATCATTTCAGGAATTTAGATTTATTCACATTTGTATGTGATGAAATGAGAAGTTATTTCTATTTTTGCATTATCAGAGATTATTTTCCAACACCTCCGATAGATATACCTTGTGGAAATATGGTATGTGTATTGTGTGCAAAGTAAAATCTATATTTGAGTGTATGCTTATATTTAGTATTCTGAAATTTGTTAAGCGTGTTGTGACAATAAGTGTAGCTTTTTATATAATTCCACATGAGATTAGTGTACAGAATAAAAATACTCTCTTGGTCCATTATGTATGTATTCAAACAACCCTACCTGTTATCTGTGTATTTTTTTTGTATTTATTACATTCCTTCCAGTTCATCAGTCTTATAGTTATAAAGATTTGTGTGTTGCAGTTCACCGTCATATAGGGCAAGCTGTGATACTCGGTACCTCTGAAGCACAAAGGATTAGAAAAGAAAATTGGAATGAATGTGAAATTCCAGTTTACATATTGAGTTGGCAGACTAGATGTTCTTGTCTCATTGTACATTTTCAGGCATGTCGGTTGCGACAAATTTTAAATACTCATTAATGTAAATTTAATAAAAATGTTGAACACCACTCATAACAAAGTATCCAACCTGGCCTGCCACAGCTTGCTAATAATACCTTAAGGAACTGCTAATAGCACAAATCACTTGTCCTCCAAGCTGGTATCTACATAAACAGGATAGCCAACCGATACACCGATGTTTGATATTAGTAAGAAATCCATAATTTGGGAATACTGTATTTTAACATTTAATTATTTGTATTTAAAATTAAAATACTGTGTGAATGAAATTGATTTTCTACACATTTTTCATGTGAACTAACGTGTATACAGAAGTAGCACATTGCATCAATGCCCAGAGGATCCATTTGTGTTACTAGTACAGATGACTAGCATTTTACCACAATTTTAAATTATTTATTCTAGCCTTATTTAATGGTACCATGAACAGAAGGAAGTGATTATTACCTAATACAAGGTATTATAGTGGCCTAGCAGAGGGAGATCACAAAAACACCAGTCTCTGGGCTAAAACTTGAACCTGGACCTCCCAATTATGAAACAAATGCTAACTGTGTGATTATGATGTTTGGTTAACCATGCCACACTTTTTCTCATTGGAATTTACTTCCAGTTAGTAGAATTTGTTGATAGCAGATAACAGTGTGGACAAATCTCATGTAGATTTCCTTGTGACTTAACTGAATACTGCTTCTTATTTTCATGCTGCTTTGGATTCACTGCAAGCTTTTGGAAACTCGTATGCATTTAAATTGTGTACATAATTTTCGTGAACCTTATACAACATTGTTCCCTTTGATCCAAATGTTCAACACATACAATTATTTAATGTTCTGACATATAGGTAATGTTACAACAATCTGTGGAAAATATAAACATTCTTTCATTAAATCTACTTAGATTCAAAGATTAAGAAATTTTTTATTATTCTTAATAACTTTTACACACACTCACTGTTCACTAAATTTTTTTTAACTGTAGTTTTAGCCCTGATAATGGTCATATTGAGCTTAAATATGTAACGAAAAAATGCTAGTGAAAAGTGAGTGTGTGTGTAAAAGTGACTGAGAATAATAATCCAGCATCATTATAACACACCAAATGCTACACTACAGTACTGCTTAGAAAAATACATGTTCCGTCCGTCATTAAATATATTTGTATTCCCGCTTTTCTTAACAACAGGCAATTATATTCATGATTAAAACTTTGTAGTATGAAATGCATTCACAATTGGCGGTACACCACCGATAGTATCGATGTTGGTGTTAACCTACGTAGTATATTCGATATGCGAAATCGATGTTTACAAAAGGAAAAGGTTAGAAACAGAATTGCAGAAGAAAGCCCAAGAAAGTATTGAATATGGCAACTGATGGGATGAAATCGGGTTCGAAAGGCATGACAAATGAAAACATTTTCAATAATTTTCAGGCGCTACGGAAGGAACATCTGCATATTGGTAATAAGATATCGGAACTGGAATTAGACCTTCATGAACACAAGTAAGTTGTTCAAGTATAACCTTCCTGGACGCAATGAGATATTTATGTCGATGAAATGGAGTTTGAAATGTTAAATCACAATTTTTTTCCGTAGAATCGTCATTGATACTTTGAAAGAAGTGGATGGTGATCGAAAATGCTTCAATATGGTTGGAGGTGTGCTGTGTGAAAGGACTGTAAAAGAAGTACTGCCCATTCTTATATCCAATCAAGAGCAGGTAAGATTTACTGTTTTCGTATTTTAATTGTTAGATACATTTACACAAAAGTGTGGAAAATCCTAATGTACATTACTTAGTCACTCAGAAGAATGAAACCTCAGAAGTGGATATTTCACCAAAATATCTTTGTAGATATAAAGTAGATTCCGATTAACTGGGACACATTGGGAGTAGAATAATTTGTCCCAATTATGCGAGGATCCACTTAAAGAGTTAAAAAGGTTTGTTTTTTAAGATTTGTCCCAAATAAATGGCTGCACCGATTAACTGATGGCCCAATTAACCAAAATTTACTGTAATAATAGTTTTATGATTTACTTCAGTGATTGCAAAGTTTTTTATATTTTTGAATGGTTTAATGAGTTATGATGCATTTGTAAATTAATTTTGTATATAGACCAAATATTACCATATTTGTAACAGTGGAGTTTGAGAAAATACAGAATATTGTATAATTCTACTTTTTTAATGGAAACATGAACTGTGATGTGTATCTTTATTTGTGTTGTGTGTTACAGATAGCCAAGTGTAGCAAAGGTTTACAAGGAGTGTTAAACAAGAAAAGTCAGGAACTCAATGACTTCAAAGAGAAACACAATCTTAAAATCCGAGGACAGGATGATCCTTCTGCACCTAATGCTGATGGTGATAAAAAGCCTCATACTGGCAATGTACTAGTGGTCAATCCAATGTAGTTGTCTTACACTGGCTTTCATATGACACTTGTCTCTCACACTGGGCTTTATAAGCTGTTTATCGTGTTGTGATAAAACTATTTACATGCAGCTGTGTGAACTGTTCAAGTGTATAAGAAGAAAACTTGAGTTTGTGTGTTGCATTAATAAATTGCCTATTTAAACAAATGTTTATTACTAATAGGAAGTTGATATTTTAACTAACTATGTTAACAGATTTTGTCAATGCAGAAAATGTAGATGTTCAGTTCATATTAATCTCAACTTAATGTTAAAATTATAATATGTGGCTTGAATTTTGAGAAAGGTCTAGTAAGTGGAGTTTGGATAATTTGAAAATGAGATCTACTCAAGGATTATTTTAAACATGATAATCATTTCATAAATATGAATAATTATATCCACTGCTTATAAATATTTCAGTTTTCTTCTGTTTTCATATTCCACAACAGCACAGTTCCTACAAATAAAATAGTGTAATATCATTTTATAAATTGAATAGGGGAAGGTCGTATGGTACTGGACAGCGTCCATTATCGGACAGTGCTTACTTTTCCGAAACATCGCTAGTTAGTGACACTTGTCAAGTATCAGAGTCTTGCCTCTGTTCGTCACAGACGACAGTCCTTAGTTTGAGTAAATTCGTTGAGCCGGTCAGCCACTGTGAGTGAATCTTTCAATTTGTACAAATTTTGAGCTACATTGTTTATTTTCGGAAGGCTGTATCAACTAATTCTGGTAAGTGAAATAATTATTCAATTTCTTTTACTTTAGTTGTATCAACTACAGACTGTATGTGTAGAATGATTTTGTAAGATTTGAGATTTTGTTCCAGCAGTAAGCACTGGATATACAGCAGACATTTTCTCTTTACATGTCTGTCATCTAATATCAGACAGTGTGGTTTCTGGTAGTACCGGACAAACAACAATTCTCGAAAAAATTGTTTAAGAATAAATACAATTTAGTTTGCTTCTGTTTTTACCACTAATGATTATATAAACTTTGTTATCCGTACTATTGGAGATATAACTGGTTTTGGCGTTGCTTTGTTTTATTTCAGGGTTTAAAATTAGATTTGCTATTAGAATGAACAGCTAGCCCAATACAAAAAAGAAACGGACAATGGACAGAAGATCAAATGAAACTTGCTATAGATAAGGTTACGAATAAGGAGATGTTGGTAAGGGAAGCAGCAGATACTTTTTCAGTCCCCATAATTTCTCTTGAAGATAGACTAACAACATTGCAAGAAGGGGGAATGGTGAAAATGACACCCAACATTGGTTGGTTTCAGAGAAATTTCATTGATGAGTTGGAGGAAGAACTAGTTGGTCAAATAAAAGACCTACAACAGCGTGCATCATCTGTTCAGAAATTTTTGACTAGGACTGGATACAATGTCTTTCTTGTGGTGGTTGGGCGCATGAAAAGTGAGCTGATATTGAGGGAAATATGTCATATTACAAATGTGATTCCTGCAGAAGACGTTACGATTCATAAAAACTGAAAGTTTCTATCAAAACTAAGAAAAACATTATAAGTAAAGTAGCGACCGATACTAGATGCCAATTTTTGTAATGTTGAAAATGTAAAAAAAAAAATTAAACATATTTTTCTTTACTTTTTTGACACCTTGTTTTATTCAGAATACATATTTCAGGAAGAAAAAAGTTCAAATTTGTGAAAATTAATAAGATTTTTTTTAATTTCACATTACACATCCCCCCACCGAAATCCTTAGGTATCTGGTACTATACAACCTTCCCCTACTGAACTGACCTGCCCTAAACTAACCTAACTTAACCCACAGCACCCTAACCTAACTTAACCCAACCTAAACTATCCTAACCCAACCCAACCTAAATAACCTAACCTAACCTAATTTAATCCAACTAAACCTAACCTAACCCAACCTATGGTAATCTATACCAACACAAATTAGACACTGAGTATATATTGTGACCTTCACATGACATTGACATATCTATGACCTCTAAATGATGTGTGCAATGTCACTCAGATTCCTACAGTTCTCTATGTATATGCGTGAGAAAATAGTATTTTGAATGACTTTGAAAAGTTTGAGGCCTCTAATTCTCAAACAGTTTATGTTATCTTGTCGTGGTCTTGACATGACCTTGATCTATTCGTGACCTCATTTTAACATGAGTATGGTCAACCAGGTATTTACGGTTTGGCAGAAATAAGCGTGAAAAAGTATGACCCTGAAAAATTTAAAGACCCCTATCTGGGAAAGTAGTGGGCCGATTTTGTCGTGACTTCCGTATGACGACCTATACGTGACCCCATCTTGACATGAGAATGGTGAATCAGGTATTTACGGTTTGGCAGAAATATGCGTGAAAATATATGACCTTGATAATTTTAAAGTTCTGTATCTGGGTAACTATTGGGCCGATTTTGACGTGACTTCGGTATGACCTTGACCTATACATGACCTCATTTGTACATTAGTATGGTCAACCAGGTATTTACGGTTTGGCAGAAATATGCGTGAAAATATATGACCTTGGAAAATTTAAAGACCTGTATCTGGCAAACTATTGGGGTGATATTGTCCTGATTTTGCAGTGACCTTGGCCTAACAGTGACCTCAATGTGACATGAAAATAATTACTATGATAACTACGATTATGAAGATGTGAGGGCGAGAATAAATGTACACATACTGATCTGACCTGCCCTAAAGTAACCTAACTTGACCCAATCTAAACAAACCAAATCTAACCCAACCTAAACTAACCTTACCCAACCTAACCCAACTCAACTCAGATGATCATCAACTTCTTCACCGCGGTGAGAACCCCAAATAACATAAAGGTCTAGTTAATCCTGTCATCATCACATTGCCCAAGAGATCGTTCTCCCCTGTTGTATTTTGAGATGGTCCGATGCTGTCACCAGATTAAGTTTTGTTATTTACTCAGGTAGAACAATTAAAGAGGACTGCAGTGCAGCCATCTGCGCTGGAAGAAGATACTTTTTTTGATAACAATGAGATGTTGAAACATGGCATTGATAAAAAGAGACTAGAATAGTGGAGACATGATGCAATGTCAGCGGTGAGAAAAAGAGAGATGTAAGAGAATTTGTTATCGGATTGTGGATAAATATTTACTCATGATTACAACAGGAGCGCGACTAGGAAGAGTCCACGACACAGTCGGACAAAGGCATTCATACTAGTCGGATGCTAGCGAAACGCAGAAAGTATATGTGAGTATTCTCAGCTTCGTTATTTTCCTTTTACCTAGTGACGTCTAATAGAGAAATAACTTATCCTGAATGTGTTCATGTACTACCCGCTTTTAATAGTCAGCACAATGGAATTTATTTGTTTCGTATGATTCTCAAATTAAACAACGATTATTTCCCTAAAGAGGATTAAGAGAACTATCTTAGTAATGATGAAGTGTTGTGTTTCTTTGCGGTAGAACATGAATCTTTAAATATTATTTAGATTTGCTTCAGCTTGAACGGGCTAACTGGGCATTTTGGTAACTAAACTTCAACTTATGGACTTCGTGAGGATAAATAACATGAAATCTGCGTAATGAAGGGTATGATGAATAATTTTAATTATTTTTTATAGAAGTGACTTTAGGTTAGATCGGTTTTTAAAGTACATCTTTGGTTGTTTTTCTTCTATCGAATTTTCTACAAGGTTGCCTTTAATCTTCTGTAAATATGCGTGATCATGTTGCCTTTGTTTCTGGCGCGGATTTCACCGAAATAACAACACTAAGCACTGCCTGTAAAAAGGGATCAACTAACAGGCCTACCGGAAAGTGACACGATCCTCCTATAAATGTCTTGTGTTTCCGGTGCCAGATTATCGTTACACTGGGCGAAGAAAGTCATTGTAAATGGCTAGAATGTTACGAGGGAGGCGGACTCTGATGGATTCTTTGAAACAGAGAAGAGACTGGGGAAAATGATCAAAGGTTTATTTACACTGATTACACGTCACGACAAAATATTATTCTCCGCATTTCAATTGATTAGTTCACACCAACCATCAACGACACGTCACAGCGCGACAGGCCGAAAATCTCGACGATAATATTTTATGCGTCTGAGCCGGTCCGTGTCGGTAAGTGTGAACAGGCAGACAATTGTTGGACATAGACAAAATAGAAATCTGGGATCAGTGATAATCATTATAAGTAATAAGTATGGCAACTAATAGTCATGAAATTTCACCAACCAGGTAATCTACTTATGTGATTCTAAAGGGTTCGTCACAAAATTTCGGGACACGACTCTGCTTCCGTCTTCAGACGAAAATACCTGTAAAGGTAGGTCCTACAGAAGGGACTACAAGCTTTGTTTTAGAATTTTAAACGATAAATGTAGTCAGGAATAACACGAACATTGAAAGTTATTTATAAATTAGTCTATTAATTGTAGGCCTAAAATCAGCCAACCTTTGTTGCGTTAACTGGTGATGAGACATGAGATCGTCTGTCGTTAAGCAATTTTTCCAATTATTTCATTATCAGTTTTCGTATGAATTGTGAGGCACACGTATTATCTTACAAGCTAAAACAGTATATAACGGATAATTGGATATACAACGTATATTATTCATTTACAGCGCCACTGTATAAATAACTACACAGTTATTTAATTTAACTGTTTTGTATTTATTCACTTAATAGCTATGCAATGTTATCAGTCAAGGAATAATCGGAGAGGGATAAATTTGTTTGCTATGCATCTCCTAATGCTAGCAATAAGTCCATTACATACAACGTTTTTATAATTAAATATAATTTACTTTTTGGTGGCATGATAATTATTTAAGGGACCCAGATTCTTTTCCACGTTTCTTCCGGCGGAAGTGACATCACTTATGAATTCATGTTTTTAATTACTTTACTAATAATTTAGTTACTAAGCAAAATAATGGAACTATAAAGATAAAATGGTTTATCTGTTGCCCCGTTTCCAAGAATGTGAGACTCCCAGTATTATAGAAGTTCACGTGCAAGATAACAGTAACCAAGCTGACAGTCAGAAAACCATTTTGCTTGGAACTTGACCGTAAAGAAATGTATAATATGTCGAAAAAATATTTCGGAATTGTAAGAGAAATTCTGGTAACAGGAGAAACTGCTTCGTTGGTCCTTTTGAAGTTCAAATTGGAGAAAAGAGGCTAAGAGGACTACAATAAAGAAATACCTTCCTATCATCAGAATACTGCGACATCAAAGATATTTTCCATTTTATAAGAAACTGAATTGCAGGAAATCATGGAAAGTATTGAATGACCAACATAAACTTCATTGTTCTGCATTGTTAACATGACTTTAAACATTACTTTGTTTTTTTATATTACATGTTGAAAGTGTAATAATTTTTACGTTGAACAAACAGGCAGCTTCTTTTTGTGAGAGACCTTTCATGAATGATGCACTCTGGTTATATCATCCTTAATTTTAAATATCAATGCACTAAACTGGAAGCTAAAATTTTAATAACATATTTATTTATCTTCTAGCAATTTTCTAAACAATGGTACACGTCCTCCCTCAATAATTTTTTCTTTGTTATATATGACAACCAAGTAGCTACGTTTAATACAGGATAAATCACACTGTTGGTCTTCGTCTGACAGCAAAGCAATATATGCTAATTGTTTATTTAAAAGCCGACTTCTGTTTTTAAACATAATAAAATATATGACAGCCCCGGGCAGAAAGTGTTTTACTGTACTTCGTTTAAGATACTTGTAGAATGAAGACAAACGAAGGTACCGGATGCCACAAGTTCAAAGCCTTGTACACAATAAGCTAAAAGTAATAGCAGGGAATTTGCGAATTTCTGGCCACTAATCACTGCCCTACTGACAAAATGTGTGGTGTACATTAAACAATATCATTGTACATATACTTTTATGGCTTTACATATTTCGTAAATGTATGCTGCTCTGCTGTGAGAACCATTTTTAAAGAAACGTCAGCTGTCAATGTTAGGCCGAATACTTGAATGCTGTCTGTCCACAGTCCATAGCGCAGTCGAATGGTACTTCTGTGTGGCTGGTGAAGGTAAATTGTTGTAAGTTTGGGCCTTGCTTCAGCTACACGTACGTCTGCAGCGCCCAACTTACGAAGCACAAAGCATTTTAAATATTTGCGTACGAAAGGTCATGTAAGTGCTCTTATCTTCCTTGTATTAATATAATGCAAATAGCGTACTCGCACGACGTATTAGCAATGCAAGTTTTAAAGTATGATGCCATTAACATATGAGCCATAAACTGTCTTAACTTCGAGAACAAGAGAGAGGAACATAACAAAGCCAGGAGTAGGTGAGTGATAATAAACTTTAATATGAGCAACATAACTTGGTGAAATACTGAATGGAAAGAACTTGGTTGACTCTGTCCTGTCCGGATGTCAAGGTTACCATTTGCATTTTTTTTTTCAGAAACGGAATGATTTACTGACTGAACTTGTTAAGTGACTGAATGTTTAATAAATGAAGAAATAAAACGATAAACTGAGAAGGTCGATATTTTCGATCAGTCGATAGTTATCAGTTTCAGACATAAGAATAGACTATGTGGACGGACGTTAACTTTGCTTTGTAGATATCCTTTTAAATGTATTAACATCTTTCTCCACAACTTTCGATTCTTATGTACAACTGTCACCGTTAGTGTTAACAACTTTCAAGCGTTGTCTTTTACGTAATGCAGCAACTTTTGTGTTTCCCAATAGCGTCAAAGAGAAAAGCGCCGGACTTAAAGAAATAAGAGATGTATACAAACAAATGAATGTGCAAACATGTGACATGCTCCAGTCACCTGGATGTCTCAGTAGTAAACAAGTATTAGCTTATGTTATATAAGAGGAGTAAACTAAGGCGATAATTCAAATAATTTTATGGTAAATGGTTTCAAAGGACAGCGGTAACACGTAGTTGAGTCTGTGAACTGGTTATATCTATATTTTTTGGTCTATGTTAATTTTACAAGTGTCGCAACGTTCAGATGGACAATACGGGTCTCCCATGTACGCCACACACCATAAACAAAGTGGATTGACAGTACTCAGCCACATTTTGAACGAGGCCACTCTCTATGTTGGACTACTCACGGTTGGCGCCGTTATAAGTAAAATCATAGTATTTGCAAATTGTCGAAGACTTCATAATAGAAAAATGCCTCTGAGTGCTTCACAACTAGCATTTACGAGGATATTTATTAATAGTGTTGCCATAGCTACCTACTCTATCTTTATTTCCTCTCATCTTGAGAAAAACGATGCCAATTTTTGCGAAATCCAAGAGATGAAAACGTCTCTCTGAGCCAGTCAGTAGAGAAAATACAGTTTTTTTTCTTTGGGCTACACACCTCGTGTATTTGGGGTCGGAGTCAGAAATTCGTGGTTACCAAGCACCACACATTTTCATTTTTTTCTTATTTTCTTGATTTTAGTCTTCGGATTACAATCGCTCAGCATACAGAGTCTATTAAATACTTGTGAGATAGGTGGATACATTTTGAATGACAGTCAATACACAGGATTTTATAGTCGGTAGTTACGTAACTTCAGTTACTTAGGGTTGTTGCATCGACTCGGAGGTTATGGCATAGACGATCCTCGCGTGGATGGAGAAAACAGAAGCTTCAACTTTTAGTCTGTGAATTTGCCTGGAAAGACTGGAAAAAGTCTAAGGTTTATTCTAGCAATTTCTTGTAGGGACTGAGGAAAACTATGAAAAATATCAGTTATGACATCTATCCTACAGCCGAGAATCGAACGCATTACATACCAAATACGAGTGCTAACCAATGAACTCCGACGTTCATTTCTGATTATTTTATTTCCTTTTGGCGAAGTCCTTCTTCATGAAGCTAAACTGGTGAATAATTTCATCGTATTTTACGAAACCCGAACCAGATAAATCCAATACGAATCTTAACATCGTATTTCTTTCAAATATACTTAAAAATTACCTTCCCATCTTGTCGTTTCAATATCGAAAACTCGTAATTTTATCGTTGCTTACAGCCCACGAAAAATCCATCCACGTTTGAGGTCCTACTTAAAATTTTGTAAAAAGCTAACTTTTTATTTTTCTTTAAGCTGAGTGGCCAGCTCCGCGACTTCTCATCAAACGTCAAGGACATTTTAAAATATTTTAAATCAAGACATCAACACTAAAATTCAGGCCAGGTTTTGTAAATTGTAGAAGTACAACGTCAGAATAAGATTTCGTTTTTCAGAATGGAGGTTCTGATATTATTGACGCTGGCGACTTCGCTGTTGGCGACGGCCCCGCTTGACCCTACGCCGCAACTTTGCCTGAGTGATGCGTCTGGAGGCCTGGCGTGCAGATGCACCGATAGTCGTACTGAGCTCGACGAGCATCTGTGGGAGGTGGACTGTTCCTGTCGCAACTTGACTGCCTTGCCCTCAGAATGGCAGATATTGCCAGACGCGCGCCGTTTGGACCTCTCGCGGAACCAACTCTCACTTCTTAGAGACGGTACGAGCAATCCATTATAAATATCAACACGAAAATTTAAGTTTTCGTAATTTTTTTACTTCTTTATCGTAAAGGTTTGTTTGGACCTATGAAAATCTCTCACCCTGAAAAGACCCTTGTCGACTGCTTATGAATATATTTGCACCGTGAAAATTCACGGTGCCATAATAAGAATGGACCCATTTGAACTGATTTCGGATGAGCTACGTCGTTTAGAGCTGTACTGACCAAACACACGCGTACACCATGAGCTGGTTCAACACATTTTATCTTATCTCTTATTTAATGTATCTCATCGTATTATCTTTTCCCCACGTTCGTATAACGACATTATCAGTCTTATCTGGAATATTTCGAGTCGCCAAGCCAGTCAGATCTTTATAAGCCTACTGTACTTCATCTGTGACCGAATGTTTTGTTTTCCAGCCTGCTATCTGAACATGTAAAGATTAAAACACACAGAAAATAAATGTGCTTGTTGTTTTGTGTCGGTTTCAAATTTGGTGTCTTATGTTAAGGGAAGAACACAAAGTGGAGATGTAATATGAACTGTTCTCTTATGTTTGTTTTAGAGCAATTTTCTCGTTGGGGTAATCTAGAAGAATTGAGTTTAGCACGAAATAAGTTTACATCCCTCAACGAAGCTGCTTTCTCTCGTCTCGCGAATCTTCGTATGTTGGATCTCAGCTACAATATGCTACAAACTCTACCAGTTAAAATTTTCGAAGGTATTTCGGTTCTATCCACACTTAATTTAGAAATGAATCGCTTGCAAGAACTGCCTCCTTATCTGTTCAGTTCAACGTCACATCTGAATTCTCTGATCCTCAGTTATAATACTGCTTTGGGCAAGTATCTCATGAAGTCGACAGAGTTTCTGACCATCGTCCTTCAGAGAAACATTAGTTCTCTCGCGTTAAACAACATGAGTATTGAAAGAATTCCAAATGGTCTCTTCAACGAGGCCAGTCAGCTTCATCATCTCTCTCTGGCTGACAATCCGTTGCGTGTCATTGACGTACTTCCAGCATCACTAGAGAGTTTAAATCTCTCAGGTATAGACGTTGAAGTTCTCGTGTCAGGTGACTTCATATCTTACCCTAAACTCAAGAAGTTGCAATTGGATCGTTTGATTCATTTAAGAAACGTTCAGGAAAATGCATTTGAAGGCCTTGCATCCTTGGAAGAACTGACGATGGAGAACTGTATTCAGCTGCATTCATTTGACGAACGCGCGTTTGGCGGTCCAGATTCTGTACCCATTCCATTAAAACGTCTGTCACTTGCTCGTAGTGGGCTTCATACTCTCAGCAACAAGACATTTTTGCTACTGCAGCCAACGTTGAAGCACGTGGCTCTCCAGGGAAATTCTTGGCGGTGTGACTGTAATTTAGCCTGGATTCATCAAACGAATTTCTCGCTGGAGAACACAGCGTACTTAAGGTAAATACTTAGTTTATTAAATGAATGAAAAAAGAAAAGATGTAACTGCTTTACATGCTCAATTTAAAAATGTAATGAATTTATATCATTCTTTTGGAAATGTAGTTACTGGCCATTGTTTTTATAAGTCTAAACTGCAGGTGCAAGGGGCATATGTTGTTGTGTCTTATTGTAGGACCACTGCCACGGGGTAAAAACCCATTTGCAGTTAATAATAACTAATAAAATAATATATTGACAGTTAGGACATTAATTGTGGTCGACACAGTTACTGTTTTTGTTACTATGGGACGCGGAGAGTATTTGCACGTTGGAGAGATATAAGGTTTAGCTATTGTGAAAGGCTACTTAGGAGATCTAAAGCATAATTACAGGGCCATAAAATTTGTGTATGCCATCATGATTCCATTTTTTCTCCCCTTTTTACTTTCGATTGTTATTTCCTCGCTGCTAGATGCCACTGCGCTGTACTGTAGAATGGACTGGAGGATCTCAGTCCCTGTGCCTTCTGTTCTTGCAGGTGCTTTTCTCCTGATGAACATCACAACAGACTGATACCTTCTTTGGATCTCAAAGATTTTGTCTGCACCCATGAATCTGCAAAGCAGAATACGTACTCTGGTCTTATTGTTGTGATGGACATGTTTCTGATCCTGGTCGTTGTCATTGTCGCTTGTGCCATCCTGATGACCCTCTGGCGCCGTGGTTTCATGCTCTGCACACCACGACAAACCGTGGGAAGGTATTCCCACGTAACTATCGATCCGAGCCGTGCAGAGCTGGAGTGGGACGACAAAGATCTGGACCACATCTGGAGTACGCCCAATGCCAACAGGCAGAATGTTCCTCGAGGGCCTTGATCCATGTCTAACTGATCCTGCTGTGACGTCACTGGTACGACAAGAATGCAGCTCAATATTTCGTCCGTATAGGAAGACTGTGTTTCGTTTTAAAAGAGTTGCCTGGCTCTGTCATTGAAAGATGTTCGTTACTGAATGCAATCAAAGCGATGTGACGCACACAATCGGTGGCAGCCACGACTACACTCGGTTATTAATTAACACTCAACGAAAGGAAAAACTAGTCACTGTTAATATTCACTTGTTTGTAGTAACAGTTTCTCTGGACTTATTTGTTGTGAGTAAAACTGGTATTTTCAATCGTAAAAGGTAAATTTACGATCTGTAGCTTCCATCTTAAGATAAAACATTTGCTGAAAGACAACAAGGGGCTAGCTGTGAGAAATGTGGCTATTTTTATAAGTTTTGGCTCGTCTTACAGCAACAGTAATGAACGAATGAATGAATAATATTTTACATCAATTAAGATTATATATATACACCATTGTACGTATATATTTATAGTTGCTGCTATGTGTAATATAAATTGATACAAGTGATTACAAAGCTATTTTATTAACGTGGATAGATGTGCTCCTTTCCTTGCTTTGTTTACTCTTCTAGTTATGTATCACTGTAATTTCAAACTTAACATTGTCCACCATATGAAAATGCATAGCAGTTTTCATCTCAAGTGGATATGGGTCATGCACTCAAATTCAGAACTCAGCTATGGACCTGTATAAGATAAGAGTCATTGATAACGTCGCTATCTGTTGTGTGTCGGATATTCTTCCAAAGAAAACAATTATCTTATCTAAAGCTAAACATAAGTCTTATACGTACTTGTAATTCTCACTAGCGCCAAGACTTACAGCGTGATCAGGACCAGCGAAAGGGTGTCTGGCGCCCTAAACGAAACTTCCTTCCCCCAGTCAACTGCCGAAAATGAATATTGTGGGCAGTTATCATTTTAACATCTTACAATTTAGTCTTGGTGTGGCTCCAGATCTCGTAAATGTGAAAGAAATTCACGCTCTTCTAATTCTTTTTAACAGTGAACTTGTTACGAGAAAATAATAACGTTCCTTACAAATTAATGTTTGTGTATACAACTTGTAATCTCTTATTGACAATCAGTAGACAGGGGGTGGAAACTTAAGCGAAACAGCGCCTCTTATCACAAAATCTGGGGTAGAACTGAAAGTGACGAATAAGGGTGCCCATTCACGAGGCAATCCGTCGATTGTCAAATTATCGACTTCACTACACACACATTTTTGTCATATATGATATCAATTATTGTTTTCGGTATTTTAGAAAGCCGCAAATACCTTATTCATTTCTTATAATTTCTCTTGTCGATTTTTTAGCTTTTTATTAAAGTTTTGTCCTAGGCTACCGCTTATTTTGCCCAATGGCTAAACAGGCCGTGTAAAGACTATTCTTACGTTTCAACTGTCCACGAGTATTTTGGCTTTCAGTGTCAAATATACGTTGCTTATGAAAGTTAATTATCGACATAAAGCTTTATCGTTTTTCAGAATTTTTCAACACGAGAAGGCATACATATGTAGCTATTTTTTGGCACAGAAGCTTTGTTAAACGTCCTTTTTCGGGCTTGGCTTGGTACTGCAAAGAAATAAATCTTTATCTCTCACAAATGAGATGCTACTGTAAATTGCTCGTTTGTCATTCATATTTAGTAACAAACTAATTATAAACTATGAACTTTAAGAATATATTATGCTTTCAGTAAAAGCAAAATCAAATACGTATTTTATTTACAGAAGATGAAATGGTAATAAAATGTGTGATGCGGGTGTACTTTCGGGGTTTAACACGTTTGGAAAGAGACGTAAAACTCTATCAAAGAGGCTCCCCGTCTTCAGTGAGCTATGAAGATGTGCCAATAAACCTTAACATCGAATCAAATTTTAAAAACTAAATTGCTGTTATTCGGAGGGGACATGAAGTCCTGAAAAAATATTAACAGTCTTCGTACAGATCGGAGATTCTTAAAGCGTAGTGTGACTGGAATAAAAGCACCAATCTGATTTGTTTGGTGAGCTCAGAATCCCCAGTTGATCCCCGGACAGTCAGTGCCTGACGTCCATTGCGTCAGAGTTCGGAAGACGATGCCTCAAAAGAAATGGTGATCGCATTACTGAGCGGCCACTACATTAAGAATCATAACCGTCGACTAAATGATCTTAATGCCTTCACAGTTTGAGAACAGTAATGCATTTAGGTGCTTGAGGCCCAGAATCCTCGTCCTAATCTCTTCTTGTTCTTCCTTATAATCATCAGCTGTCTTGTGTTTAATTGTTTCATATACACAATATTTCGATACGACATCTTCCTGTTTTTTCAACGAACTATTTGTGGTATAGACAAATTAGTAGATCATCACGTAGTCCACTGTTCCTGTTGTAACCAACATACTTTTTCATACTAGCCACGAGTGGGTCAGTTGCGGTCGAATGGTTAGTATTCTTATTTCATACTGGGGAGGTACCGAGTTCAAATTTCGGTCCGGGACTGGCTATTTTGACTGAAGTTTCTCGTGGTGGTCCTTAACACCTCCAGGCAAGTCCTCGAGTCAATTTTAAATCAGTCCCAACTGCTTCCTTCCACATTCTTATCAATTCATTATTGACTAATCGTGTGACCCTGTACAGAGATATTCAAAGCGTCTTTAAATAAAACAAACTAAATAAACACAAACACTTTTAGGCTGCCATATTAACAAATAAACGTGTGCAAGTGGTCTATCTATTAAGTTTTGGTTTTCAGTACTATCTTACGAAGTTGAAAGATAATAGGTCGATTTTGATCTTCTGGATTGTAACGCTGTGTGGATGTGTTGGTACATCCCAACGTTTTCTAGGAATATCCTTCCTCCATCTTCAGGGTTGAAGATGGAGGCAGTGTGTTCCTCTGAGACGCTGGTGTCTAGCTACAAATTTACACGGCGTCGTAACCCAGAAGGCTAATATCAACATCTTCACTTCGTGACCAACTCTGAGTTGCTAAGAATCGATATGCTCAAAATGACAAGAGGACTTAGCACTGATGCATTGAGTTTGACTTACACAATATGTTGGTTCCCAATACCCTTCAAGTTTCGGGAACTTGTATAAGAATCTGCGATCACGGTGTAATATTACAAATGACGATTCAAACTTACCGCTGGGGAAACGGCTGTTGTACAAGTGTCGCTATTCTGTTTGCAGTGACTGCTGAATCGAGGCTGGGTAAATATAGTTCTTCCTTTCGACGCTAGAGGTGCAACGACGTTTGTACGTAACAGAGAACTGGTCATACTGATTAAGTGTAATTCGAAATGTGCCTACAGAGTGCATAGATAGGCAACGTGATATGCTAGACATTTTCTGGAGGTACGGTTCGCATCTTGGCTGAGGCACGTCTAACAGCTTCCTTCCTGACCGATCCCCAAATTTTTCTCTTTGCCTTATGATGAATTACAGGAAAACTTTAATTCTGTGCACGATAACCTCCTATCAAATCTTTACCTAAATCTAAGGAGGAAAATCCTTCTTGAGAAGCCAATAGTCGTTTATGTAGTCAAGAAAATGTCTCGTCTCTCGTGGAACACAGAAGTTCATAACCGTTTTTACAACAGACCGCCACTAGACTATGTCCTGAGCCTCATAAATCCGGTCTACACTCACACAAACTATTTTAAAAATATCATTTTGATCACCTGAATAATATAGTAATGACGAGGAAACATAGACGTATTGTGTATTGTTTCTTCAAGATGTTTAACATCTCTCATTTTGTTATCGATGTTTGTTTTGTGAAGATGAAAAATCCTTATGGCAGTAACTGTGTCGTTAGATAACATGGGCTTCTGCGAGCAGCGTACGTGGTTCAGTAGCATGGTGTGTCGTACTTTTAAATGAAAAACCTCGGTAGCGAGGGTTGCCTACCCTTGGGGTTGTAGGCGGTTTGCGGAGACCTATTCTCCGGTTACTCGCGTGTAATGAGTGGGGAGGTTGACGGCGGAGCCCTGTAATTGGCGACACTCATTAGAGCTCGTTACGAGAACCTGGGTCACATTACAGCGCAAATCGGGCGCTGGCAAGGTCATGATCAAGTGACCTCTAGTTGCCACGCGAAGAGCAGACAGAAACGCGGACCAAGAACAACGATTTAGCGTACATCATTAGTCTTTTAGCATATTTATTGAACACGTGGATAATATTAAAATGAATCTTTGGGAAACAGTGGGACCGTGTGGATTGCATTTATCTGGCTCAGGACAGGGCTCTTTTGAACACGGTGATGAACCTTTGGATTTCATAAAATACTGTCAGTTTCTTATCCAGTTGAGGGGCTATTAATTCATTGAAAATGTATTGATTCATTAAACAGACCTATGTAGTCTATTTTCTACTGACCGTACGGTGTTCCTAGGTGCCCGTAGACTGCCTGGCTCCAGATAAGAATCGTTCGAATGAGACGTTTGTATTCTTGAATTGGAATTTAGCTACCTGTATCACTACCATCTGGTGGTCACATTCCAACAACAACATACCGTCCGAGACGCTTCCGTCCCATGTCTAGCGTCCAATACAGTGCTTCAATCGAGATTCTTGCTACGCTAATTATACTACTCAGATTACAAGCAAGCGAAAAGAGGCTACAAGATTCCTGAAATTCCAACACAAAACCATAATGCAGACATGTAATGTGTTACAACGCTTTTTCGCTTCTTTGCATATGAGTAACTTTCACAGACAATAATTAGAAGATTCATTGAAAATATTTCATAAATAGATTTGTTATATATTAATGTTTATGACGATATGTGTCTGTTTTACATAAATTATTGTAATCGTTGTTATTGTAACGCTGTTAAGGAATTTTCCATAGTAACAATATTAACAGATTCTCGGCCTTATAATTTCCATAACTGAAAGTAAAGCCACTGCCTACTATACGTGGTAAAAAAATTTCTCCAGTTGAGGGGATTTTTTCATTGTGTGTAGTTCTTGGCAGTGGAAATTTATTAATAATATCTTTAGTCGTAGAATCGAAACCTACAGTCAATACACCAGTTCCTAGTTTATCCCCTTAAAGCTGAATTTAATCTAAGTAATATTTAAGAATTCAGTTCCCACTGTAAAATAAAACAGTACTAAGATCATCTGGTTAAGGATGTTCGAGAAAATAATAACTGTTTAGACTGAGGATCTTACTAAACATACAAGTACAATATTAATAGTTACCGATTGTTAAAACAGCTGTGGACATATATTTGCCACTGGGTTTTAAGGGGTCCATACAAGTTTTAAATAAAAGAGTAATTTCCGCTTACCACTAGTAAAATTTAACAAAACTAAGGAGACCTAACTTTTTATGGGGCATAATATATGAGAGACTGTAGTAGATTTATACCAAACTAAATCATTTATAGAGTTCTCTTATTTATAAAATGGTAACACTGTGTGATTACATTTGTCTGGCTCTGTACAGCGATCGGAGGTGGGTTCTAATGAAAACCGTAGCTACCCATCGGATTCGATAAATTAAAGGAAATTTGACAAGCTGAGCGAATATCAGCTTCTCGAAAGGACTCTCTGTACTATAATCTACAGCCTGCATGCTCAGCATGAAAATTCACAGGAACACCAGATACTTCGTAAATGAAGTGAGAAATATGGCGAATGTCAACATAGAAACTTCTTATGTCAAGTCAAAATGCACTTTAACCACGAAGATAAATCTGAGCTCCTTTTGATGTCCTAAACTAGAATGGTTAAGCGGTTTATGCATTGTCTTCCCCAGACAGATTCAAGGCCCTTGATATCAAGTGGACATGCATTCCTTACGAAAGATTGATACACATTAGAGTATACCGCTATAAATTACGGAGGTAGGAAGTTTAATTGAACAGGCAAGAAATTCCAAGCACATTACGAACACTGAAAGTGATCCAATTGATTGTTCTCGAGGTAGACCTTACAGGTGGATCTCATGACAGAGAATCCGTAAGCATATTTTCTGGAAATGCCGAACCCATAGATAACAATTTACAGTTGCATGATTTTATGGATGCTGGTCTTCTGATAGCAACGCCGTGTGGACTGAGCTGAAGATGGAGGCAGCATGTTTTGTACGAAACGCTGGTATCTACCTACAGCGCAGTAGCCCACAAGACGGGCGCCTTATTAAGTTAAATGTGCTTGGGTCTGACGCCGTAAAGGAACCTGAGTTGGAATTTTTAAAATAATATTTCAATTGTAGAAGAACTCATCCTGTTAATGTCTGAAGCCATACATACACATTTCATAATGAAGATGGACAGAGATACATTGTGCGGCATATGACAAACAGACGAACGGACGGAGACGGTATAATACCCTTATCACACGGCAGAGTGGACTGCTGTGTCAATTAATTAACATTTCCAGTATACATTACATTAATTACAGCATTAGCATAAGTCCAATTAGCATTAATAATTGAAATCACCCATGACTGCTTCTACTCAGTGCGTCGATGCATGTACACAGTACAGGCTTACCACAAAACGGAGTCACTATACGTCATAATAATGATGTCTGAAACCGAACTAGGGACGTGCTAATAAGCTAGCTACCACAGGCACAGATGATAAGAAGGCTGTACATCGGCCAGGAAATATTGTTGAATTAAAAGTAATTTCTGAAGTTTGTCAGTGTGAATCAGACTACAAAATGCAAACTAAGCGAGTGTGTTGGTATAACAATAGATGCCAGTTTTGTTTCCTGGTTCTGTAGACTGATTTATTCCGCCATCCGCTTAACTGTTTTGTTCTTAAGTTCGGTATGACATCATATAATCCAAATCCTTAGCGGCGGCAGTCGAAAAATTATATTAGATAAATATTAACATCATGCAATGCAATACAAGGTTTTCTAAATGTTAGAACTTGAAGATTTTACGGCGACGAAATTCAATAAAATCTTTTCGGGTAAAGGTCATGTCAGTTGCGGACAAAAGACCAGCGTTTCGAAGACAATCTCCGCCTCTATCATCAGGGTAATTATGATATGGCCTGTTGACAGAGGAGATTTTATTGATTCTGAAATGCTGTAGGTTATAGATATTTTAAACGCTGTGTAATCTTTGAACGAAACTAATGGACCTAAACTTTGTCAGTATGAAGAACAAGAAAATTATGAAACGTATATTAAGGCAAATGCTTAGATATTACATTTATTATTAGGTTATTTAACGACGCCGTTTTAATTACATAGATTATAAAGCTTCGAATCTGATACGAAGTAGTAAGTAGGCAAACGTTTAAGGTTGGACTTCGTAGATATTTCAAGTTATTACTCTAGCATCTGAAACCAATAAGATTCCTCACGATAGCAGACCTTTGGGCCCAGAATCGATCTAGAAGCATGCGTCCTAAACACTGAATAGCGATATTTTTAGTTAAAAGATGTACTGTCACTACAGATCACGTAGAAACAGTTCTTGTGACATTCTAGCAGCAGGATTCCTATCCGTCAACAGATTTCATGTTGAAGACGTGATGTCTTTTGTTCCATGCTGTCCTGTATCGAATCTGAATATAACAGAAGATTAGAACCACGAAGGCATCCGATATACTTTTCTGTCAATATGGCTGTCAGATATAAATGCAAGGGGGAGAAACTGAAATAAGAAGGGGGGTGGGGGTTGCGTTAAAAGCTACACAGGATTTTGTTGCTTGTCAGCCCGTGACGGACAAGACTCGGCGGGGGTTGGAAGAGAGATGCTCATGTTTCAAGTGGTCATGTCCCCCCCCGCAGAGTTGGTACTCCTGCCACATGTTATTATAGATCCACTCACCCGATCCAGGTCAGTCTAATGGCGTGTGGGCCCCTTGAGGGCACCGTCTCCCACCACAGCGTCAATATTCCTACACGATAGGAGCCGCACCTTTTTTACCCGCTGGAGTCCCATCTGGATGATCCCTAAGCCGAATTATAAGTCGGTTTTATGGCAGATTTTCAATTCGTTAACCGCGGATCCTCTAAAGCCAAGGTGCAGATACATTAATTAGCTTTAATGAGATCTTAATTTCCTTAAATCAGGCCAATATAACAACGCCTCGTCTAATATTGCGACGCTTCAAATTACAACCAAAATAAAGATCTTCTATTTAACTTCAATTTAAGTAACACACTAATTTAAATTACAATTCATAAAAAGCAATCTGATTATTTTAGGAACATTAATATGCAATTGAACCTAAATTTGAATAGTTATAACTACAGATAATCATCTTCCATTATTTTTATTGTATAATATTAAAAATTGCGGGTCATTATATAAAATGCTTTTATTATTGTAAGACCAATTCTTTGAATCCAAGTTTTTTTTATAAAATGACTTCAATCTTTTAAGAATCATTATCTTACAAACGCTACGTTGAAAATTATCAAAATAACTTCTGCTATTTACTTTAAATAATTTTAAACTTCTATTTCAATTTATACAAATAACAAGTTCTCGTTTATTGCGTTATCATAATAGTCTGAGATAATCTCATCCAAGTTCACCAGATCATTGTATCATCCATCATTGTTACACTGAAAGGATGTGATTAGTAATCACAAACGGCTGACAAGTTGACAGAGAAATCTGTGTAGACACTCTGCTTGTAAAAACCCTAATCCCTGCTAGCGTGTTTCATATGTTTCACGTAACAGATGTAGGCAGGATGTCAGCAAACAGAAAGTGAATACTATTTATTCGACTGAACTGCTCTACAGTTTACTCCTGTTAATAAGGCAACAAGCACCTCGCAGAGCAAACATGATTTCGTTGTTGGATATCTATTGTTTACAACACAAGATTGGGATGTGGATTTCAATGTTTAATCACAAAAACTGAAATTAATTTGGAATTTATTTTTTGATCGATTCTCCATTCAGGAATTTAAAATAAAATGTTAAAATTTAAATAAATGACTCAATAAATGGTTGACTGGAGGTGTTTGTGGAAGACGGAGCTTCATTACAACGCTTATAGAAGATTTGGATCATATCCAATTGAAGCCAGTCTACACCCCGCGATATATTTATCAAACATCTAGTTCAAACAGAAAGAATTTTTCCACTACCGATGCGTGCTACATGTCTAGCCAATCCAATCTTTCTTGATTCCATCACACTAGTAATATTTTGTGCAAAGAATAATTTGTTCGGCTCTTATCATACTACATCTGTTTCGCCTATTTTCCTTAGAATTTTGTTCTCTAACACCTTCCACCTATGTTATTCCAGTAGGGCGAAATTTTAACATTTATAACGCGCAAAAAGTAAAGTTGGGTAAATTTCAATTTTTATTTTCTGTAGAAGATGAAAACATACAAGTTTCTGAACAGTGTGCTATCGAGCATTCCTATAATTCCATCTCGTACTTAGTTCGTGAATGCAGTTTTAATTCGTGTTAATTATGCTCCTAACCGACACAAAACCTCACACCTCCGTACATGAGGTTTGACAGACAGAATAAACTTCAAGGATTCGAAATATGAAACGCGCTTAAAAGGTAATGTTGCTTAGTCCTTTTACACATTCACACCTGCTTGTTGCTTTATACATCCTATTCCAAACCCCCTTCACTTAAGCTCATGCATCTTTGAGCCTGTACCTTCTAATAGTCATCGTAATAATAACACAGCAAAACCAATGGGATTCTTCAACATTTGCAAACATATCACCTTTCTGACGTGGAGCAGTGAGATGCTGTAGAGATAGTGCACGTCTGGAAGAGAGAGACGAAGACGGAGTGATGATAGTCGAGAAAGGAAAGTGTATTCAGAAAGCCTCGCATTATCCTGGTACAAGGCGCAGTTATCTCAGCTTCTTATCAAAGCAGGTACAGTGGATTCAGAAGTTATAAATAAGAATTTCAAAAGAAATGTGCCAGACAATGACAAGTGTCACAAAGGACGAATGTCGATCACGACACACTGGCAAAATATTTCCTATAGCATACTAATTTAAACGTATTGAAAATATTGCACGTATTTGGCGAACCTGTAAACATCACCACCTAATTCTGACACCTGCCATGACAGATCTACCTGTGTGAGATACAGATGTCCCTAAGAATCATGTCATGGCGTGGAGGAAGTTTCGTCTAGAATCCCTTTATTCTTTCCTGTTGGGTCCAAACTCTCAGCAGCCTGTTTTTGACCATGAATCAAGAACGTAAGTCGCAACATCAATTTTAACTTGAGAAACAGCTTTTATCGACTAGCTTCCACTTTAAGTGCTACTTTTCATAAGCACAACTGCAGAGTAGATTAAGGTGTACATATATTTTTGCTTTCTGCCTTGTTTCTCCTCTCAAGAAAGAGACCAGTGTTCATTTAAGCATCTGAACGCAGTGAATTTCATCACACCCCTCCCCTCTTCACACACTTTCTATTCCCCCTTAATCCTTATACTACCAGCAGAACCATCATCAGTCATGAGTTATTTCATATGAGAAAAGAGACTTGTGGTTGGTTCTGTGGGCTCCAAAATCGGCTTTTCCAACTCACTGATTGACAGCTGGGAAACAGTTGTACTGTGCGCTGTTGGTCCAAGCTAGTCTTTCCACAATACATCACATTATATGAAATGTTAATCTATTACGGATTTGTCATGATTTTCAGGGGCGAGTGTCCTAGAATATGCTGTAAGCTGTTTGTTATTTTTGTGTTTTATACAAATCCCTACCCCTTCCCCGTTCTCCCTAACAACTCACCCACCTTCTCACCCCTACACAAAACATGGCTGCAATAACAAGCAACCCCTTTAATGCATTTTTGCCTACTTTTTTTTTTACTCCAAATCCTATCCATCCTACATTAGCTTAAAGCATTGTTTCGAAATCCGCCCATACATACAAACTCTATTAAGCTTAGGGTCTATATGTAACCAACAGAGTGTGATATACGTAATCAGGCTAAGGCTTGCGAGTACCATTTACGGACTTCGTATAACAATTTTCATCATCTTCATTGACCGATCTCTCATCCCATTAAAGCAACATCGAAAGCTTGCTTGCCCCTAACATTTTATAGGCTCAAGTCTATAGAATCGTCAAGATTAAAACAGGCCTACACTTGTTTAATGTTGTAAGAGGAGGATGGAGGATGGATGGAAGTGTTTCAGAACAGGATGCTGAGAAGAACTTTGGGATGTGAGAGGTTTTTAGCTTCTACTCTCAGTAAATGTGCCTGTTACTGGGACGATTACATCAAGGATTGTACAGACGCGCAGAGCGCATAGGAAAGGTGAGAATACATATATAATATTAGTTACAAAGCCAGGAGTTAAGAAACTACTTTGGATACTAGACCTATACGGGAGGGTAATATTAAAAGGATTCCTAAAGAAATAAGTTGTGACGATGTGGATTGGATTCTTGTGGCGAGAATTTTTAAACAATGAACATGGGGTTCAGTAAAAGACACAAAAATTGTTTACAGCTCATCGATTTTTAGCTGTCCGAGAAGAATTCTGTTCAATGAGCTAATTGGGTTAAACAAGTAGAATAAATTAGATAACACCAGTAGGAAAGTTCACATCAACATTGTGGATATGAACACAAATATCCTAGTTCACAACAATCCGACAGTTGTAATAAAAGCTTGTTTTCTTTAAGTTATATAAGCTTAACAAACACTCATTTACGAAATGAGCATAAAACACACAGGCGTACTTAAACTTGTTCCATCAGAGTTGACGTCCTAAACAACCGGCACTTAAAAATATCAATGCGATAATTTTTCTATAATTATTCTCATTTATTGACTTTTTCTTAAAGAAACGGAGACATTGCATGATTCGCGCTTCGACGTCCGGACTTCCCCTCGACTTTCTGGGCCATTCTGAATATGTAAAGTTGAGGAAGACGCTGTGTACAGGCCCATTTCGTGAACTACAAGAAATTCTGGTGGTCCCTTTTTGTTTTAGAACGGGATACAATTTGAACTATAATCAAAATAAAACTGTGCAATATTTCACAAACAAGGTCAATGCGGTCAATCGGCGCCCCTCGGGCCACATATGGCCCGAGACCACTTGTAGTCAGATCTGCGAAATTATTTGTTAATTTGTTACTCGTTGCTGTAAGCTCATTTATTTTCTTCACTACGAAGGGTATGAGTGTTATATCGTCTGCTGGTTTACGTACAAGTACCACACACGCTATTGATTTTAAAACTCTGACACGAAATTCAAAGGACAAATTTAAAATATCATGTAACTCTTTTGTAATTTGTGTACACTTAAATAACTTTTACACTTGAGATTTAGGACCTAGTGAACAGATTTGTTATATCTGAATAAATATTGTTAAATTTAACAAAAATTGACTACTAGTTCCAAAAATAGTGCCAAGAGATGATTCTTGGCCCTTGGGTCCAACGGGAAAACAATTCTTGGCCTAAGGGAAGAAAATAAACTGGACCACCCTGAACCAGGTTATAGTAGTCCGTGGGTCACAAGTGGGAGGTGGGGGATTTGGAGGCTCACTCGTAGGCTGTGAAGCGGTGAAGTGACAGTCACCCGGATTCCTCTCAGCAACCCGCGTGGCTGAATCGTTGTCATACCAACTGCACGGCAGGTGTCCTGCTTCCAGGACCTAGTGCTGGAATGTCCTGGTTCCATCGGCGACATCTCGGAACTGCATTACCGTTCTTCATAGAAAGCCAGAAAAGAACTAGCCTATGTAAAAATCTTAAACGAGTGTCAAGATATTGTCAACACGTGATCGACCTTCTCAGTTCTTACAAGGCTGATCCATGCAGTCAGTAAGAAGTATAAATTTACTGTCTTTAGTTGCACAATTATAAATTTTTAAACTAACAAGCAATTCCCAACTTTTCCTTTCCTGTTTACTATATCTTCTCATGCTTCCTTTCCCCCCATTTTGTTCCCTTCCATTCCTCCCCTCGTTTTAGAATTATTATGGAAGTAAAAAGAGAAATACAAACAGAAAATAAATTTAAAAAATAATTAATACATTGTTACTGTTATATATTATACCGGCGTTGTTAATCAGAAGCCATCCGAACAAGAATAAGCTGTGCCTGCTCAGAAACCATAATTCGATAAACTTAAATTTCTGTGCATATGGATTTACATCCATTAGTTGCGCGATTATTATCAACACCGACAAGCGAAAGACAGAGACAGTTCATTACAATCAACACAGATTTGTCTGTACCTGGTTCATCAGTAGTCAATTGTTGATAAAATAATTGCTGACTGAAAAGTCACGGGCATCAGAACAGCAAATATACCTTCATTAAAATTAACTTTTTTTTGGCATTAAACGAAGGGAATACGAAAGAATTGTTGCCGTGACCATGACACGATGCTAACCTGTCTAAGACCTCTAACTGACATTAGTAGTGTCATTCAGATTGCCACACATCGGCAGAAATATGCCTTTGAAGAATTGAGTTTCCAATGACCTTGAAAACTTAAAAGGGCTCTATTAGTTAAACCCACTGAGTGAAGTTGTCGTGACCATGACATGACGCTGACCTGTCCGTTACCTCAAGTTGACATGATTATTGTCACTTAGATTCCAGCAGATCGGCTGAAATGTGCTTTTGAAAATATGACCTCC
Organism: Zootermopsis nevadensis; assembly: GCF_000696155.1. The sequence continues at coordinate 2,167,050 of NW_019059951.1, read as the reverse complement.
AAGTAAAATTGGTCATAAAATGACCTTAGTATTTTTAAATGTCTTCATTCTGCAAAACCTATAATTGTTATTGTCGTGAACTTTATTGACATTAGCAGATACGTGACCTCAACATACCTATCCCATAACAAGGAAAGTTAAATCGATGCAAACCTAACTACATAACTCAACGTAAAAGTCCGAAACATAATCTAACACATCCCAGCCTAGCCTACCCTAACCTAACCCAACCTAACCCAAACTAACCTAAGTTTGGTAGCCCCATCTTTTAGAATGTTATTACCCTGACTTAGACGTGAAGTTAATCTATATGTGGCTTCAAACTAACATGATTGTGATCATACATATTAATGCAGTTAGGTATAAAAGCGTGAGAGAAAACAGACTGGGATAAATAAGAAAGAGCAGAGCGAAAACAGATGAGACGACAGGGAGACAGGAGGGCGAGAAGTTTCGTACTTGACACAACTGTTGCCACTGTCTGTATTGATCGCGGCCCACACTATTCAGCCACGTGGAAAGAACTGAGTTTCAGAAAGATATTTCCTCTTCCAATTTCATCCCTGAGTCAAGTTTTACACTTGTTTTCATTTCTCTATCTCTCTTTCTCCCCCTCTAGTTTCTCCATCAGATTTTATTTCCATTCTGTTCTTTCTGTTCTTCATTTTCACTTTATATGTTTTTAATAAGAGTCCACAGGGTTCATTATTCTCGCCTGAATCTCTATGAATGGAACAGAACACGTTGGATGCTAACAGCCGAGTTTGAAACTTTAACTTTTTTCTTTTTGCTGGAGGTTGCTTTCCTGATGATGATGACATATGTCACTTGCATATTACTTACGAAATCATTTATTGGTCCTTCATCAACTGATTCATTAATCGATCAACACTTTCCTGATGATGATGACATATGTCACCTGCATATTACTTACGGAATCATTTATTGGTCCTGCATCAACTGATTCATTAATCGATCAACGTAAAACCTAACCGAACTAATTAGCCCATTTAATGCTCAACAAGAATCCTTCAGCAGTTGTTATTTTTCTGATATAAAGAGAATTCATTTGGCGTAAACATAGAAATCCTGAAAGTAAAGACCGTTTGGGAGTTTATGCCTTATTATTATCTAATAATATTATTGCGAGTTTAATCTGAATTAATGGAAAAGAGTGGATCGCTGTTCGTGTTATAATCCTGCTCGTCACTGTTTAAACAAGATCTGAAGTTTAACTTTGACTGATAGCAACGATGATTTTTCTGGTGATCAGTTTCGTCGATAGGACGTAAGAATCGGACGTTTTGGAACTGATGACAGAGGATATAGTCTCCGAAACATTAGATTTTTATCCCATTTAACGCGTCATATCATCCAAGAATACGTCAGTATGGAAAAGAATGCAAGTCATTGGATTCGACCCTGGAACCCTTCGAATGGGAATCAGACTTTACCACTGAGCTTACTAGCTCATTTCGAAGCCCATGTATGTGTATAATCCGATGAGTGTAAATTACTGAGCCTTGTTTCCGTTACAAGATTTGAATATCAGTTCGTTAACGCTGTTAACAGCGTAATCAAAATAGTTACTGTCCAAGTAATTTTGATAATGCTCGGACCATATATACGAGTAATCCAATGTATCAACCGCATGATACCAACAACAGATGACGTAGTTATCCATTCTCCTGGAACTAATGCCTATAGTATATACGATCTGAAATCTCTTGAAGCGTGTGATTTGTCCCTTTTAAACCATCATCATGTGATCACAGAGGGGTGGAAACGCCACGAGCTTCGCATTTCGTATGCTAAATGCAGTTTAAATAATTTCTTATGAAGTACCAAAGTGAATATAATTACTCCAAAATTTTTATTGAAGTCAAATGCTGCAGGACTGTCACCCCTCTGACCCCTTATTCATGTTCAATGTCGAAAATAAATGGAAACGACAATAAATCATAACTAAACTTATATTTATGATTAGAATAAGAAATGAAATTTAAGAAAATTTTATATTCGCATGGACCGTCTTAAAATATAGCTGTAAAATCCTCGGTGTAGAAGATTAAGCTGTCATTTTAACTGCTGTTTTATCCGTCGATTCTCTCACTTTAAGGTACAGATGCTGGATTTTGGGGGCAAAAATCTAAACGTGGGCGAGATTAAGTAACAAACTATTTTAGAAAATTACATAACGAGAAGAATGATAATAAGTATTGATCACATAGGCTAAACATTGTTACGGTGATTAATTCAAGAAAGATAGAATGCGTGGAACATGAATTTCGTGTGTGGGATGAGAAACGCACGGAGAACTTCAGTCTGAAAAACGTTAAGGAAGTATAATATTAAACGGATCATAGATGAAGCAGGATATGTAAGGTATGGAATGGACTTAACTGGCTCAGATGGCTGTGAATTCATGGGTGTTTGTGGAAAAGGCGATCAACTTCAAAATTCCCGAAGAGCGAAGAATTGAGAAATGCTTAATCGTCTGAGAAAATATGAACGAATAGGCTTAATTTGTTGACGTCGGATACAGGCCCGTAATTGTCTGAAACGGGGTTTTTGTGAAGAATACACACAAAGAGAGGCTAGGGAACATTACAATTTAATCATTAGGCCTATTTATTTTAGTGATTAATTTATAGCCATAATTTCATCTTTTGATATAAATTCTCCATTTAACATGTTGTGTAAACTGAACGATTATCGTAGTCAGCAAGCTCACTGATAATGATGGAATAATTTATCTTTTATTACAGCTACAGAGGCGAAGACTTCATATCAACGAGCTGCATGTGTCAGTACGTCTAATAATTATTAGACGGACTGACACATGTAGTAGGCATATTTTTGCGTACTTTATTTGGCCCATTTTAATGAGGAAGTATGCATGTAATGCCACCAGGTAGCCATGTTGCCACGTACCAAGAGTCGGTTATCGGCAATACTATTTACTAATTTGTGAAGTCTGAGCAACACAGATCGTGTTCCTTTAATTGGAATTGATATTTTAAAAACATACAAACTATATTTCCCTATTTTAAACTTTAGAGGAAACAAGTATAAAATCATTAATAAATTACATGACAAAAAAATTGTTTGTGACGCATATGTTAGACCAGGGTGATCCAAATTTGTTTATTCCTTCGGGCCAAGATTAGTTTTTGCATCGGACCCAAGGCCAAGAATTCCCCTCTGGCACTACGTTTGAAAACTAGTAGCCAATTTTCGTCATCATTAATAATATTTACGCAGAAGTACATTACCACTGTATGCTTTATGTTGAAATACAAATGTTATCCAAATGTACATTAATTGCTATTCAGTAAAATATTTTTTTAAATTCGCTGCTGCAAAAATTTGTACCTGATACAATTTTTACCTCAAAATCTTACATCTTACGGTAGAGTTTTTTAAGTCGATAAAATGTGTCAAATTTGCACATAAAGCAATAGACGATACAATAACTGTGATTTCCCCTCCCCCTAAGTTATTCTGAGTAAATAAAATAAATACAATAACTAGTAACAATTTAACAAATAATTCTGCGTCCATGGTTACAAGTGGTTTGCAGGTCCATACATACTTCCAGACATATTAACTTGAGTCACAGCTTATGTGCAAAAGAATAAAGCACACTTTACATGAGACGAAAGACGGAAGTAGATGGCTCTGTCGCATGCCGCTTCCTGTTTCTCTTGTTTCTCCCCATGCAACCTCCTACCTTCCCTGACAACCTGCTCAGCTTCCTTTATCACCTTCCTTCCTAATTATTCACCCTCTTTCCCCCACGGTTCTGTATTTCATTACCAGTTCATGGGTCTAGGACGGTCAGACTGCACTTCTAAAACTATAATTCTCATGTAAGTTGAAAAAAAAATCTGTTTTTGGTTCACTCTGAACTCTAACATAATAATAAGACCCAAAGGGATAATAGGGTCCCAAATTGATAGTGAATCTAAAAGTTTTAAACAAATGATTTTCATATGCCAGGTCACTGCTTTTTCTTAAACAATTAGAGGACTGTAGTGAAAAGTATTTGATTAACAAAACAAGAACACTAAATTAAAACTACCTGATTGATTACATAACAAATTAACCGACACACCAAGTAGGAAGTAATGAATATGTCAATAAATACTATGCGTGCAGATTTTACTTCGAAATGCACAATTGTGCTTTAATTAAAAATCAAGTTTAACTTCATAAATCTGATTTCTTATTAAAAGGCTGGCTTCAACTTATTCGAGCATTAAGTCCTACAGGTTAAAACAACTGTGGCTAGAGATCGCTGTTGGAAACAGAATTAACGAGACTCCACGGTCATTTACTTCGCGACAATTTCTTCTTTGATTAGGCACAGTTTAACGACGTTGTTACATCTGCAGATTATACAGCACTGAAAGAGATGTGAACATGACCATGAAGGTTACAGAGAGTAGGATAAATTTAGCTTCTTTCAAGGTAGACTAGCGTACTATCCCAGTATTTCCTTTCGATGGACTGAGGAAGTCCACGAAAAAGTCAGTTAATCTAACCAAAATTCGAACCAGTCACCTTAATAATACAAGACTATAGGTCACATTCAAAGTACGTCAACCGTCTCAGTGTGAAAAAGTGGTTACAGAGAACGGTCTACTGCCTCTGCAAGTTTGTACAGTCATTGGGGTCAAAGTGTACTGGGGTCAACGAGCAGTTTGTATCATCTTGAGAGACTATTCACGTGAGAGACTTCGTGGGACGGAAGCTGTGCGTAATTTACATCTAATCAGAAGACATTATGATTGATAGTATCCTACAGTGTAATAAATGACAGAAGCCTATGCGTAGATTGTACCAAACTACAGGGTCTTCACAAAATGACTGAATATTTAAACTTAATTCTCTTTCTGAAATAACGTCAAAAACGGAGATTTACACATTGAACACCGACAAAACAACAAACCGACGCCTAACTTTCGTGTAACTCAAGTGGTTTTACTTTTGAAATAAGACTTTGCATAACCGTCATGCAAATATACAATTGTCAGCCCTTTCGCAAATACCCTGATTTAGATCTACGTCATTACGTCTTGCGTTAACAGCTACAGAAATAAGTCGATTATGTCCGATCATGTTGGCACAGCTGTTGCGAGAGACTCGGTCTACGTAGCAGGCTTAAAGCAGCTACCCTCCTTGAAGTCAGTCCTGGTCTCGTTCACTCCTTCCAAGCGACGTTTCGGAGAGACCACAGCCTACTACTTCCCGTCACCATTTGCGATTATCTAACAATCACATCGCACTCTGGACAGCTTCTTCAGTTAAAACAGCGTCGTCATACAACTTCTATATCAATAAATATATATCCTATCTATTTGAATGACTGGGTAAATATAAACGTAATACAATTTTATTTTTAGGAAGGGTTTAAAATATAAATTAAGAAAACGGTACACAAACTGCGAAAAGCGAAAACATTATGGGATGTTGAGAGTTTGTCCTGGCTGTACTATGCGTGCTACATGCTCCATCTCATCCGATGTGATCTTATCATCTTAATAGTGGGCTATATGCCAACTACGTGTTGGGTATTAGGCCCAACAAACACTGACGCTTTCTATTTCTTTATTATTCGCCATTAGTTGAGTATTTATCGTTCTTTTTCGTTTTATTTTTCTCCAAAATGCTACCTTGTTACTTCTTCAGTTTTTGAGCCGAAATCGAAATGTTTTCTGTGGCACCCTGTTCTTAAACGCCGTCAATCCAACCGTTTCTTCGTCCCTTAATACGAGAGACCAAGGCTTACACCCATACAAAACAAGATGTAAAACGATATTGTTCTTTATAGGCATTTTAATGTTTCATTTCCTTGATAACAGAATGAATTGTGATTAGGCTGCGTAATGACTTTGTAGATTTAGCATCCTCTTGTGATGTAGCCCAATCTAAGAAATCAGTAATTCGTCTTACATCATCGGTAGCAAAATTTAATGGTCGAAATGTCTGTAGTTAGAATAAAAGGCGTGGACGCTTTGCATAGTATCAGGTCATTCCAGAAAACACTGATTCCAATAAGAACTCTAACTGCCTGTGCACATTTCGCAAAGTCGTGTACGAAGGCTTCGAACATTCGGTTCTGTACAGAAAAAAGAACAGGGTATGAGACGCGTTCCACAGTGACCCTGCCGGTAATTAGCCGTCTTCTCCGTTGACTTGTACAGAGGTTTCGGAGTGTATTATAACGGAGCAGCAACGCCCTTCCAACAAGCAAACAAGGAGAGTGCAGTAATGTCACCTCCCTCCCCAAGTCTCGGCGCAGTCCCCCTCCCCCGCCAAGCCAGTTTTTGCTGCTACGGAGCCCAAACAGACCTGAAACTTATCCTATCGCACCAGCACTGCCTCGTGATTGGCAGGGCTGACGTTGATGGACGGCGTAACCATGACAACGAGTCTACGATCGGCCAATCAGGGAGGAGTCTAGTAACAAAGATTTCCCCCTCCACTGACTCTCAGTGGAGGGGGGTTGCAGCTGCTGGTCGTATCGGAGCGCGCTGTCGTCCAAGTGGAGGAGGGGTTCTTGTGTGTGTTGCGAGCGATGATGTTGATTAGGGAGACAGTGACACTAGGTGTCTTGATAAGTCGTGACACGGATAGGCCATGATGACGAGTTGCTAGGCAGTGAATGCGCGGAGGACAAGACATAGGTCCCGCCAGCCACCAGGCGGCTGGCTCCCCCGTGGTCGCGGTGGATCCCAGGC
>NW_019059951.1:2116929-2160241 GCF_000696155.1 Zootermopsis nevadensis | reverse complement strand
TCCCGCCGCCCCCACCCATTATACCGAGCCCCATGTTCGCATTACCGACGCTGAATTTCACGGTCTCGCAAGTGGCCGCCGTGTGCGAGACGCTGGAAGAAAGTGGTGATATCGAGAGGCTTGCACGATTCCTCTGGTCGCTTCCCGTGGCGCACCCGAACATCTCGGAACTCAATAAAAACGAAGCCGTGCTGCGGGCGAGGGCCATAGTGTCCTTTCACAGCGGCAATTTCAGAGATATGTACACCATATTAGAACACCATAAGTTCACGAAAGAGTCACACGGAAAATTACAGGCGATGTGGTTAGAGGCGCATTACCAAGAAGCCGAGAAACTGAGAGGACGTCCTTTAGGGCCAGTGGATAAGTACAGAGTTCGCAAGAAGTTCCCACTGCCCAGGACGATCTGGGACGGCGAGCAGAAGACACACTGTTTCAAGGAGAGAACCAGGAGTCTGCTTAGGGAATGGTACCTGCAGGACCCGTACCCTAATCCCACGAAGAAGCGGGAGTTAGCGCAGGCAACGGGACTCACACCGACTCAGGTCGGCAACTGGTTCAAGAATCGCCGGCAGAGGGATCGCGCGGCTGCCGCTAAAAACAGGTGAGTGCGAATTCCATCAAGTTCTCGTTACGTACGCAAGACCTAGTGTCCGTCGTGCACAGTTTCAAAAGCAGGATGACCAGAAAGAATTAATTCTCGTCATGAAAATGCACATTTATGACGCATAGGAAGAAGAAAGTTTATTTATAAGCTTGCTTGTTCTTAAAAACAAATTTCTTGTCAGCAATTTCCAATCTAAGACGCGTTATAAATTTTTGCGGTACGCCGTGGAATCAACGTAAGTCAAACAATACTATGCAGAAAGGGACAGCGACTGTCCGTCTCACAACACGGCTACATAAAGCTATTAAAATCTTTCCGTCTTACAAGATCTTATAATAGTTACACTTTACAGTGTAACCCACTCAGATTTTGCATCCGTCTTTTTATTTGTTTAATTCTTCGTAAAATTTGTCACCGGGATTATTTTGTTGATGGCTTTGCGAGTGACGTTCCCTGTCACAAAACTAAAACACTTCTAGAATGTGATATCATGCATGCATTAAAGTATTTTCGAGAATATTAATAACACGTATCTCATTTTCTGTGTGATTTCCCTATGCAAACGGGAAACGAATAGACATCACTCATCCCGAAACGAGCAGGAATCACTCTTAACATCATTCCTGAAATCGCGTCGAACGAAAGTCTCTGTGCTGCCTTCAACCGGTCGGTATTTTATTTCAGAGAGCCTGGCTACTGATCGTGATTAGTTAAATATCTTACGATGATGTTCGCATGTCAGTCTACATTAACCTATTACGAAAAGAAGGCTACTGGCCTAACAATATTAAAATTTCAGTGCATTTAGCCTAACTGATTCTGTAGATGTAGGCCTGTGGGCCTAGTACATACCGACACAATAATATTAGTAATAAAATAATAATAATTATTATAGGTAGGAATTAAATAATAATATCGCCCACCCGTTTAAGCATAGAGCTGGCGACCAGCAAAAATTCAAATTACTGATTCACATTCTATATTAACGAGCTTTATATGATCCATAGAGCAGCCTGATAAGCGAAAGTACGACGAAGTGTCTCAGTGCGTACATAAACTAGCAAATCACGGTCTGAAGAACGTCGCTGTAATTGAAGTCTGGTCATAGCGAGTATAGTTGTCGCACCGATAATCATTTTGCAGAGTAAATTCACTTTTCTATCAGGTACCTTTACAAACTAATTAACATTTACGATAGGTAACCAACTGCACTTCACATATGACCACCCACAATCAAATAATCAACATTAATAGAACAGAAATAATCGTATTCGCTAAAGTTCTTATAAATGCGATTAACACCTTATAAATCGGACCGCGCCGTAGCTCAGGCGGTCAGGTCCCGCGTTTGTGCCCACGCCATTCCCCATGGGATTTGTGGTGGACAAAATAGCACTGACACAGCTTATAATCAGTTCTTCGGTTTTCCTTATCAGTATCATTTCACCGCTACCCCATATTCACTCATGTAACATTTGGGGTTGGACAAAGGGCGTTACATACACAGCTCCACAGAAACATAATCACATTCCAACAATTACTGAATAATCCATTATGTAAAAATTGTTTTAAGGTAACAATTGGTTATCAACTGCAGTAATCGGAAATACTTCTATGTAGCCATTCTGGTGCTGTAAAAACATGAAAATCCCTGATTTTGGTCTGCAGAGAAAGATTCGAACGCCCTTCAACTGTTGTAGGATCGAAGATTTCTGTCTTCTGGGTTGTTGCGATGACACCCTGATGATGGAGGCAGTATGACCTCTGAAACGTTGGTAAACATCTACCAGACTACACATCGTAACAACCCAGAAGACAGAAATCTTCATACTCACCGCTGTGAAAACCTCAAATCTTACATATCGTAGCGCATAGTTAAAACTCATCATTGCGTCGTGGTCGAGGGAAGTAAGCCATACAATAGCAGCAGAATGTTCAAATGAAAGACTTGGCAATGATCCCACGTTTCATTCATAAAATCGCCACTGTGGAAGCAGATATTCCACGATCTCAAGGTGCACTGCGCTGTGCGCTATCCCTACTTACACTATGCCGCAAAAGTGTCTGTGCCCTGAAGTCGATGAATTTTGCAACGTCTACGTAGACGACCCCGTGAGCTCATTACACTTTTGCAGACCCTTCCTTTCACTCAGAATTGCAATTAGCAAAAAACGCTTCTGTAATTTCTAAGTGCCTATTTGAGAACAGAAAGTATTCTAAATCCACAAACTAATCCGTAATTTATGATAAACTTTATATTCACATAGGCCTATTCACACAAAATAACAACATTTACAAATTAATGTTCGCTCGTCCGTGGCTCTAGAGGTTACACAACGCTGCAGAATAGGTTCTTACGTGTTAATGCCTGAAATCTCGTTGCTATGGTAACCTGAAATAGCGTAATTTCGCACCTTTCGTAAGTCTGGTCGCAAAACTTTTACTTTCAGGATACCGTCACGGCGACGTTAGCTTCCGAATGAGGGGTCGCACGGCGTCATTCATTCACAGATTCAATTACCGGAAAACGCTTACAGAATTCTATAGGCCTAGATTTATGACAAGTATGTTCATTTTCTCCTTAATGGGTTTCAGGCTAACAGTATGGAGTAATAACAGTAATGACATTCATTACAATGAACGAATTTTTAGATCGGATAGTAAGTCTTGGTATAATTACTTAAGCCTTGACGATGGTACTATTATTGTCCAGAATTTGGGCCGAAGCTTGAATTGTTCCGGCCTAATTGGTCGGTCGTTCTTATTTCCTTGTTTCCAAGTTCGGCTATAGGCCTAGAATATTTCTTTAATTTGAGAAATCATTGTATTCCGTCAATGAAGCAAATCCATTTATTTCCATACTGCGAAGTGTTGGTCAATGCAGATAAAGTTTTTAGATTACTCTCGTACCCTATATTTTGCGGTCCGTGTCAAATTTATACAACAACTTGCCTCATTCTGACTAGGACAGTCTCTCCGGATGTGACGTTATTCGTTTGTCATACTGGCCTGTACGTGTCATTGAAACCATAATTAATTTTGAAATTTTGCACTGACATACTGATGCAAGCCTTATGCTGGAAATGGTGGACGTGAGGATGATAGACAGCGGGTATCATAGGCATATATTTTTTATTTATTTATCAAGTTTCCTTACACAAAATACTGCGTTCGCCTAATACCGAGTTCAGGCCTGTATTTTTTTATGAAACTTTAAGTTCTTCTGAAGACATAAGTTTGAGTAAGTGAAGTCAGCATGTCCATTGTCTGGTCAGTCCTTGCAAATCCAAAGTACGACAATTTCATCAGACCCGTAGGAAGACCACAAAAGCTTAATAATAACTTCTAAAGTAGCATAAGCCCTAAGCGTATAGCAACTTATATTTTATGTAAGACTAATAGGCTATATATACGGTAGAGGATACAGATTATTCATATGTGAATAGGCCTCTATGATTTTCTTTACAGTAAATATGATCGACTGTTCAGGGACTCGGCACAGTGTAGTGTATTCCAGAATACAGTCACGGATGTTTCAGAGGCGCTTGCTTCCTCAGACATCAGCTTCACTGAAATTTCGGTTAATATCTTACTGACTGCACTGTGCTACATCCCAGAAGACAGCCATCTTCAATATCGTTGCCGTGAAAGTCTCAGATCTGACCTTTTATTATAATAGTTCGCTACTGTAATTGCATGTATTGCATGAGAATTTTCATGGCTTTTCACAGTCCCTGTCCTTTCATTCAGTAACAAACTGCCTATAGACCGTTTATGTGAATAAATAAACAACACCAAGTAAACATGAAAGTAGTCAAATTGTTCGGAAATATATGGTACAGGATAGTCGAGTAAGTTGACAGTTTATCTGCAGGTGAAGAAGTTACCTGTTTTTGAGGAACTCGACAATTTATCACAGCGTTTACGTACTTCCGCCCGCCAACGGACCCTATCCTAAGCTAAAATACCACAAGCCTGTGAACCCACCTTTGAACATGACTACAAAGCTAAGAATAACAAGGATAATGAGAAGATTTTATTTATTTGAACACACTACGGTAGTAAACCAGAAGTTTTAAAATACCAATCAGAAATTCCGTCGCCAGAGTTCGAATCCATGGATGTAAAAGTTAACACAGCAACCTGCAATAAATTGTTACTTGTTTTAATCAGAATCTAGTTAAGTCAGCAACCAGATACGGGCGAATAAACCTCATCACGTGGACAGAACCAGTACACCGCGTTAAATACGAAAACTTTGTTTCGTGATCCAGTCGATATACGCGCGATAGTCGTCGAGCGAGACAATGTTGTAGGGTTCCACTTTCCGGAGCAGTCTGTAACGCAGTTAGTTTCTCTTGTACCGAGGTGTATTATAATTAGCGCGAAGAAGACCTTATCTCTGTAGCTCGATTTATCATACATACATGTTCATTACGTTCCATGCATCCGTAAGAAAGCCAGATGGTTTGGTCTCTTTTTTAAGCAGAAGTTAAGTAAATTCTGCACTTCGGGGTATTAAATCACACATAATGGTATTCTAAATTTTCAAATTTAAGTTTGGTCCCTCGTAAAATCTTGCGAGAATATTGAATTTTATCACTAAAAGAATTGGGTATAAATTCACAAAATCATATACGGGAAGATTTGTACGCATAAAATTGCGATATGCACGTATTTAGTCGATGTTCTGAATTTGGTCAATCCGATAATAGACCTAAATTAATGGAAATTGTAGTTTTATTCTGACACTGTATGAAGTTCCAACACATGGTAGACCTATTGTGTGGATGTGAATAAGAATTGACACATTTTCGCTTGTTCAAAGAACACCTAATAATTATTCTTAAGACAGAATTACCGTAGGATACTCGACAGTGTATTGTACTGTACTTATGTTGCAGTTCATCTGTCCATACAACCGTCAATCCATCTGTCCACTACTCTGCCACTCAGTTTCAAAACACGAAAATATACGCATCTAGTTCACAATAGCATCACTTCATATCTTATGTCTTCGATGATCGCAAATAGCTAGACACACACTCTCACCTCTAAAAACATTAAACAAAATTAACAGTATTGCCAAAGGCAAGCTTAAAACTTATAAGGAAAGTGACATGCGTACGAATTGAAATTCACGTTCCAAAATTCTGTGCGGAACACCACGGCTAAAAAATCAAATCAAATCTGTCCTGTATGACTAAGGTACATAATATTTACAAATTTAGTTCCTACATTCAAGAAAACACATAGTATCTCTGTTAACAGTTAGAGGCGGTTATGAAAATGTTTACCTTCTATGCTTCCCTTGCGTGCAATAAGGGTGCACAGGGCTGATTGCTTCTATCCGTCTACCGATTTGAATGTTTCAACTCGAGAACCACTGAACTGGACTAATTTTGATGACATTTGATACGAACGTTAACGCAAATAATACTGGCAATAGCATCAAAGCGGGCACAAACTTATGAGGTGCGAGCGATACTAGTGCCTATTAATAGGCTAGGCTATAGACTATTAAAATCATGTAACATGTGGTAACAGATAATTGAAATATTGGCTATGTAAAATTTTTTGAAGAGAGTAGAACGTGTAAGTAAAACATAGTGGCTTCACGAAATCTTTATGTATATTTTGTTTTGATGGCGATAACTAATGAATAATTGGATTTATGGAAAAACTATAGACCTATTTACAATTTTTCTAAAATATAATGTTTAAATCAACAATTAAAACAATGCGATGTGCCGAATATTTTAGGTATATCTGAAAAATTTAATGCAGACAAAACCTGCAATTGCTTATTTTATTTCGTCTGCTTATTTTCTTCCTCCCAAGCAGAAAAATATTAATACCATTAACAATAGAAAACCTACAACACGCTTGAAAGTGCAGGTGATTAAAACTTTCATTCGATAACGATTTAATCGTATAGACAAATTATCTAGGCTCAATTCCAACACGCTATTCCGCGAGTCCAACTGCATTCGTTAACATTAAGATATATTAGAAACCTACGATTTGTAGAGTTTCAAATGTAATTGTCTATGTAATGAAGACAATATAATATTTTGTTTTATAAATAGTTTTTAAAACAAATTTATCTATATCAAAATTTGTAATACGCAAATTATAAATTCAAGTCAAATATGGGCATTCGTGTTCCGATAAGGAATGAAACAGTAGAACAGGATAACCAAAACTATTAGTATTTTATTTAAAAAATAATTCCAACTGATAATGTATCTTCAAACTAATAAGGCCGTGTTAGTGCGATGACAATAAGAAGCTTATAATATACAAACATAACATTTCAGTCAGTAATGGTAATTACAATATCATAAAATACTGCTAGAAGTAGGCCTAATGATTGTCTAATGTAAGATCAATATACCGACTATTGTACATTAGTCTTGTAGTTTTTCAGTGTAAATTACTTCATGGCCCAAATTGGAGGAAATAATTAGAAAATGAAAAAAATGTCGCCGGCTACAAAGGTCTGATATACTGACAGACCTCGTTCTCTGAAGCTGTGCTGGTAATTAGTCATCCCATTATAGTATTAAGCTTCTGTCATCGGGATACCGGATTTGTTATGGAGTTAAAAATGTTCCCATTTAGGAAATTTTGTATAACAAATCGCCCTGGTCGATTTTGTTATGTCTGCCTGCCAGAACACTGTCAATAGCATTCTGCCCGTATAGATTTCGATAAAACTAATTCGGGAATATTTAAAAGTTAAGTATAAATTAAGGTTTTCTATCTCTGAGACAGAACTATTACAAAGATTAAAAATTAAATCGAAGGCTAAAATAAAATTAGAGGTCAATAAAACTGTAATATTTAAAATATTCTATTATCAAAATGAGCTTTTAAGTACTTTATATTTATAATTCTTTGATCCAATTAGTAGATTTTGATGTGCTAGAAATATCTACCTTATGTCATACATCAGACGTTTATATATTGACTGGTCATGCTTAAAAAAAACAAGATTTTTGACGAAACCTAATTTTTCAAAATTAAGATTACACGTCAACACAAACAACTTGCTATTAACTAACTCCATGGGGCAGAGTCCTTGAGAAACCAAGTCACTAAACAAGACAAGAACTCTCCTGCCATTTAATTGAACCTGGAACTTCATTAACCTTCACAAGAGCTCTCCACTTGTGCCTATCCAGAGCCAGATAATTCCAGTATGCAGTGTTTCATTCTGTTTCTTTAAGATAGATTTTTAACTAATCCATATATCTACACCTCGGTCTTAAAGGTGGATTCTTTATTTCAGGATTTTCCATTAAATTCTTTTTGTGCATTTTTAAGCCCCCCTACAGCAAGTGAGCTCGGTGCTCTATGCAACTCATTCCTTGATTTCGTCATCACTATGATTTATGACGTGTAGCACAAATTATGAAAATATTTGTTAAGCAATTCTCTCCATAAATTTATTATTTTTGAATTAAACATTACTTTAGCTGACATTAAAATGTGCACCTACGTTGTTACAGGCAACTAGGGTTGTTTTCAGTCTGAAATGTAATAATGCTTGTAAAAATCTAAAAGTACCCATTGAGCCTTTGGACGCCGCTAATCTTAACAAGCAGTGAAAACAAGGACAACTAAATAGGCCTAATTACTTGTCACGTATTTCAGCATACTGGGAAAATTCTATACATAACTTTGCCATAATACAGGTTGGTAGAGAAACGTTATTGCTGTTATATGAGAAATTTCGATTGTTTGTTCATACATGAATTTAATTACTAAAGTTTCCAATTAAATTCTTAACACATAACGTGTATATATTAATATATCCTATAAAATATAGATCTGCAACAACCATGTCGAATTCAGTGTCTTATACGGGCCCTTTAAAAAGGAGGCAACTAGTTTCGGAGGAACGTCATGACCGCCAAATTCTACCAACTCTAAAGTTAAGCTTTTTTTTATATTTTAATTCAAGAACGCGCAAATATGAATTTAGTTTAAACACGTGCCTATTTTACTTGAATAGGACATAATAGAGCGGTACGCAGCTGCTACACGTATTTCAAAATTAAAATTAATTAAAATTGGGATATTTGGGGCTGCATATCGTACAAAAAGCAAGGAATAAGTTATTATTGTTGCAATTACTGTATTGTAGTTGGACTTAGAATGTCGAATCAGCATAATAATGATAAAGAACTGAATTCTACTATTATTATTGTTGTTGAGTTGTTGTATAAACTTGTTTAAAGCTGATAAAGAAACATCTGAAAATAGGTATCAAGCAGGAAAAGGAATTTTAACATATACAATATGTTATTAATGTTTTTAGACTGATTTTCTTTGTAATATAAAAGGTGTTACCTCGTAATTAATATGTCCTTGATAATAAGCAATAACATCTATAACAATAATAAAAATTCAGTTCTATTATTAGAGTGCTAGCCAACGGCATATAGCCCATGACAGGAAAACACTTATAAATACATACTTAGGTAGGAGCAGATTAAAACAAAATTAAACCAAAACAAATAGACTGAATGATTTACCTTGTAGGGATTGTATCTTTGAAGTAGACGACGAAAAGAATAAGAATAAGAATAACGATGTATCTGACTGCGTTTAGTTCACAACTTAATTTTATCTTCTGTCTGTTGAACAAGGTTAAAATTCATTGACGTATTTTACAGCACTGTTTTACTCTATTCTATCCCAGTAGCTACTGCCCTGTGCTAGTGAATCAAGTAGAATAAGACGTTATATAAGAGACGCAGTGCATACGCCCTCGGAAAGTTGTAGCCTCAGACTCAGCATTACCAGCAAGTAGCAGGACCTGTGCTCTCCGCCTCTGTTCAGGGAAATTCGAATTATTTACTGCAGGAGAGTTATTGAAACTCGGGTGAGGAGAGTGGATTCTATTCTATATGATTACGCAAATACAATGATAAGAAACGGCTCGCGGCATGTTATTGTTCTAAATGAAATGCTTGCTGTAGATGACAAGATGTACTCGTTTTCAAAAACTGTCTCCATGGGACTGAGATGATCTTGAGGAGCTAATAGTCGCTCAGCTATTCAAGATATTCCTCAACTGTTCATTAACTGTGTTTATAACAGCCAGCCACAGGTCGAGCCAAATGATTCAATGTTATCCTTTCGGTGCTTAGTTATTCAAAATGAACGCTTCCTTTCGGTTATTCCGACTAAAAGTTTGTATGCATTTGCATTCCCTCATATGCTTGCTACATTCCCAGCCCATCGTTTAATTGATTTGATAAACGTAATGATACATTCAAAAACACCAGTACAAAGTACGAAGTCCCTTACTGTGTTATTTTTTATATCCTTCTCTTACTTTATCTCTCCTAGGTTCATATATTCTCTTCAACGTCATGTTTTCAGATGTCCTCAGTCTGGAAGTTCGTCTTTACAAGTTGCAGGGAACAATTTTCACTGAGCATCTTCACTCGAATTGAGTAGGTTCTATACATAAAGATAGACCTAATATCGTAATAGGCTTATTTTATTCCAAATCTAAAAGTTCTTGACGATGGTGATGAGTCATTTGAATATACATTTACTTTGATATTATCCATCGTCTAGTAAATGTATTAATATTTGATTTACTAGACGATGGCTATATCCAAGAAAATTTTTATTATTTTATTCCGATCGGTGAAATACTTCCTGAAAAATTTCATAGTTTATTATTTAATTGGTGGGTACTGGGACACTTTTTCAGTGTAACAATAATAGTGATGAATTGTTTTCAACTTTTTAAATATGAAGTAATACAATTTTTAAATTAATACTACATTTTAGGACATGCTTTAAGACTCGAATGTAACGGAAACATTTTTTACCCTTGCAAATGACACTCTGGAGCTGCTTCTATCATGTGCACACAGCTGCTAGACACATCTCGTCAGATTTGCTAGTAAATCATTGCGAGACACAAATCCTTGATTGAACTAGGCATATGTCCAAGACTTTACAGAAATAGAACTTGAATTTACAAATCACTTAACAAAATCAACTTACCCACAACCTCGCGGTGTGCATAATAAAAATATTTCTATAGAGAATTTGAAAACTTTGCTATTAGAGCAGAGAAAAATATCATTAAATACATATTTTAACGCGAATTATTCATCATACATATAGACTATAGGTTCTGTTATCTGTTTAAATATAACATAATAACTTACACTTCGGTCGAGGGTGAAAATAAACTATACTGTTCGCCACCGTTCTGCCAGGTCGACCATGGCAAGTGGGAAGCATATTTGGCTTTATTAATACGTCTGTCTTACCAGTGATTTAAATAATTGTGAGTAATAATACAGGAATTTAAATTGTAGTTAACATTACACTGTAAATTCTACAGAAGCATTGACCTGCTGTCAGTACCTGAGAAAAATTAGTGTCAATTGCATCTGCCTTCTTCAGTTAAATTCCTAAACTCCATTCTTTTCATTTCTCAATTGTATTCCATTCCGATGATGGAACCTACACCAAAATTCGTCAGGTAATTTGAACATTAATCCGTAACGGTCAATAACGCTACACAAATCCCATTTCTTATAAAACTAAACTTACAAATTTCTTCTGAAACATTTATTGACAAACATAAAATGGATAGGCCCATTTAATAACAGGCGAGGACTGTGTGACGTGGCCCGATTTGTATCTTCAACACTTGAGCATTAAAATCGTACGTTATTAAAACCAGCAAATAGGCTACGATATTTGTAAAATAGGCCACTAAAGCATATCTTTCTAAATTTGTTTTAACTTTACAAGTACCCTTCTTTTAACGCCAATATTTTTGTCATGGAATTTTAAGGCATCTCCTAAACCAAATATTTCTACGGGCCATCAAATTGCATGCAGAACTAATAAATCAGTCTGCATTGAACTCCTAAATTCACCGATTAATTATTTAACTCTCGTAATATCACCATCTGACCTCTCCCCGGTCCTATTTAATGAGCTGATTTAAAGTAAAACTCCCAGGATATCGGTTTAATGTACTCTATCAGTACTATTATATATGACTTTAACTTCTGAGACATACTTCTGAACAAAATACCATGCCCAGAACATGTGATTGTGAAGCCCATAGAAATGTTTATAGCCCCACACAAAAAGTATGTCATGTTCTCATGTTGGCGCCATGAGATGTTAAAACACACTGTAAGCAGTGACGTACAGCTGTCCGAAGAGAAACTCAAACAATACACAAAAACAAACTTCACGTACAGTTTAACTTACGTTTTCTTGTGTCAATAATTTAGTAGTGTCTACACAGAAAGGATTCAGAATCGTGAACTGATTACATATGTATAATCTCAACTGTTCTAAGTGCGCGTGCCATATTCTGCAGATTATATTTTACGCCTACTCATTTCCAGAAAGTGGGAATTTAATTTGTTGCTGTTACTGTTTACGTGATTTCGATCAGGCACATCGTAACTAATATTGAACAGACAGAAACACATTTTGTAGGCCTGGGATTTCTCTCTCTTCCCTCAAATTGCTTTTATTCTTACGGTAACTAACCAAAATTCATATTGTATATAAAATATTATCGTTTTAAAAGATTACACACGTTAAAGCTTATGTGAAACACAAAGAATTTTTGTTGCGTCTCGTTTTTCTCTGTCATACTATTCATTATGTAACTTTACAATTCCAGGTTGTCTTCAGATATTTAACTTTATTCTGTCTACATGGTATTTGCATCTCTTCACATATTATATTATTAGCCTTAAGTTTATCATGTATTTCAGCTTTTCCTTCCTTTGTATAAACCTGTGTCTGGGCTGTGCATGGGATGTTTTCCTTAACATATGTTTTACTTGCGATAGTAAATAGTGCTTACTACATAAGGTACTTCCTTCACACGGTTTTATAAATACTTTCCGATACAGTTATATTTAAGACGATTTTAAAATCTCGTGTAAATCTGTGCGTTAAATATTTAAAGCAGGTGAATGGAAGATTTGTTTACTCCAACTGTTGCTGATGGCAGGTCCTAGCTTTCTACTGGACAACCACTTCATTTACAGTTATGTGTATTTCAGTCTTATAATAAATAATCAAATTACACTGTCGATTAGAGACATTAACTAGTTAATTTTATTTAAATAATTTTGGTCTGTGATGTTAATAAAATTAATGAGGTAACTTTTCATGATCGAAGGCCGTCTTCAATAAGCAGGTAGGCAAAATCTTGGAAGCAAGTGCGAAACTCATTTTCATTATTTGTTATGACATTCCAGAAAGAAGTTCCGATGATTTTCTCTGAGTTCAGTTCCAATAAATAATCGCCTAGGCCAACTTCAACATCTCCATCACTTCTGAGTCGATATACTCATTACGTAGTGTCAACGAGACACTTTTATACAATCACAATAACACGTAAAACTGCATTTTTGAATTTTGCCGTCGTCTAAATTAAAAACAATAAAGCTACAATGTTTCGGAAGCTGCAATCTCCTTCTTTCATAGTACACGAACGACAGAGGAGACAACCAAAGCGCTGGAACCACCCTGCATGCTATGTGTCTAGGAAATCAATACACGATTACGTGTTATAGTTTAGTGAAGACTAACAATGGAATGAAATTTTTATACTTTGATCCTATTCTAGGACTGAGTAGTTACAAATCGACGTATAATAACGAATAGAGGCTTCAGAGCACGTGTAGACCCCACAGGTTGTCTGGGATTTAATTTTCTCACAGCCGTAAATACGTCGATTACGATCTTCTGGGTTCTGACTTCGTGTGGTCTTCACCCTGAAGATGAATGCGATACGTTCCTCCGAAACGTTGGTAACCAAAGCCGTGAGGCGTCAGATCTCTTAAGACTACAATCGACGTAGGGAGACTTAACGGAGATTTAACAACGCTCAACAAACGTCCATGACTCCAAAAAACGGTGACTGCATCTGAATTAACTCATGTCATTAATATATTCCTTCATTTTTAAGCACAACTGTTAACTCATTATTCTGCTATTTCAGTTTGTATTTTTAATGAAGTTCTTCAGACGTTTCGAATATGGCATTTTTTGTTCAGAAGCTGAAGTGTTCATATGGCGAACACAATGTGGTCTCCATTCACGTATGTACAAGCAAAGCTTTATAGAATTGACCCCAACTTATCGGGGTGCAAGCTTTAATTTTAAATACATAATATCACCGAACTTTTACGAGCCCAACGAAGAGTGCGCTAAATCATCTTTCAAGCGTTGAAAACATCCGTGTCTTAGAAGACAGATACATACAAATTTGTAGGCGTATGAGATCACCTTCCGCTTTCCTCTGAGCCTAGAAATTTTCCACTTTCTGCGGAGTAATTTCTAATGCCTCCACACCAATCGGAAAATTATGAATAAAGCATAAATGAATTTGACTTAAAATAAATACAAACAAAATTTCATTTTACTAAAGGTGCAAGAGAATAGGTATAATAATAATAACAACAACAAAACTTAGCCATGAATATTACAAACCCCTTCATGGGTCCCGATTAACAGTTCATTTAGCTTCTAAATCTCAAACGTGGCTATTGACTACAGACACAAAGCAGGTGAGCGTCCGAAAGAATCCCATTAGCCAGCGTTTGGAATAACCCTCGGTTTGATCATTTCCTGTCACTGGGAAATCCTGGAAACGCGACAACTCTGTTACGCTTCTCAGTCAAAGGAACGATGTCCTAACGGTACCTGCTAAGATGCTTACGTAGGGCTTAAATCACCGATGCATAATCACCAACCTTCATGGTGAGGTTTCAGGTTCTTACAGCGGCGAGTAAGAAGACGACTGTCCTATCGGGTGGTGCCCCGTTTGAGCTGATAGAAACTTTACCGACTGTTCAGAGGTGCTTACCGTCTCCATCATCAGGGAGATTAGTAAGCGACGTAGGTAAAAGTGATTTAACACACACAAACTTCACGTTTCAGCACAAAGAATAAATCCCAAACACCTGGCAAGTGATTATTGTATACTGGATGGGTTATCCCAAACAATGCGTATGAATTCACCAAACGTAAGTAGAAAACTTCGTGGAGAGGCAAAGGGTTACATCCTTAGGCTATTACGCAGTTTTCTTCAGTAGTCTTTACGGTCATCAGTGCCATATAGGGCCCAACTGTTTAAAGAACTGCATAGTGCAGATTGACTTTAATTCAAATCCTGTTTAGAAAAATATGGTTGCCATTAAAAGATAAAAAAGCGTGTGACATTTATGATATCGACTTTTGCATTCTGTGTACAAATTGCTTGTAGGTACATAGATAAAACGTTTCAGAAAGACATACTGCCTCCATCTTCAATACATCAGCCTTGAAGATGGAAGTAACTTTTTTCTCCGAAACCTTGGTATGTATCTACAACCCAAACGGCGTTACTATCAGATTACTAACATCGGTATTTTCACCGCCATGAGAACCTCAGATCTCAACATTTATGGTGTTTATATCTGTACAGAATTACTTATTGTATTCTTATTTGTAATAGTCATTTGTTTATCAACTATAAAATCGTTTGATGTGTTAGATTATGCAAGTCCGACAAAATATCGAGGGGAGGGAGTGACGTAATGTTTCGTATCGCACAAAGTTTGTGCAGATTTATGAATGGCAGCAGCTAATACAACAGGGACCTCCTAGCTAGAAGGGAAGGGCTGGAAAATTACCTCATGGTGCTGCAAATGTTGGCACAGCTAACATTCGACCCCTTTTCAGACGAGGTATTATCGTTACGAGGGAAAAGTGATTGGAGCGTTTGAACTTCATTACTAGTCATTTAGTTATTCGGCTATTTTGTAACGTATCAATTGATAAGTTCGTGTAGAGCCAAATAAATGACGGTAGGATGCACTAACTAATTTACGACTCGGTGTGGACTTGGAAGAACTACTTTAAGACACATTTGCATTGAGATTCTAGGCAAAGTTACAACTAACCTGTCAGTTTGCCCAATACGAGCCAGAGATTCAAACGTTATGTGGGTCAAAACGCTTTAAGGGTATGCTAATCCGCCGGGAGACCAGACTCAAATACAGGGAATTTATAGCTTGAAAGTAGGAACTCCTAATCGACTGAAACCAGTACTGGCCTCTTGGCCTATATTTAGCGCTGTTTAGTCGATTTTAGTGTGCATGTACTAAAATAACTTTTTTTGGCGGGAAAGTATTAGCTTCTTATCGAAGTTAATGTCAGTCAGCATGTTTAACCTAACAACAGAAGGCGATAAATTTGGCGTGATAGGTCTACACCAAAACTCATTAAATGAATTTCTGTTTGACTGCGATTAGTCCATTCGAATTAACAATTTCCTAAAACAAAAACACTTGTATTTTTTGTTCGTTAAGAACAATAAGTTTACTCTTTGAAGCAGAGTTTCCTTGGCAAACAGTCGCTCAATTAGTTGAGAAATTCTCCACCTTCGACGAAACCCGAAAACTCAAGACCGTCTTCACAAAAATCTACCACTGAACCATATTTTGGGCTAGACAAAGCCATCAGTACTGTCTTCATAGCTATTTGCGGTGAAAATTTTTTATTCTAGGGATCATATTTTCGAAAAAATTCGTTAAGAGGAAAACAATATAACTTCATTATAAAAGAATCACTATATTTAACATGGTCAATGTCAGAGTTACATTTTATATAGGCTTACTTGACGTTTCGGAAGTTGCCTTTACTCCCAAAACGTCGTAAATATAAAATATACATCAGATAATGCACAATATTCAACATAATATTTCTATAAAGGATCGACCATTATCACATATCTTTAGAGAACCACTTTATTTAGTAAGCTTATCAATCTAAAGACCTCTACTCACTCCTGAACTGAATTATGGTAAACTCCTGAGACTTTGTTTATATTAATCGGCATAGGACTATTTCCATGCTACGTACGAAATACGTCGGCCTATGCCACATAAGTTAGAGGCACCGGGCCCTTTGATATGGATTTGTTTGATGCACGAGCTCTAGGAAACCAAAGTCTCCCGTAGCCTTTGAACAGTTCAAATCAACTCTTCTGGAATGTTAATGTTTTTCTGGTCACGAAATTAGGCAAATAAAGAATCCGTTTCTGCTTCAAGAATATAAATGACACATTAGCATCGAAACATGCTAAAAGAATAATCTGTCTTAAGAAATAAACTGCAGTTTGTTAAGGACGACGCATGCTGAACACTCCTCATAACCGCGGTGATTTGGATACGTCTTAAGTTTCTGTTGCTAATTAGAAGTGATGGCTGGGAACAGTGTCTTAGGAACTTAACGTAAATATCCTCAGAGCAACGTTTTATTTGGGCACTTTATTAAATGTTTGAAGGAAAATAAAAATAGGGCCAAAGTCAAACAGAAAGGAGTAAATGAAAGACAGAAAAGATAGGCAAGCCTATTAGTAAGTACGAGAATGTGTTAGAATATGTAAAATATCTCACGAGTTTGGTTTGTTGTTTTAAGAGAACCTCAGTTGAAGGAAAATGTCAATTTGCTCCTCATTCACAGACGCACAGCCTTTCACTGACGATGTTTGTACATGTGGCATTTTTTCCTAAATGTATAATCTTGTTTTTGTAAATTTGTTCACATATGGCAGCACCTGGTAGTTCAAACCTTTAAAAAGATATTGTTTACAAATATTATATTGACTCAAAAAAAGTTTTGAAAATTATTCAAATAATTGCTTCCCTTTCTGGAATAATTAGCTAAACTTATAATGGTGATTTACGCATACAAAACTCCATATTTACCAGTATAACTGTCGCGAGTCCTTTTTTAACAAGGTGACCAAAAACCGAGCTGCAAGTGTTATGAAGAAAATTGAACAAACCAGAGACCAGTCGCAGAATATTTAACGCGGGGACAACACTTTTGCGTTTTAAAGTTTTACATTCACGTGGCTTATCAGTTTATAGACGTTTCACATCTAACATTTCATGTAGAACCACGTGGAAATAATATCCTAATGGGTGAAGCATTCATGTTAACCATATTAGCCAGGCTGACACTTTAAAAAACGAAAAATAAATTGTCTACTGCCTTGCTTTCGCTGTTTAGTGGCTCTCCATGAACTGAAACACAGCAGAACCGGCAGGTAAATCACATCGTTAGGCAGGTCCAGCCAGCCAGACGTTGTTAGCCAGTTAGTTGAGGATTGATCTCAACGCACGTGTCTGGCTGACTTGAGATAGCTAAATATGCATTTGATCTAGTCGATTCTGCTGCGTTTTGGTCTATGGAGTACCACTGAACCACAAACGTAAGACAGAAGACGTTTTACTGTTTTATTTTGCAGCCTGTTTTGACGATATGAAGTGGATTAAATTGGCTCAAGATCATGTCCTGATGATGGGTTTTGGAGCTAACATTCAGACATGAATCTACTGATCACTGTGCCGTTTCAATGTACGAAGAAATCATGCAGCTGAATGAAATACATCAGCTAAGGACCCATCAATACTAAATAAAGGAGGTTCATTGAGACAGAACTATGACTACACGAAATCAAAGCAATGTGGTAGCCATTTAATCAACATTTCATTGTGTTTCGAGTAATAAATGTTCTTGTTTTGGTCAGCATCGCCTACCATCCCGCTGAATGTGTTCGGCGTTGCGTGTCCAAGCAGAATGTAACTGAAGTACGTTAAACACATAACGCTCTTTACTGTGTTCATAACACTCAACAGAATCAGATTTCATTCCAGGTGTAGGTTGCTTGTGAGCCGGGCATTATAGCCATGTTCTGAGTCGCGCGTGTAACAGACAAGAGACACGCGATCTTCGCACGCGCATTGTTTCTTATAAACTCCACACGCAGATTCGCTGTGTTATGTTCCGTGTAATAGGGCTGGTATGTAAGGATTTGAGGTTTTCACAGCGGCGATTATGAATATTTCTGTCTTCTGGGTTGTTGCGCTGTCGCCCTGATGACGGAGGCAGTATGACCTCTGAAACGTTGGTTAACATCGACCAGACTACACAGCGCAACAACCCAGAAGACAGAAATCTTCATACTCATCGCCCTGATGACGGAGGCAGTATGACCTCTGAAACGTTGGTAAACATCGACCAGACTACACAGCGCAACAACCCAGAATACAGAAATCTTCTTTGTATAGTTTACTGTGTTATAGGCATGTAGGCCTAGTGGTTTGTAACTGCTTATTATTTTTCTTCTTGTCATTCAAAAACAGTCTTAGAAGTACATTCCATTCATATCGGAAGCTTCTAACGGCTTAAAGTGGCGGACGAGAACTACCAACGATAATACTTGTTCGCCAATTTTATCACTGCTCACCATTAAGAGAATATTTCTCACTTTGTCTTGGGGAAGGAAAAGCAAACCAAGAATGTGAGATGTGGTTAAATGTTTTAGTTCAGGGTACACACATTTGTTCTGCAGATGCGTTCCCACTTACCGCGTAGTTTCAAAACACAATCCTACTTTGTAAAGAGTATGAAGTCTATTTTACATGAGATTTGAGGTTATGTTGGTATTCTTGGTTGTAACGCTGTGTGGACTTGTAGGTAGGGTACCAACTTGTCAGAGAAACATATCACCTCCAACTTCAAGAATGAAGACGAGGCAATGTATTCTTCTGAAGCATAGGTAAGCACCTACAAGTCCACACGGTGTTCCAACCCCAGAAGGAAACAATCTGAATAATCAAACATATTAGCATCACACAGAATCTTGTTTTTATAGGACTATTATCTTGGTAATAACAACTGGTAATGCATAACATTCTGATGTTAATATCCGTCTAAATTTTCTGATTTTGTTGTATTATACAATGTTTTTAATTAATGTTTTGGACTTAGTTCGTCGTCCCATATTCCAGGGGTTGAGACAATATCTATCCAGAAGCCCGGAAAATTAGATTTATCATATTAATCTGCTACCTGATGCAGATAATAATATTGTAAAATGTGAGAAAGCAGCACATAAACATTAAAAGCGTTGCTTGTCTTTGCTTAGTAATGAATGATGTAAAGCTTTAACAAGTAAACATCTGTTTTGCTCTGTTGCATAAAATGTCATAACTGAATGAACAATCTTTTGTTTCAACAAATCAGTACACAGAATTAAAATAGAGTAATGTTATATTTAAAAAAATTAATATCGCTTCTTATATTTACTTAATTAAAGAATATAATGCGATCGAATATATCGAAGTCTCTCTCAAACATGTTCTTATATGACATTTATAATAACTGCACATAGTACTTCTCTCTTAATAGCATTACCATGACAACGGTTATATTATAATCTCATGAAGCTGAAAATCCCTTAACAGCAAATGATCACCATACCATGGCAAAGGTAGTAACAACAAACACATTCATAAATTATAAATACCACACACGGCCCAAAATCCCTTAGCAACAGCAAATGATCACCAGCCAAGCATCGAAGCAACCAGCATTACTTGTTGTATATACACGCATTATTGTGGTACGAGTGTGGGGCCTGCATAGTATTAAGAATCATTGTTCAGTACCTAATGCAAAGTAACTGAATGCACATAAACATCAGTACACAACCTAACCTAATCAAGACCTGCCCGTATCTGTCTGTAGTACTTCTATCAATACTGATTGCGAATAAAAGAAGATAACATAGGCCGAATGCACAAGTTTAGTTACGGTATCTTAGCAACGAGCTATGCCTTAACTAATGACCCCCGATCACCCCTAAAGAAGAGACCGTCCCGTCACAAAAGTTGATCCAATTGAAGCGATGAATTTGAATTCGTTCCAGAACCTCCTACTCCTCCCTCAAAGGTTCAGCTGAACCGAGGGGCTTCGATAGAAGAACTGAAACTACAAGCCGTTTCACAGACCTCAGCATGCTTACAATTATATTCGATAATAAAACTACGGAATATTACAAATCTCAAGAAAATTGGTACCCAGTTATTAGAACACTTAAAATTACAGAATTCTTTAATTTTTACATTAAATTGGTTGGGATCTGATAACGCAGTTTAGTGCATTGTTTTATATTAGCATACGTGAAGCGTCTTTAAAATTATTACGTCAAAAAATCCATGAAATTAAATCCATTTTATGTTTCCACACCCGTTACTAAAAGGTTCTCATAATATTATAATCACCAAATTCATATTCATCAACATTAATTCCTTCCTGAAAAGCTAATGGTCGCTCAGCTAATCAAGGTATCCCCGGAGGTTCACAAGAGGCTATCACTAGTCCCGATCTGTAAGCCAGTTTAAACCAGTCCATGCTCACATATTTTATTTATGTAAGATCTACATTAATATTAGGCAAATCCTCTCATGTACTCTTAGATGTCATAATGTCTCTTACTTTAGGGATTTCTATAAGACGCTTATCGGCCTATGAAACACTCATCTCCCATGTGTGTCACATATCTCATAATCATTAACATTATAATTTATTGATATTTTCACGTTTCTATTTTCCACATTTACGTAGCTGGTTAAACAATAGGCTATCCAGCTCTACCAATCAGCACTATCGAATCCAAATCTCCACCTAATGCCTGTCTTCATAAGGTTGTCAAGAATGCCCAACCATTACATACTCGCCATAAAGGCGACAACTGGATGTTAGCCGAAACGGTCGATAATCTTTAAAAGCCGAGGTTATACATTAAAATCCTGTCGCAGAAACAAGAGGATACGTATCACTGTTAATGTTCTTAGATACTACGAAAAGAGGCACCCACATGTTGCAACTGCTTAAACATCTGAAAACCTGCGTTTCTCATTAACAAATATTATTGAGGTTAGCGTTATAATTGCTTCTTTGTAGGATTTTCGAATTCATATGTGTACGCATTTATCATATTCCTCATGTGTTCTACATTCTCCGCCCAGCACACCTTCCTTGATTTGATCTCCATAATATTTGTTGAAAGGTGTAAATTACGATGAGTTCTCATCGCCCTGATGATGGAGGCAGCAAGGACCTCTGAAACGTCGATAAACTTCTACAAGACTACATGGCGCAACAACCCAGAAGACAGCCATATAAAAGTAGACCACTCCATTGCATCCTCCTTGCTATGGTTTATGGGGGGGGGGGGGGGGGGGGGGGGTAGTATCGCTCCGTGAAACTGGAATTAGTCACGGCCAGACTTCACAAGGCGAGGTGTGGGGAAATAGAATCATCTTGGGGCGAATAAAGCACATAACATTGTGCCTGTAATGTCTGGACATCCACACAATTTAATAAACTGCGCGACGCACTTGAAATAGAATAGATGCTCGTTGTAAGAATACTTGTTACTAAAACCAACCACAGATTGTGTACGGTACACGGTCGGATCAGCTGTGAAACACATTTGAAGATACAGTAGACAAGGAGAGACACAAGAGATGTATCCAATTTTTTGCTAAAATAATTTGTGATGAGACCTTTTAGCAGGCATAAGCATGTCTGGATGGGATAATATTAAAGCAGAGTTTTGACGAAATGTACGAACATGAGAACTAGATTGTACAGTCTCGAGCTACGATCCAATTGTTAACTTTTGTGAAGTCGGCGATAAAATTTCAGATCACGTAAAATCAAGAAATTTATATTCACCTAATAGATAATCGAGTGCCATTTCTTCAGATTAAATATTGTTGAATGCTTTACATTAACATCTGAATTAAAAATGGCGATTTTCTTAAAAACTGTTTTGATTAAATATAATTGGCTTACAAACAGGACGATCTTAAACATTACAGCTTAAGCAATAATACGGATTAAAACAATTACTGTTTTTCTTAAAATTACTAACAGGTATGAAAAACTATGCGTTACTTTATTCTTCATTAAATCTATTTGTAACATCACAAAAATATTAAAATAAGCCAATTGTTTGTAACCAGAACAGCCAGGCTATATAATAAAATATACATACTTTGAAGAGCTGAAAATTTTTTACGAAGTAATTACGTATTACAGCCCGCATTGTATAAGCAGCCAGATTAAACTTTATCATCTATAATGTAAAATGACAATATTTCAGTTTACTCTTGGTAATTACATAAGTGCCATTTACATAATGATTGCAGAGGTATGACTAATTGTATTGTAACAAACAACTTGGCCCAAGTCGTATAACAATTTCATTTAGATAAACTAATACAGAGTACACATACACCCAGGGAAGCAAATGAGCAAGAGACATGATTAGAAAGACAATCAGAAGAGGATGTTTCATGATGACTACTGTAGACAAACAAAACCCGTTTTGATGAGCGGTATAGGGAGAGGGGAGCAAATAATGGCGTCTTGGAGCAAAACAGAGCGATAGTGCCGTGTCGGTAATGCAGCACTCTTCTTTAAACAATTTTAATTATATTTTATATCTTGCTTATTATATTAATGACGAGAAAAATTGTGGATATGAAGATGTTCATTTCGGCTTCCGATGACGTTCAGATAGGCCCCTTTCAATCTACACACTTTAAACTATCCCTGAGTATTATTAATGACCATGACATGAAGACGTATGGGGGCGTAAAGATATAGGTCCACGCACTCAAATTTGGTACTAGATAAAGGAGAGTGCTCAGCTTCACGTTAGTCATTTGGATATGAGTGTACATCTGTTCTACAAAATGGAAAGCCGAAATTGAAAATCTACAGATAAAGATCAATTTGTATTAAATTATGTTTCGTATTTTCTTACTTCATTTAAAATAATTTTG
This sequence comes from Zootermopsis nevadensis, assembly GCF_000696155.1. The sequence goes on along the minus strand of NW_019059951.1, from coordinate 2,136,916 downwards.
TTCAACCACGAAGATCGTCAGATTGAAGAGGCAAGTTGTATGATAAAAAAAGGTTTAAAAGGTTTTAGACTAATGAGAAATGAAGCATTAAGCGTCCCCAGACACAATCCATACGACTAACTTGAATGATGATGAACTGTACCAGTGCTGTAAGAAATGGTATCTCTGGCCGAGTTGTAAAAATGTTTATTGAATTACGCTTAGTTTATTTCTGATCAAAATGTCTTTAAGTCTTATAAAAATCTCTTGATATATTTATTATCTCATTGCAACAGAGTCTTTGAGAAGTTAAATCTCACTCAACTAGACAATAATATCCCAGTCTTCAATGAAACACGAATATTTATCACCGTACGTACAACACCCCAACACCAGAACATGTCCTTGCCATGTAAATTCTGTCCACATATTCACAATTTAGTATTATCCCAAGCAGTCTCTTCACTTAAGGTATTCCGACTAAAATGCAGCTTAAATTTGCGGTCTATGCATTGAATGCCACTTATGATTGGCCAGGAACAAAGCCGACAGTGGTGTAAAAGTAATTGTGTAGGTACATCATAGAGACGCCTAGTGGTTACCCACCCAAGTAAGACCAAAATCAATGTTGCTGACAAGCTTATGCTGTTTCCTCAACTACTTGTTTATTCACAATCTCGGACACGATTTATCGTTAATTTCATCCTGAAGAATGGTGGTAAGCCAACGTTTAAACAAACCACAACCCATCCAATCTGTACGTTTTTAAAATGTTTATCTAATACTGTAACATGAATGATCTATCATGAATATGAACTGTAGTAAAATTTTTCGTAGCTCAGATTAGGGACATTTATTGCCCATGAAGTTCTTTTACAGTTCTTAATTTTCCACTTGTATGGTGTAAAAAGGATACAAGTCTGTAGTTCACTCGGTAATATATGCTTGTCAGATTTGTAACTAAAAAATATAGCTCATTGTCCTCTGAACTCCAAGTTGCCATCGAAGTAGGGTATTGGGTGACAGAAATCTTCATACTTATCGCCCTGATGATGGAGGCAGTATGACCTCTGAAACGTTGGTTAACATCGACCAGACTACACAGCGCAACAACCCAGAAGACAGAAATCTTCATACTCATCGCCCTGATGATGGAGGCAGTATGACCTCTGAAACGTTGGTAAACATCGACCAGACTACACAACGCAACAACCCAGAAGACAGAAATCTTCATACTCACCGCTGTGAAAACCTCAAATCTTACGTAGAGTACTGGGGACTTGTATCGCTGTCACGCTCAGCCGTTCAAATGGATTGCACGTATACACACATTTGTAGTTCCTGCACAACCATTTCACAGTTTGGGAGACTGTACTTATTGTGGAGAGGCAATGCGGGCGGAAGGCTGAGAGGGTACAATGTTATTGCGGAGATCACATGAGGTACACCACCAGCCCTCAGGGCATAAGGACATTACGTACGACTAAAATTGATGTAGGGTCTGAAATGTCTGTAATGAGGGATTGGGGGATTTATAAAATGCTTTAAGGCAGTGTTTCTACATAGCAATTAAGGCAAAATGGATTTAAATAAGCGCGTATGTATAAAGGGAAAGGACGGGAGAAAATGTTCTCTTCGGTTTCTTGTGCTGCATTCGACATTGTATGTTTCTAATGTGTTTTTGTTTGCAGTGAATCATACGTTGACTCCAGACCACAATGGGCAATAACACGGCTCGCGTACAGAAAACGGGTCAGAGATATTAAGATATTACACCTCTTTATAAAATTTAACTTTCTGTAGCATAATAACCTAAAACGTCTCCAGAATAATTAAAAGAATGTAACTTAGGCCTATTGATGAAAATACGAGCTTCGATTACCCTACTACATGTATTTACTAATTCTTACTATTCAGTGTATCGTTCTTTTTTATAAATGGCGGACCAGACATTAACCGGCAGTAGTCTAGACTGTAAATACTGCATTTCCGGTAGGGAAAAGATCTTTCTGCACAACTTTCTACTGGTTTTGGGAACTCAGACCCGCGGGTGTGGGCTTTTTTTAATCGAGATTAACGAGGCCGGAACGTGAAGCTGACCACTCACTTCCATCTACTGCCGGGGTTATATTACATCAAAAGTTACCTCGACGTTTTACGTTCTACGTTGTACACTCCTGTAAGTCTGCATATCTTTAGCCCGTAACTGAGTACGAGAAAGTCGAAGGGAGCCATTACGGATTCCGTTCAATGATACGGCGAGGGCAGTAATTACGCATTTGGTGATAAACCTCTGTCGGCCTACCACTTATCCTACTGAAGGTTTTCGTGGTTTTCCTAGTGTCACCAGATAAATACCGAGAGAGAGAGAGAGAGAGAGAGAGAGAGAGAAAAAACCCTGACAAGGTCAGGACAGATTTATTCAAACATTTATAGATAATGAGCAAACCAATTGGCGTGTGGGTGACGTCACAGTTCCAAGAAATTTATAGTGATTATACTAGTCATTTGAAACGTATGTGACCTCAACAAGTGCACAAATTGAATAAAGACATAATACTCTATGACAATGAAAACGAAAGAAATCTTTAAACACAAACAGAGTGTTCAAGTAATTCACGAATTGTACTGAAATGTGAGATTTTTTCAGGATGTCCTGGCCAAGACTTTAGTCGTAATTGTTACCAGCCGCTCGTAGCGGTAGCTCATGCTTCAAGTAATTTACCCACATCAAAAAATATCATCATTATTATTATCATTATGTTTTACTTTTATTATTATTGAAATAAATTTATTACTTATTATATTTTATACTGTACTCTGGTTTAGTGCTTGGCTGTTATTGGCCTTTTTGGCTGTTGTCAAGCACTTAAATAAATTAATTGAATTATTATAAGTAACCACGTTCAAACATAATTCTACGCTACGTGACCTGTGTGGTTGAAAAATGCCGTTAAATCAACTAAATGTTAATCAACGTCTTTGCAGTATTACTGTCAACGAACCTGATTGATACTACTCGGACAGAATACACTACGCTATACTTCGTTATTAGGCCGTAAATAGAATTGCAACACTTGATCATTAGACACTGCATAACGCTTCAACCAAACAATTATAAAGAAGAACATAAAATACTAATTCGTCCTTGAACATATACCTTGTTCGAAGCAAGATATAAGATGAAACATTAAAAAACCAACTGTTTATAGACTTTTGTTTTGTAATGAGCAATATTTTTTGTTTCGCAATATTGCATTATATTCATCTGTCAAACAAATGACACACAAAACGTCACTGGCAAGAAAATTAATTATGGCGGTTCTCGTTTGTCTTGCATTCGCTCCACTTCCGTGAGGCGAGATGCTTATCTACTCGCACTCAGATTAAAGGAAATTCACCCACTGCCAGCCATTTCGTTCGGTCGGGTCCTGATGAATGACACCTTGTGTAATTAAGTGGAGGCGACGCAGTGCCGTCTGGCGAGGGCGAATCATTAGCGGGCCATGAATGCTAGTCCTACCGCAGAACCGCAGAGCACACGCAGCACGACAACTAACACTCTGGTGGCTGAATCCAAAGTTTTGACACCAGTAACACCAAAGTCCGCCACTGGATACGATCCAGAGTCAGTTCCATCCACCTTCCATTCTGCAACTCAGTCTCCCTACGGTCCAACATAATAATTACTCTTACATCTCTTTATCGTCTTCCAAAAAGACGTTTTCTAAAATATCTTCTCTTCAAAATTGTAAAATAAATTAATAAATAAACAGAAACGTCAGCTTTGTAGCCTGTAGCATATCAAACTGTACAGACTATGACCATTTCGTATTCAGACGTCCCCGACAGCTGGAAGCTCGACCATCCTGATCTCGTTTTATCGCAGAATTCCTTAGCCCATACAGAAAAATGCTCTGAAAGTTGAATGCAACTGTAACCTTCCGGCTTCTGGCAGGAACTGCTATAGAATGATAAATTTATTTTATTGTATTTATGGAGCGATACTTAATTCGTATCGGGAAAACCTTGTGAGCACTTGGCGATGAGTTATGCAGTTCCAGACGGGAGTCGGGAGGTGACAGTTGCGTTTAACTTTAACTGTGAACACATTGTATGATAGATCACGAGTAAATCTCCATGTCTTTCCACATTCAAAGTTGGTATTCATTATTATTTGATATTAAATAAAAATGTCATAATTTAAGAAATATTTACCAGAAATGTTTGCTTTCTGTATATTATTTGAGTCAGAACTGGCACATGAGAATACGGACTTAGCTGACTTCGCTATCTTTCGTAGACCCATAAAATAAGGTAAATTATGCACACTACAGTCCATTGTGCTACTATATACTTATATTTCCGGTGTAAAAGTGCACTTGCATTGCAATTATATTGCGATATTATCAAACATGGAAGTTTCATAGCCTTTTTAGAATGCTGTTGCGTCCATGATACTGATATGTATCACATGTCTTTAAAACAATGTTAACTTACTCGAAAACAACGCTCGTAAAATAAGTCTATGGTCAGGATACCGAGGCAATTAAACAGCGCTGAATATACCGTCCTACAAATGTTCTCGTACTACATAATTTTTCGAGCCCTGCTTACTGGTGATTGTAGCAGAAAAGGTGACGGTGTCCCTGCAATTAACTCTTAAAATTATCGGCTCTGTTTCAGCAGCTTTTTTATATTAATACAGGCCTATTATAAGTCTAGTAGGTTCGCATTGCTTTACCATTTGAGATGTTACGTATTGTAAAGTACACAGTATCATATGAAATGAGTAAAGATTAGCTTAAAATCACCTTTTTAATGAACAAAATACGTGGTCAACTTTGAAGAAACTTGCCACAATATATATGTAGTCTATCAGGAACTGCAGCTGTGGTACATATAGTTTGCTCATCCTTATACTACATCCATATAATACAAGGCCGCAAAGATGTTTGCAATCTGTACCGGAATACAAAAAACATCACAAGCGTTCTTTGAAAGTTTTGAATTATAAAAATGCTCCTAACTTAATTACTCTACCCTAATCTAACCACCGTAATCTAACCGAACTTAACGTAACCTAATGCTACCTAAACTTTATCCAACACAGAAGGCGACTGTGTCCCAATCAACTTTCTTATAGCTCCACCAGACCTCCACAAAAGCCTTGTCTTCGCTGTTGACGGCTCCGAGATTCGAACAACAGACGGAAAAATAAAGAACTTCGTGGTTTTACTTATTCTGTAGAGGTAAATTCCAGGACAATTTCTTAAAACGAACATAACTTCATTCTTCCTACGTAAATTCTTACTCATAAAATGATCAACGCAAGAAAATGGACACTAAGATGTTGACTATTTGCATAATCTACTTCAGTAATGGAAATTTTTTCCCAATTATTATTATTTTATATCCATTAAATATAGGCATATATGACGAAAGTAAATTCCTGAAGTCACAAATACGTATATGTGAATTCATATTATTATTTTAGTGGTTACAGAAACGCTGTACGATACAACAACATGAAAACATATTGCACAAGATTTCTAGCCATCTTCTTGTTAGAGTAACAGCTTTCTGAATAATTACTTTCACATTCTATAGTACAAAAACAAAACAAGTTTAGATATCAAAATATTGTCTTCTTATTTGTAAACACCAGGTTCAGTTGCGGAAGAGTGTGTGGAAATGTATGATATTACATATATTTACATCAAAGTTTACGTATTTGGCCTCTTCCAACTTTCCACCTTGGTGAGAAGTAAATATTTTTTAAACCGAGTATTAGTGACGGGTAGAACTCAGATTGTCCTCTCCAGTCGTTAGCAGTCTATATTAATGAGGTACTGAATCCGAATCCCGACCCGGAGATCTGTTTTACTGATTGACGTGATTCGTGCCTTTTCTCAGTCATCCATGCAGCTGGGATATTACCTTAAAACACGTCACTAAATAGTGGTGACCAGTGATTTTCACTTCCCTTCATATCCTTCCAAGATCTACATTCATTCGGTATTATCTGCATAATCCATGCTATTTGCAAAAGTGGATTTAAATGCATTTTATCCTATACAGTATTATCTAAGCAGTATTTTAAATAATTAATCGATCTGAGATTTGAGGTGTTTACGGCGGTAAATGTTTCGAATATTGTGCATTATGGCACCATCTAGTAATGTAAAATTTTCCGTCTTGGAAGAATATACCATTTCCGTCTGTTCTGTAGATGGAGGCAGCTGGTTCAATTTTCTAACTACGTATACTGACTACTTGTGGCAGCACAGATCACATTCTTAAGTTGATGATGTTCAACTGGGTTTTGGCACCATGTGCCAACGTTAGCACAGTAAGATCTACGAGATTATGATGGACAGGGTATGCAGATCGAACGAGGGCGAAAGTAAATTGGATAGATTCTGAAACTGTAGAATCAAGATAGATGTTAGGGAGAAATAATGAAGGTGCATAAAAGGGGTTTAGAATGTTGCCCAATGGCGGACTTTGATGTCATTAACGTTGATTGTCCGAGTTCTGTTATTGGAGTATCAGTTGGTTAATTAATTAGCCATCAAATTTTTTGTTAGTTTAAAAAATGAAAAAATATAAAGCAGACGACTGGTTTCATTCAGCCACTTCGATTAAACACGATTCAAAATTAAGCTAGTACCTTGATGGATTTCGCATTTTATAAGCTGGACAACTATTTGTAGTAGACAGATTACAACAAAAAAGCATTTTCTCATAACGGCTAGAGATGTAATATCTAAACATATTTCAAACTGAAGCTGTTGCTGAAAACGGATGTAACTTTTACGTTGTTGAGATAGCCGGTCAGGTGTTTTATAAAGCTACTGTTTTTGTAGTTAGGAAGAAGGTGAGCTTACCTCTTGAGCTAACTTGTACTTCTAAGACCCTTTCACCTCTCACAGCAAGCCACCCCCGGACACATTAGTAAACAAATACCAGAGGGGACAGAGGAGAAAGACGGTGATGAGAGATTTCTATCTGAGATAGTCGAGTTTCCTGTGGCCATGCATATATAATACATTAAGCAGTCACCTTATCGCCCCACTTTGAAAACGTAGGTTCAGTAATTAAACACTGTGGTATTATGTGTATAAAAGCATTATAGGCCTACTGTTAGTATATTGCGTCCAGGGCAACTGACTAGTCATTATACACAGTATTGTATTAAAAAACCAGAAACGACAGTTTGATTTATGATATTACACTATGCACCTATTATATAACATGCGTTATGTGCTACAATGGCGTAAGTAGCGACAATGTAGAACCAGTTCTTCATTACTGGCTTGATATTTTAAACTGGATCGGTAGTGGAATAAATTAATGTTTCTCAAATAGTAAAACACACCTCAATACTTAGGAGCTTATTGTAGCGGCAACGTTCTAGAGCTGTGGGAGGTCCCAGTTTGAATCAATGCTGGGTTATCGGCTATTCAGATTAGATTATTCATGTTTTTGCTCACTGTATAAAGCCAAATGTCAGGATATTGCCTTAAAATAGTAACTCCTATGTCTTTCCCAATCTCGTTTTAGTCATCTTTCATGATTTTATCAAGCCATTAGAAGACGTTTAACTTCTGCGGTCGAAGCAGCGTCACTAAATAACCTATTAATGAATCACAGCTCTTTGGAAACAGAAGTACGCCTACAGGTTCATCTGGGATGCCATGAACTCAGCTTAATAACATTTACACACAAAACTAAGCAACTTTTACTTTGAGACTATTCACGTGCTGAGCCAGAGGTGAAGCCCCTAACTTAGAACCGAAGGCGTGATTATGAACTGTCTCTTGGAGCGGTAATAGATGAATATAAGGGCAACAACGGAATTATGATTATAAGGGAAAAAGCGAATAACCCGAATAATAAAACATTCTCCAGTGCCATTTTGCCCACCACACATCCTACTTGGTCACCCGAGACAGAACCCAGACCTTCGTGGTGAGAAACCAACATCCAGCTCCTAGTGGATTTTACTCAACATTCTTAAGCTCTGCTGTAAATAGAAACACAACAGTCTCTTTAAACCTTTGAAGCTGAATCTCGTCTCAATAATATATAAGAATTCAGTCCGTACCCGAAACAAAACACTGCACTTCACCATTACAAAGATAAGTTAGCCAACGCTGTTTAAGAAAATAACCCCTGTTCGCCCCGAGAACCATACAACACCCATAAATACAAAATATACAGTTTCTGACTGTTAAAGCAGGTGGTACTTAAGTTTCTCACTAAGTTTCAATGGATTATTAGACCAATTATTCTTACTCGTTGGCCGGATGGAACCGTTACGAAGCATCAATGAACCGAAAAGTTGTATGAAAAAAAAATCAGTAATTTTAAAACAAGCTGCTAAAATCTTCTCATGCATTCACACTGACTGAACAAGCTGATATACCAAAATGCCTAATTATATTATTATTAATAAATTAAATAGACCAAGAGAGGCCTATTCGAAACTGATCAAGTTCTCAGGGTTATCAGACACGCATTCGAAGGAATTTATGTTGTGACGAATACTAGGACTGCATTTTAAAACCAGTTATAAACCCTCTCATTGTATTTGACCACTGTGAATAGCAACCCACTTTGTTATTTAGTTATTATGACGTCCAAATTTCTTTCGAAATAGATGCACAATATTTATGTTATATACATTTCATGTGTGGGAAAAATGATAAATGCAAACAAAATTTGAGTTGAAAATCCTAGAGATAAGTAACCATTCGGAAGACCTTGACATAAACATAAACAAATAATTATGTTATAGAAGTATGTGAGGGTGAGGAGTGGATTAATCTGACTTACGATAGAGACCAATTACGGCCTCTTGTGTAAATGATAATGAAACTTCGGGCTTCACAAATGGAGGGGAATATCTTGTTTAACTTGCTAGCTTCCCAAGGACTCGACTACATGAAATTAGTTTATGATACAGATATGTTTCCAGAGCACTACAGTCTTTTGTTCACACAATCACGTCTTATAAATATGTTATGTAATATTACATTTTGTGATGAATGCTTTTAATCGACAAAGTGGCCAGTTTATTATTTATAGATTGACATAGTAAAAATACCACGGACGTAGGTGCCTGTTTTGTACAAGCCGTTGAGGGACCACTGGCGCTGCATATCATAGGTCTACTTTGCATTAATGATCTGGTTATACAACCCGTTTCAGCCTCTTTAAAAGAACCATGATGACGACATACGATATGAGGGACATTTTATTAACAAGTGAGAAGTCGGTGGGTCGTGAGGCCGAGGCGTGACAGCTTGTGGTAGCCTTGTCGACTACCGGCTGGTTATGGGGCTGTAACTATTAGCATAGTGGTTTTAAGAAATTGAAAGATGCGTTCAGAATCAACGACAATCATTGTTAGGTATCTAAAACTTTTTACGAAGATTAATATTTATAAAGTGCAACTTGTATAAGTAATATCTTCATAATAAACAATTTTAAAAATATCTTTTAATGCGACGTATACGTATGTTTCTTTACTAAGATTGGAATAACCTTGTAGCTGTTGGTGGTGAGTCATTCAGTTCCAGCCGGAAACTGACAGCAACCGCACAATACATTAATTTATGTCTGTATCGTTTCCTTTAAAATTCCCTCCAATTAATCATTTATCCTATATTATGGACGTTGCATAACGTCAAAAGTTGATACAAACAAACTTGAGTTAATATTCACAATAATTAATTACAAGGAAAGGGACAACGACCAGTTGTGAAACACTACGCCAGTATTGGTCGCCACATTTGCATGAATAAGACTGTGAAGCTTTGTTAAGATCCCTGAACCACTGAGCAAGATTCGGTCGTCAGACGACAATACAAATTACACACACCGAAAATACATTGCTCTTTGTGGATCGGATTTCAAAAGATTCCGTATGACAAGCAGTTAGCAGCAGAGTTGTGAGTTGTGAGAAGAGCAATGGATAATGGGGTCCAACTGAGGATCTGCTTACATTTAGACGTAAGAACTAAAGTAACGTCTTGTTCAGATTTCAGTAAGCACAGACAACGACGGAATAACCGACGAAAGTAACGAAAACTGTGAAGACTAATGGATAAATTATGTCACACGAAAAAAAGGAAGAAATAACTTTGGTTTTGATGACGACTGGAAAAATAATTTACTTAGAATAATAACCATTCCTATTATTGTGTCGTGCACAAAGGTTTATTGATCGTATGTGAGACACTTTTATCGGACGCCTATATCCTAGGTCAATCACCCACGAAAACCTGCAATAACTAAACAAATAAACGTGTTCTTGATTGAAAAAAATAACCTCTTCCATCGAGGGTATGATAAAACCGATACCCAATATTTCGACTCTCCCAAACTCAGTGTGATATACGAATTGTTTTATGAAATGGATGACGACTTATTCGTCGCCCTGATAATGCAGACAGCAAACACCTCTGAAACATCTGTAAACATGTACCAGACTGCATGGCGCAACAACCCAGAGTCAATATTACTGCCTTACCATTCGGTGTTCCAAGAGTCATCGGTAACAGAGGCCGATATTAAGCAAAGTCGTGAACTTATTTCAACACGCGCTCGTTACGAACTCGAAGAGATGTTCAGACCCTGTTACATCGCCTGACCCCAGACATCTGACTCGATCAGTAAGTAACTGAACATGTAACGAGCTCCCTGACAGATACACTGACAGATGGAGTAAGTTTCGAACCTTTGACCGGGTGGGAGACTTAGATTACATTGTACAGTAAAGCCACTAGCGGAAAGGCGAAGGGTCTTACGATGTCGAAGTTGGCTTTGTGTTCATAAAGGACTGTGGATTATCCATATTTCTAGATCAGAACATAACCCGCCTGACATAAAGCAGATTTCACAAGAAGCAGCAAAGCTGATGTTCTTCTCGGAAATACAAATACCCGGTTTAAATTTCTGTCGTGGACATCGCCAGTGACCTCAAACAAATGTTGCTGATAGTATCGTGAAGTACGCCAATTTTTATTTCTTACGAAATTAAAGGCATGTCGCTATTCTTAGAGTCAGGATGTTGTTTTGTACGGCTGTGAAACGTGTCGTTTCACATTAATGAAGGAACGTACGTAGAATGAAGGTGTTTGCGGTCAAGTTGCTGAGGAAGACGTATGGGAGACTGGAAGCAGGAGGTCATTGGAGAAAACTACAAAAGGTGAAGCTTCATAATTGGTATATTTGATTAAGTATTATCTGCGTAAAAAATTGAGGGAGACGAGATGTACGTGACAGTAGCACGCATAAGTAACAAGAGAAATAATTTTTCGTCCGGAAGTCTGAAGGAAAGAGACTACATGAGTTCTTATATGTATATGGGTAATGATATTAAAATGGTTCTTAAGGCGGGGAATTTCTTGACCATTTTAGCAACTATTAGGTTGTCAAGAGAGACTCTTCCCAACGGAGTTGGAGTTCAGACTCTGTATTGAACACAGAGTTTTCTTTCTGACTGAGCTGATTAAAACTTGAATTCCTTCAGCACCACTTGGTGCTAACACAAAATACAAAATTAAATTACAATCCTACGAGTAGTTTCGGATATTAAACATGCGAATAGATGGACAAGTAAAACTTCCGCATTATTCATTTATTTAATGCACTTGAAAAGAACTCGTAATAAAAAGAGACGAGCGATGTGTCACATTAACTTCGAATTCATGTACGCTTATCAGGTTTACTAGTCTATTCAACGCATTTCACTCCTTCAACCATGAGGATGGAGGTGAAGCCAAAACGTTGGTAACTACCTACAAGACTACACTGCATCATAACTCAAAAAAAATCTACGTTTCACTCCGATTTGCATACCATTCTCGCTAATTTAAATAAAATGAACAGTCTGTATGGTAAATATACAACATTTAAGTTTTCTAGCTTGTGTACAAACTGAAAAAAAAAATTGACGAAAACTCTTTAGATGAAGAAACAATGTAACTAGATGAGTCAACACTGACTTTATAGATAAATTCAAAACTGAAACAACTTTGACACCTGAATATCTTATCTTGAGGAAAAAATAATTCGTAAAATGAAAGCAATTTGTCTTACAGGGTGCACAAATTTGGTTCATCTCTATTTATATGAGATAGTGAATATTTCTAATTATTACGCTTGCCCTGACAGAAACTTTAAGTACACTAAAACACAGAAACCACAATTTCTGATGAGAAAGAGGCACGATATTATATCGGAGATAGATTTCGATATCGACATAGATAAGTATCCGCACTTCAACGCATAACTTCTTGGTATGCAGAATTATTTTTGCTATTATTATCATCATCATCATCATCATCATCGTCATTTAAAACTAATGATGAAATCTTAACTCGGCAGAGTGCAGAGAATCTAGGAGACACTGGAGCTGGTTATTGTAGTGGGAGAACAAAGGGACCCGTTTTGCTTCGTAAGTGTCTTGATGAGGCAACAGAGAACGAACGCCATCTGTACAACAGCTCTCAAAACACTTCCGGAAACCCACACATAGACCTACTGCAAGCCTTTGGACCGAACATTGAGACTGAGTCGATCGCATTCCGGCTTCCTGCTCCGGGGTCCCCAGGTTCATATCCCGCCCTGAGACCTACCATCTTAATTCGGGTTTTCTGTGCATTTCCCCAGTTCCTGTAGGCAAATGCCGGGACTTTACATTAAATTAGGACACTACCGCTTCCTTTCATATCCATCTGTTTCATTATTCACTACCTATATAATTCGACTCCGTGCTTCTACAGTCTGAGTCACCGAACGCGTTGTTATATAAAATATAAATGGGCCTAAATGAAACGCATAAATATGATAAATGGATTACTTTCGTCTGTCTAGTAAACAAATCTTCATTGCTGTTAAATTTAGAATACGTGAAGCATTGCATCTACGCCCGCGTGACCTCATTACTCAGTTCCTGAACATCTGTCACTTTTTTAACAATGGAAAATCAGCCATCTCAGTGACAGTCTGGAGGACCGGGCAATCTCATGGAGCTGAATTTAAATAATTGAGAAGAATAAAGCAAATCTCCTCTGAAATATCCGTCAATATCTGCTAGACTAGTCGGAGAAATATCCTGGAAGTCAGCCATTTTTGTACTAGTCGCCGTGTTAATCTCAAAGATGACAACAAAGAAGCTTGTAACATACACAGATACGAACTGCAAAATGTCCGGTAAGATTTTAGAGTATTATCGCTTCACTAAACTGTCTGGTTTGTAATTCTGTCAAAGAGACTGGCTCCGGCAGTCTGCATGGGCGAACAGAAAAAGAAAACAAGTGAAAACAGTTAAGAGAGTCTACTTCATCATCAATTAATCCAGTTCATTGAAAATAGTCTTGGCATAAGTCTGAGTAGCTTAGTGTACGTAACGAAGATATTTGGTTTGACAGTGTCTGCTCCTGAGGATACGAACTGTATCATTAGTCGAAACATCATCACAAGTCTCACCTACAAGGACCTGACAGTCTTTGTGGTTGCTGACATGTTAACAGGTGCTTACAGGCTGGACCACGTCTTGCGGTATTGTCGTTTACCACCAGATGGGTCTGGTATCGTATGTCCAAGAGTCCTTCATTGACAACTCTGAAGACCTGGCCCAACAAACTGGTTTTCTATGATCGCAAAACAGACAACGGAAGGCAGCAAGAAATTAACCACGTGGAAAATGAAGCACTACCTTCTTTAATATGTTCCGAAATGAAACGGAAAGAAAATTTGAAGTCCCAAGCGTCCTTAGGGTAATCGGATACGAGTAATGAGCGGAATGTCTGTAGGGGGTCACATTTCTAAACAAAAACCTGTTGGTACACCCAAAAAGACAGTCAACTTCTCTTTTGTTACCCTACAAGATACAAAACAAAATATTGTTGGTATACCTACAAGGACACTGACTTCTTTGAGGTTATTCTACATGGTACAAAACAATACGAGGCTGTAGGTTCAGAACACTGCAGACCACTAGCCTAAACGTGGCCTACATTGATCTCAGGATGTCGCCGACGACAGCAAGGTAAATGTGGTGTGGTGTGCTGTGGCTAATAGTTGTAGGACGCGGTCTCTTCGAGAAGAGAAGAATAATAATTACGTGTGTTTGGAAACGAAAATATCCAGAAAGATATGTTAACACAGAAAGAAGAATTTTGGTAAATTTTTACTGAAAAGGAACACAAATATTTGAAATAAAATGTCATATTCTTTATGTAGAAATCTGGAAGATGTAAAACATTGTTTTATGTATGAGATTCTCAAGGCGGTGAATATGTCTATGTTTTTAGGGTTGTATCGCCGCGTGGACTTGTAAGTATAGTTCGCGACTGTAATCTTGAGACTTGAGGGTGAGGAAGTGGGGTGAAGGAGGGAATATAGCGTCAGCCTTTAACGCTTCGGACTTCCCGCATTCCTCGCAAGTATCAAGATTACAGTCACGAACAGTAGCTTTCGATGTTTTGGAGGAAAATGTTACCTCTGTCTGCGGTACAATGTCCTTGGTATACACCAACTAGCCCAAATGGCGTTACAAACCTTAAGACCAACATCAACACATTATCTTCGGTTCTATTCGACAATGGAACAGGAAACTAACAAGAGACTAGTCAAGAGAAAATCAGTAGCACAACAAAACCTCGTTATACCTTAATCCATTCTTTGAAAGATTTTAGCCACAATTTTATCACCAGCAAAATAAAAATTCAATGCACATAACTATCGATTGCACCTATGACGTGTAACAGCTAAGCACAAACTGAATGAACCTGATAATGACCGTTTTCGGTCAAAACATGTCCAGTATTGATGAACAATGGAAAATAGTGAAACGTGTGTGAAAAGAAGACACTCATGATAAAGTCAAGAATACTATACTGAAAACTTGGAGTTGATGGCTAATTTAAAATACAAGAAACTTTAATTTTCACAAAGATGTCATATTTATGAAGATAAAACGTAATTCTCAAAGTGAGAGAAGTTGAAGATAAGCGTGTGTAAATTATAAACAATTTTAGCTATGAAATAAGTAGTGATTAGGACTCAGTGTAGGAGGAAGTTGACTGCAACAAGTGTATTAAATAAAATATGGTCGAAATGTTTCGAAATCCATATTAAAATAGTCATTGATGGTTGCAATTCAACATATTTAGACTGAATTAATGAATACACATAATCATTGTAACTAAAAAGTAGCCCACGCAGGTCACCTCAGGTTGCAACCTGCTCGCGCCATCAAGATGTCTTTTTCACAGGCGCAAGGATTGTTCGCTGTCGAACACTACCTGGCATCTCGTTCTTGTTTAAATTTCGAGAATGAGTTTAGTGATGGATTCTCCTGTGCCAAACAAATCGACATTATCTCGATTGATAAACCCTTTCAGTGACACAGGATGTATGCAGTACAGAAACGGTTAGAGTTGGCCATTGGTGTTCAGGGGCGATATTTTCGATAATATCAGTTAAAATTTGTTGCACTCACCACTGAAGCCACTGAGAAAACTTTCTCCTCAGGGTGGGTTCCGTGACTTTTCGATCATCCTGTAGTACGTGGCAGTCCTGTATCTCTGCAACCACGGGTCACGCGAGAGGGATCATTTAGACCTGGAGCGCTAACATAATAAAACTCAGATATTCGAAAATTCTACCATGCAACAAAACAGGGTTCTCTCTGAATTATTTCTTTCTTGTCTTCAAGATCGGGGCTAGATCTTTCTTCGTACAGACATGATGGACCTTGTAGGTCTACCGGCGTCAGCTGTTATATGCAAGTTCTGGCTTGCATCAAACGAAGCTGCTTTAGGGTAGGCCTGGAGACATTAAAGCGACCGGATAATGAAAACATTATCGTCCTCCCGCCCACCTATTGTCTCGATTCTTTGCTGAAACACCCCATGCCAGATCAGATGCCAGTGTTAAATGCGGTAGACACAAAGCATTAGAATCGCTTAAGATTGATAACAAGAACTCGGTACCTCAGAACAAGAACAATGACTAGGCTACTGGATGGGCAATTGGGGTTCGATTCTTAGGAGAAAAAACAATTTTCTTTTAGTTACCGCGTCTGGACCTTACCTGGTATGTACATGCGGTAAATCGGACCGGGAGGGGGGTTAATCTGACCATCATCTCAATATACTATAGAAGACAAGAATGAGAGAGCTATACCTCCGCTCTACTATATGTTTACATGGGGTGATGCTTAACGAGTAAAACATCGCGCTACAACTCAGAAGACAGTCATCTTCAGACTCACCGCCGGGACAACCTAAAATCCTACACACTAATTATTTATTAATGAGTTAATTGCCGTTTGTTTTGAAATTTATTTATTGCACATACAAACATGTTGCTGCAAATTTAATTGCAACACATTTGATCTTATTTCACTGCATGGAGTCCGATAAGATGCTTAGTTGTAAAAAGAGTATGTATCATGTCGCGCTGTAAATCAAAAGTTTTAGAACTTAGTGGCCTTTATTTTATGCTATCTAAAATTTTATGTATGCAAACCTAGCTAGTAATTACTTGTGAGATCCAGTTTTGAGTAATTTGATTAGATTAAACTTGTGCTTGGTGTAAATTCTCAAAAACAATATTTGGTAGACAATTTTTAGTATATAATCCCAGTATGTAAGTCAATTAAATCTCGAAGTTAGATAAATACAATATCGAATGAACAGATTGAACCACCTCAATTAGAAATCATTAATATAATTTGTGTCTCGGGTTCGATTCCCGGCGGTGCCCGAATTTATAACTTGTGTTGGGCAAGGCCGTGGTCTAGGCAACACGGAGTTTTCATCCGGGGGCTTCCCCGGTTTCTCCGTGGCATCCCAACAATTAATCCATTCACACACAGAAGAAGGCAATGGCAAACCACTTCTGGATCATCTGCCAAGAACGTATATAAACAGGTCCCAGTCCGAGAAAAGGATGGAAGGATCGTGTTCATATGGACCTGTCGTCAGACAGAACACTAAATAAAAAATAATAATAATAATGTAAGCACAAGAATATCAGGAGTTAATCAATAAAACGTAAACGATACTTAATAGATTCCGTGTGTAACTTCAGAATTGAAGAAAACCAAAAGGGACATTAGATTATGTACGAAGAAAAGCTAAAGAGTGTGTGCAGTCGTTTCAGCCATGATGAATGAAAAGACCTATCGGAAAGCTGCTATTTGGATGGAAGGATAACGGGAAACATTTTAGGAAAACAAATTTTGTGGACGCAACTGGCTCGGAACCTTCCTCGGTGTCGTGGCTTAAAATTCGCGGTGTTAAAATTACGCGCCAGTGAGAAACGATTTTTTTTCTTCCGCTCACCATCTCATGTCCAAACACACCTGCCGGATCACTTTCCACTCGGAAATTGATTAACATTTCACGCCCGAGCGGCTGAATAAGACGTCAAACGCTTCACGCTGCTTCTACTTCGCATCAATATTGCTCTGCTGCGATATACGTCCAATTTTTAATGGACAAGAATATTCCTTCGAGGTATCATACGACGACTCCAAATTATTTTTTATTGCAAGTCAGCTGTCGTCTATTTATTATATTCATCCCTTAAACCTGCTTCTAGTTTAGTCCTGAACATTAGCTTGATTGGCTAAAAAAGAAGCAATATGGCCTTAAAAAGTAACTTCATTTATCGTCTCTGTCTTTCAGATTAATAATTTATGATCAGTGCAAGGAAGACATATTATTCTGCATGGTGTTGCAAAAATAAATCAGCATGGATTAGGCCTACATCAGTAACCGGTATGAAGTCGACCAACTGTCAACGGTGTTTGTAAATAAATAATTTGGTGTTCTTCCAGCTATAAAATTTATTTATCTGCGAAACGTGCAAGGAGAATGGGATGTGAAGGGCATGTAGCACGCATGGGAAAAATGAGAAATACATACGCAGTGGTTATTGGAGAACATCAAAGGAGGAGATCACTTGGCGTAGATAGTGGCGTATATGGGAGGATAATATTAAAATGGATCTTAATAGAATATGAAGATGTTGACTTCATTTACGTAGCTCAGAAATATCCACTGGAGGACTCGTGTGACCGCTGTAATTTACCTTTGGATTCCTTAAAAGGCTAGAATTGTCGTTGTAAACTGAGTGACTTGTTAGTTACACGAGAAAGATTCTGTTCCATTTACGTATTTAGGGTAGCCACGTGTAAAGTTCGTTGTGTCTGCAACGATCAAAGCATTAGCGCCCATGTAAAATTATGTTTAGTGAAATTTTCATTTGGGGATACTTTTAATGTAATGTGTTATCCTCTTAACGTATAGCCCCATCTGCTTTATAATAGTGTAGGTGGATTTTATTAGTTTTAAAGCAATACCCATTCATTATTTAATAATAATTAACTCATCGTCGTTGGATCCTAACATAGTCAGTTCCATCCATTTCAAATTACCAAATGTTTTTTCCTTCCAACATGATGTAACATGCGTAGTTTTAAGGAAAAGAAGTTTAATTAAGTTATTCGTCAAAGTCAGATAAGTGCGCAGCGAAGTTCTCATTATTGTTAGGAGCAAATGAAAACGTATTTGACTAAATCACTGTAATTCCCATTCAGCAACACAATGAAATACCAGCTTATAAATATAAGACTACAATAATATTTTTTTTATTTTTGAAACGTGATGTTTAGTGACAACCCAGATATCCGTCGGACTACAATTTGTCCCACCAAAGTCACTAACTTTTCATTTTCTGTCAGCGCTCAACATTCCAATTGTAGTAACCGTCTTAATTACACGAGCAGGACATATATCACATCCCTCTTATATAATATTTCCTTTAGCATATATTTTATTTCTCGTAGAATCATATAATTTGCTTAGTGCATTTCATTTAATACTCCCGATTTATGTTTTCTGATTGCGTAAGAAACCAAATTTAACTATCATCCAAACAAAGAGTAAAATATTGTTTAAATATTTAAGTAAACTTTTAGTGACAAACTTAAACCAGGCAACAAAAGTTTACAAACTTGAGAGAAACTAAACATTTACTGGATTTATTCTGTTGTTATGTGGTAGACCCTAGACGTAACCCTGAGAAGTTTTAAGTCCTAAGTTTTGTGAAAGGCTTCGAATAGATGTTGCCACAAGTTACAGTCAGTTATAAATGAGCCATAACTTGTGGAAATCGACCTTTGTTATGTAAGAGAATTAAATATAATTCCAAACTGTGTCTAGAGGTGAGAAAATCTACTAAATAACATTTCTTATATCAAGGTTCAAGGTTAACAAATTTTATCACTTTCTTTACGCTGTTTGTAACAGTTCACAGTAGTTAATTCATATCATTACTTATTAAAATCGCTTGCTTCAAATAGCTTAGGTTTTCAACATGTCGTTCTGTTAGGCGTGACAAGGTGACATTTCTGTTGTCTTCTCTGCTGTCTGGACGCACAGGGTCTATAAACGACAAAATACATTAATTGATTTCCGATGTTTCTTGCCTTTACAATTCAGAGACGTTAACACATTGTATTTCTACGTAATAACGAAGAATTATCAGCTAGTACCACCAGCCAGCGGTCTGATATGGCTACACAACCACAGTTTCTGTATATAAAATGATGTCATTATTATTTTTCAAATATAATGACTTTAATGATAGATTGATTATAAATAATAAATTCTTTGTAACTTCAAGGAAACATACATAATTTTAAACAAGCTTCAAGTAACTGAAAATTAATACGAAATTAAAGTGATGGGTTTATAAACTATTTATGAAAAAATTAATGTTTTGTGACAAGCTGTAAAATTTTGTAGGATTTAAGATTTTCACGGCGATGAGTCTGATGATGGCTGTCCTCTGGGTTGTGGCGCCGTGTTGTCTGGTAGAAGTTTACCGATGTTTTAGAGGGCCTTGCTGTCTCCATCGCCCTGATGATGGAGGCAGCAAGGCCCTCTGAAACGTCGGTAAACTTCTACCAGACTAC
>NW_019059951.1:2012097-2116861 GCF_000696155.1 Zootermopsis nevadensis | reverse complement strand
TACCAGACTACACGGCGCATCAACCCAGAAGACAGCCATCTCCTGTAAAATTTTCTTCCAGAATATTTATTGATTTGCCCATATTTTAATTTAGTGATTCCTTTACAACTAAATAGGGGATATGGAATGAAAATGAAGGAAAATTGTGGATGATTAATTGGAAAATATGTCGAATAAAGTGATCGTTACACATTTCAAAACATCTACTAATTTTGAGAGACTGAAGAAAAGTGCGATAACCCCAATCAAGGTGTTTTTTCGGACGAAGATTAGAATTCGAGATCTTCTGAATCGATTATGATGTTAGGCGCTATAATAGTATTGCGCAGAATGTATATTCTTGTTTTATTGATAGCATAAAACAATACAGTTAAAAGACTTAAAACAAAGTCCATTCTCTGCTGTTTGTTTGTGGTTTATTTATCAACACTGTCTTTAGAACAAATATACAGCAAACAATTATAGGATGATTAATAAATAATGTATTTGAGAGGATTTGGAAAGAGTCGATAGCGACCTGTTCAATGCACAATTTCAGAATTTTCTTGAAAGAATTCGAAAATCCCACGAAAGGTCTCAGTCATGATAGCCGGTGTCCGAGCCGAGATTTGAAAGTCGAATTCTAACGCCTTGGCCGCAAAATTCTGTTCTATTCTCCAGCTTAAATAAAATTAAATTCAAGATACGATTTGTTGCACGTCCTATGTCCAGAACTGTGTGCCATCATGTACATAACAACTTCGTGTCTTTTGTAAAAAAAGGGAAGGTGAGTGACAAATGAAGACGGTGACCTCTGGGAGGGTCGAAGTGCCCTCCACAACTAATGAACCGACTGCCTCCGGGGGGTACACTGCAGTCCGGTCGAAACAATGGCAGAGGCCTTAATAACACATCACACCCAACCAGCACCTATACGCATCAATACGACGGGATAGTGGTGGCATTTATCGAAGAGAAAGGGGAGGGGTGAGGGTATTGACCAAGACAAATTCGTTTCTGTAAGATACCTTGATGGCTCTATATGTCAACCCGCGAACAAAAACACAATGAAACGAAAAGATGTGATAAAGCAGACTAAGTAGAAGGAAATAAAACAGAGAGCGGGGGGAGAACAACAATGCAGAACGGTAATGGAAACAGCAGAAAGGAGATGAAACAAAACCGAAAGAGAAAGACACAAAACAGAAAACGACGTTTTACAAATCGCCCTCCGCGTCAGTTCCTGTTTTCTCCTTCTGTCATTTCTCTGCTTTAACAGCGGAAAGGGTGTGGCGAGAAAATACAACAAAGCCTACTAGAGAATCATAATTTCATCTGTGTTGATTTTACTGATAGATTTCCTATCATTTAACAACAGAAATAACATTATAATACACGCAGTAGGAAAAAGTTAAATTTCCCTTGTGTCTCAGGAAGTGTTCCATGTTAGCTTAATGGTTTTCGTAGTAGTGAAAATGTGGAATGTGGTCACCAGGGTTACGCGTCGAGTGGTCTCTCAGATGGTTACCTACCGAAACAGTTGGTTCTTGGTGGCAATTTGGGGTGGTTAAATTTTGTAGGTTTATTTTGCATTCTGAAGATACTTGGTTCGAATGCGGCCCAGAACAGTATCCTGATAATTTTCATGGTTTAATTCCGTTTTCTGACTGCTACAGGTGGAACAGTTATATTGTTTTTTATTTATCAAACAACTCCTCCTCAGTTTTGATAAAATATGAAGCGTAATGAGAGGATTTATTTAAGGTTCGTGAAGGGAAAGATTTGCAGCATACAGTATTATATCGACTATTTCTTGGAGAAATTTAAAAAAACTCAAGAACGACTTCTCCTTCTGATTCGAAAATGACAATTGGATAATAATAAATTCTTCTCGGGCTTCCAGTTGTGTCAGGTTGTTGGACAGAGAAAACATACTTCAGTATCCCGAGGACGAAAATGATTCTACAAATGTTGGTCTTTCCTCCATTCAGCCATCTAACACGGCTGGTAGCCCGAGAAGAATTCATTATACTTTGTCGCCGTGAAATATTCTGATCATACATGGATATGTCCAATAAACTTTATGACATTCACTGTTTTTCATAATTTGTTATTATTTAATGACGCCTCACAGGCGAATCTCCACACTTTAAGAGCTTCTAAGTTACCAGTCCCATACTCCTTGCTTCGTTTAAGTTCCCATATTCCTCCATTCTTTCTTATTACAAATTTACAAATTCCACAAGGACACATTTCAGTGTTGTATCTGGTATCTTGAAGTGTTATACACTCACACGTTCAGTGAAATTCTATGTTCACGATAAAGACGCAAAGAAATGTAACGTTAAATGGGCTCCATATCTCACAATCGAGTCTGTAACATTGATTGATGGTGAAAGTATCCCGCTGACTGATTGACAGCTGACCTACGTGGCCTGTAATTGGTTCACGGGGAAAAAAATCACAATAAAAATGTCCGACAGCCACGATCTTTTGTTAAGCGAGGACCTTATAATACGATACTCTTGTTTGAAATAAGGGATTCGCTGTTTGCTGAATGGTAATCAGTCTATTCAGCCAGTTACAGACGAGCATGGGAACCAATTGATTGGTTACGGTGTTCAGTTTCAAAATTGGCCCTCGTCTGTCAAATATCTATTCAGCTTTTTAAAAATAAATTATTAACTAATTGTATTTAGCAGAGTGGTTGCTTTTAATGGTGATAAAGAAGAAACACGTGCTGGATTTCTGGTGATCCCGTGAGAGATTTGGGACAAAGCACAGTGTCACGGTTTTAGGAAAGAATAATTGTTTTCCTATTTCCAAGAACGAGGTATTAGTCCTGCATGCTGGGTACTTTGACCAAAAGTAACGAATTATTACTTTTCTAAAATTCCCCTTTTAATTTGTTCACAATTAGAATAACATGGAAATTTTGTTATTAAATATAGTTTAGAATTCAGAGGTAACTTTTTAAAATACACTGTGTGAAACATATTAAACTGTCTAAATAAATTTATCCGTACTGCTAATAGTACGCGTTCAACCCTTTACAGCTGATGTTCATCGAAATAACACTTAAGGATTGAATCAGTACATCAGCACTTTCCATTTCAAAGATCAATATGTTAATGCTGTTTAGGGAAATAATCGTTGTTTAGAGTAAGTTTCGTACGAAGCCTATAAATAAGTTAAAAATTGCAGAATTGTTGGTTATTAAAGCAAGTGTTATATTAAAAATGTCCAAAAAGGAGATACACACACATTCAATGACTGAAATAAAACAATTTGACAAACAAAAACAACTACACACGTCAGCTTTGGCACTTAGTGAAATAGCGAATCTAGTTTAGGTGATCAAAACGACCACTGTTAACTTCATGGCACAGTTCACAGCGATGAGAAACTGAGTGACAAGTGTCCAGCAAAGTTGTTCTACGTCTTTTAGGGCACGCTGCAAATTTAACCCTTGGGCTTTACGGGGCCAACCAAAAAGTAGAGACTACCTTATCTCCTCCTTATTTTAAACAACAGTCTATGTGTCAAAGAGTTTAAGAACCACTGCTGATTTTAATCTGTTTACAGACGAGCGCAGCTGACCAGGTCGTTGGCCCAAGTTACCCCTCGACGGGAAATTATCTCCAGGTTAAGAATGTCTGTCTTAGTGAGGGTCTTTATAGTTAATTCTATATACGAACTACGTCTACGGATATCGGGACAAACCTTATCCTACACTGCCCTTTGGATGGTAGATGAGTGTGTCATATAGGGCCCAGATTGTAGCAAGAAATCCTACTATTAAACGTCAAAAAATCCTTGACAGTGAACGTCATTTTGGATGCATGCATGCTTATAAGAGGCTCAGCAGGCAGAAATATTAAACATGAATTTGTGTTTCGTTACGAAAAGTGTCTGAAATGACTGCAAACTTTGCAGTCAATCAATCGCCATACCTAACTCCAGGATCCAGGAGGAGTTTATGTTGATGTAGACAACCTTGCATTTCTCTATTCAAGGAATTAAGTAACACCAGAATCATGGATATATTGATTTATAAATTACACCTAATTTGTTGAAATAAGAAAAGAGAATATTTCCTTTCACAATTTTAATTGTTTGGGTCTATCGAAGATGATTTATCATTATGCTCTTTATTAAAAATGTATTTTATATATTGAATTTCTAAATAAAAAGATAGAGAATTAGAATTAAACTTTCTGCTGAAAAAATAAAATGAGATTCCGCTGCAGGTAAATTTGACATTTCAGTTTCACACGGTTTAATGCATGTTGAATACAACCAAGTTAGCTCGTAAAACAACATGAAAAAGCCTTTCTAAAATGTAATTTTCGAATGTCGCCTACACAAGCACTTTGCTCAGAAATGTGGTACAGACTTATTCACAGAAAGAATACAGGCAAAGCTAATACAAGAACGAGATTCCTTTCAGTATGTTTCGGTTGGAATTTATAAATAGACTTCGTTTTCTGTCGGTTCTTTGCTCTCTTTTGAAAGTGACCCGAAACGTAATGGGCTTGCCATTCACAATCTGCACTGAAATAATAAACTCGTTTCTCTAATGCGTAACTATTTTTATAATATCTTTGTTATTACCACGATCTGTAAGTAGGGACAGAGTTCCCTAGAGCAAAGACTCTTACTTCAAAATACTTCAGCTATCCCGGGCATGTTAAAATAAACACAACGAAATTAATTTGAAGTATAAATAATAAGGGGTACGTATACACATTCTGAACATTTTAAATTGGTTGTCATTTGAGAAGGGACTGATTAGAATTTGTTTCATCTACTGAAGAATATACAAAGCAAAATACTTTTTCATAACAGAATATAAATTTCAACTTTGCAATTTATTCTGAAGGCAATTGATATGGTAAGAGAGATTGTGGAGAGTTTTAGTTATGATTCATACGTTCAATCTTATTAACAATAATATCACAATGGAAGCAATACGTGGAAAACTTTTTAATTTACTTCATCAAGTTTATAGGTCTACTGGTCAGTAATCAACTGATAAACGGCTGAAAATTGGTTGTATACACACTGGAATAGAGATTCTACATTGTACTTCAAGGCCAGAATTGTAGACACTTTTTATGAAAAAATAATTATAATAAAATTCTTTACCTAATATTACCAAGTGCTACAAACTATTGAACACATCACTATTTCGCTCGTTATTTTAGCAACGATAGATCATGTACAGTGACAATAAAGTAGCATTACATTTACATCGAAAGGTGACTGAGGAATATAGACTTTAAGAAGACAGATCACAAATGCATACTAAATAAAGCTCTACATTAAAAAATATATACTACTTTTGGATATAGAGGTCATAGCAAGTTATTTGGGTAGCTAGTAACAGACCGGACATAATATTTATTTAGCAGGATTTGAGGTTTCCACAGCAGTGAACCCGAAGACGGCTCTATTCTGGGTTGTAGCGCGTGCAGTCTAGTAGAAGTTTACCTACGTTTCAGTGGTTCTTGTTGCCTGTATTATTAGGGCTTAATACCATGATGATGGAGGCAACAAGAACCTCTACCTTTACCAGACTACACGGAACAATAACCCAGAAGACAGCCATCTTCATACTTTCCGCCAATCACCTTTTGGTTACAGCCATCACAT
Organism: Zootermopsis nevadensis; assembly: GCF_000696155.1. Next base: position 2,111,227 of record NW_019059951.1, on the reverse strand, counting down.
TTATTCAGTGCTCTGTACTTCTTACAAATATACGCAGTTCCATAAAGAGTCACTTACCGAAACATTGGAAACCGTCAAAGAACAGCGAATAGCGACGTGTGTTCACTGAACTCGTGCATGATCAGATCAGTCGATGTAGTGGGACTATCCTTTTTCCTTCCTTTTGACAGTCGCGTAATACGTTTGTCAAAATACGTGATAATGAGCAGAGATGTATTATCAGCAGAATGACTCGCTGAAAAAGTGGCAGGTGAAATTACTTTGCCGCTATGTCCAGACGGGTACTAGAATTTACCCAGCTTTCATTTCCATAAGAACCAGAATGTGTTTCTCCGAAGTAAAGTGGCCTAAGTTTGAAGCTACACGTCACTGCTATTTAATGCCAACGTTAAGTAAGTTGAGGGCCTACCGTGATTCCCTCCAACCTCCCTGTTCTTCTAAGAAATATTTTAAACAAAGATGAATATTTATCTTCGGTGTGTACTTTGTACTTTTGTTATGTCTTCTACACTTCCTTGTATGTCTTACATAAAATCTTCAATTCATAAATAGTCGTTGAAGCATTAGAAATAGACGTCTCTACATAACTGTGCAGAAATACGAGAGTAAGTTGGCCTAAGACGTAGCTACCAGTTCTGCAGTTCCAGCAATAATCTCCAAACAGTTGAAACCGACGTTCAACTTGGCAGGCAGCCAGCAATACTCAACACACGCTACATCACCTTCGCCATTCGTTCGTTGCATTGTTGCTAATAAGAGTGCACGGTAGGGCGAGGGAGGGTCGACTCATAGAATCTTGTTAAGGTTGTGGAAATGGATGGTCCACTTGACATATTGTCCAAATAAACTGGCCTGTCACCGCGCTAAACTTTTAATTGCTGCGAAACCCGAGTGCTCAATAAGAATGACTGAAGAAAGAAAAGCACATTGTTGTTTCAGATCTTCACACACCCTCCCTCCTTCCTTCCTCCCACCCCTTCCCCCCTCAAAGGCCTTCTAAATACACACTGCATGCCCTTGCACACAACTAAAGCGCTTCAGATACATCAAACCATGATTTCCCTCGTGATTTCTTTTCATTTCTACCTCTTTCTTTCAAGGAAGAACGTATCGAAGTACTGACGCCGTATTTCTTCGATTTTAAGACGCCATCCAATGTAAGAAGCACTCTTCACTTAGTAATGGGTTTTCAAGGGAAAAAATACGTGTATTACAATAGGAAATGTCAATATTCATTCATAAAACTTACTTCTTTACGAATATTCTTTGTTGCTATCTTTGTGTTTACTGTCCCATGACCAGTGTTATTGACATGAAGATTTCTCTCGCGCTTTAGTCATGAAATATAATTTTTCTACATTGATTCTTAGACGACGTCAAATGTAAGACGCACTCCGATTTCAGAAATTTTAAAAAGTGAAAAATTGCATCTTCAAGTCGAGGAAATACGGTATTTTATTCAATATAAAAGGAATTAGGAAGAACATGAAAAGAGAGTGAAATAAAAAGAAAGCAGTAAACAAAGAGAAAATAAAAGAATAGACAGGAAAATAGAATAAGAAAGGATAGAGAGAGAAAAACAATAGAGTGATGCGTCCTGATGATTGAGGCATCAAGCATCTCCGAAAATCAGTAAACTTTTACCAGACCCTGAAATATCACCTATTAAACCTCTTCTTCTTTGAAGCCGTTGTCTTGTACTTGGTGCAATTCGCAAGTAGTTCTGAAACTGAGTTGAATCCTTTTCGACATTGATAGAACCCCTTGACATTAGACAACCCGTCGCAAGGCCACTACGTACAACAATGAAAGTCGCTGACACACAATCATGCATGGAATGAGATTGCGTTTCCAAGTTATTATCTTAAAAATGGACTGAAATGTTGGAAACCTTAGAATTTCGTATCGTAATACGAATGGCAGTGTTTTGAGTTTGCTTTGTTTTGTAAAAATAAGTGCTGACGTCTTCCCGACAATGCACCAACAATAGCTTCTGCGACAAACGGTCGTTTGCAATATGTCTGTGTGAAGAGAAGACTAGCAGACACCTACAAGTTAACAGCATGTGAGTCGACTTGAAAGACAGGCTAAGTAAGTTATCACATAAAAAGGATTCAACCTTCTTTAACAAGAGATTTGTATCTAAAGTGCAACTTCGCTTTTTACGTCGCCCATTTTATTATGTACATTAACACCTGCAATGTTATTAACACCCTCCAAATACAAAGAATTTTGTAGCTGAACACGAATTAACTTCAAGGAAATGGCAATTGTGCAAATGAATTACTGGCAGGGCTTTTAGACGGGTTTTATAAACAAGTGAGTGCTTTGTAACTACGATGTCTCCACTCTGGATGATCCTAACACAACATCTCTGGTATCAGAACCAAAATTTCATCAGAACTAATGAAAAGCCCCATCTTTTAACATGGTCCTGAGCCAGTATCCTTATGACCTCTGAAACGTTGGTTAACATCGACCAGACTACACAGCGCAATAACCCAGAAGACAGAAATCTTCATCTTCCATCTTTATAATATATTTTCTTAAGGCAATAGGGTCTGTTAATGTTACCCTCCCTTCTGCTTTGTGTTCAAAGTAGTCGTTTTCCAAGAAGTTTCCCACTAAAATTCTGTACGAATTCAATACCGCCATCTATCCATCAGAGCCTCAAGATTTCACTATTCTAACAACATTGCGAAAGTGTTAAACTTTTTCATAGCGGGAAAAGCTGGCCAATCACCTGGTGTTTAATGATAAAACTATTTTAAGCTCCCACAGACTTTGTTGGCGTAACAGACAAGAGCGAACCATCTATTGCGCATGGGTGAAAGTTAAAAATGCTAGACGTGGAAAATTCAATGGATACAGTTATGAGATCCTGGCGTAGAAGACAGAATAATATTAATATACTTAGGTTTCAAAAATCTGGTCTGGTCATTAAAGGAGTTGGTTGCGGTCTCTTGTAAACACTTCAAAGAGTCTTCGGTTTCATAAAAGACTGGGAATTTATTGACGTAGTGAATGTTAACTTCTATTAGGTGGTCAAAAAGTGACTAGATTATAGCCGACACCCAACATATCATTGACGCTTAAGGGAGGCCTGATATCCAGTTAAATAAAGTAGATTATCCCTATCTTTAAGAAACACTACATCAACTGCAGAGCATAGGCTATAAGCGACGAAAGAATGTGATTTTGTAGGTGCATGGAGAGACAAACGCTACTTCGAGGGCGGAAGATCGCGGAATGGAAGTGTCGGTTAGACCGGAAATGAAAATTTAAATCCGACAGGGCCTTAAATAAAATTACAAAACGTTTGAAGGTAACTGAGAGGAAAGAAAGGGCTGAGTGCAATTTTGTTGACCAGAAGCGAAGAACAGAGTGTGGGACATGTTTACGACTTTCAGTTGTTTCCCGAACCATGAAGCTGTTACTAGGAAGCAGGGATGATGTCAGGATAAGCGTCACATTGCTGTGCATTTCAGGAAGACACCGCCCCATCACTTAACATCTCTTGCCATTCACACTCCACATGAATCACCGCACTACCTAACTCACTGTAAAATCCATTTGCATTCATGTTCACTGGGTTGTTAACGTTTTGGGCGGTTTGACAAATAAGTTAAATTGTTTATGTTTTTTTTGCGATATTATGTGTTTTCTCAACATAACATAAATTACAGTGGGACGCATAATGATCATGTGTATCACAGCAAAGTCACCACCGTAACATCCAATCCCCCACAGAAAATGGTGCATAACAAATCAACATCATTTTTCCCTAGTGACGTAGCAATCATGACCTCGTCATTTTCGGGGGCGTTCTTTACGACCCTACAAGATCGCGTAATGTGTCGTAACATACAGAAAACCATGATCGGCAGCTGATCGAGGAAGACTGCACAAGTAATCCTTCGTAAAAAATGCGAAGGTACTACAGACCTCACGTATGGCACATTATAACAATGAAAAGCTGTAGCCAGTGGTTCTCATCTGGTGTTACGGACCAGTGTCGTAAATCGTACTCTTGCTAAAGCTTACTTAGGCCCAGATGACAAAGTAGTGTTGAATATGAAGGTAAGGATTCAGACAAGAAACAGACGAGCCTGTAGTCAAGAAGAAAATACTTTGTCTCGGTTTGTTTGAAATAAGGGAGATATAGAATTACTGTAGTTCCTACGTCGCCATATTTCATATTTTCAATAATGAATGACTAAATTTAGTTCATTTCTAATGCCACATAAAGGGTTAATTTTATATATATATATTTATTTATATATATAACACTGTTTAAACGTGCTAGTAATAATTACATATGTAATCATCTTTGCACTTGACGTTGTAACACTATTGTACCGCGTCACTTGGTTAAACTCTGCCGACGTTTCGGGAGCCATCTCTATCCTCATTTTCAAGGCTAGTCACAAAGAATATAAATAATGATAGGCAATTTCAAACCTCTAAATTGACATAAAACTTAACTTGTTTTTCCTTATCATTAAATTCGTGTTCTAAATCGGAAGGGATGTCACATCACACATCATATTATTGTTTTCCGTGATGGCGCCTCGAAATTCTAAGTCATACAAATACGGAACAAATTAGATCTCACTATGCATTAAACAGTGTACAGGTTCTTAGAGACGAAAACGGCTATGGCCATATATAATTGTAAGCATTATGTCGTATATGGTCTCGTAACAACATTCGAAGCTGGCTGAAGAAAATGGAGGATATAAAAGAACAGGCCTATTGTATATTAATTACATTTTTGTGTGTCTTAAACATGTAAAGGTTCTTTTCGCTCATTCAAAAATAATTATGTATTTCGTTAAATAAATTCTTAAGCTTTGATTTCATACAGTATTGGTAAACTCCTACTATACTTACATAGGAGACGGATAAAATTTTATTTGTCGCACATGAAGCTGTGATATATTACTAGCTTTGTTCAATCATAGCATTTTTGTAGACCGACGGCAATTTAATAATATTTACCGGAAGTGAGTCGAATCCTGAATTAGAGCCCCTCGTACGATAAGTTCGAAATGACTGAATGAATGATATATTGTTACATGTTTTTATGGAACCTGTAATTTCATTATAATGAGAAGGATACTTCCTGAATAATAATGATGTCTCTTACCTTTGTCTGTTTTGATGCCATTAACATCCATGCTCACTAGTGCGAAGCTGACATCTAGGAGTGGCACCTGAGAGTAAAAACACAGAAATAAAGATCTTACCAACAATACTGACATTCATATGACAGACAACTGGGCAACCAGAAGAGTAATAATGCAAATCTGTGATAGTTTAGTGCTCTCATTGGACAGTATAGTAAAACATTTGTACGTGTCTGTTTTCTCGGTGGAACTAGAAAGTCCTCATAAAATACAACAATCGTGCAACCTCGTTTCGGTTTTATGTGTATTTAATTGTTTGCCATTTGGCAAACTGTTTAAATTATAGTCGATGACAACAATACAAGAATTTCACTTTTAATATAAATTCTTGCAAAACTGTTAGTTATGTTATTTACGTATATTTGTTCAGTGATATTAACAATAAAAAATGTCCAGTCAGCATTACCAACATAAAATTATTTATTTCCTGGTAGTTTCCAGTGTATATTTTATTACAAAACATAAAGCACATTTACAATATTAATTTAATCAGATACTTCGGATTTGTTAAGTAAGATCAATGTAATCAAAATTAAAGTGAAATGGAAATTTGTATATTCTTTCCTACGATGCACCATTAAGTAGGTCTGATATTAAGTTTTTTAAATAATAGTTAAACAACCCGAGAGATTATATTTAAAAAAAATTTCATTACTGTGGACACACCTGTCCTTAATTTTCTGAACAGGAGAAAGTCGAAATTTCTTTCCGGGGTTGCGATTCTAAAAGAAATTTTCTCTGAGTTTTTATACGACGCATCACTTGCAAAAACAGAGTGTGATGGATAGAAAGTTGGCTACCATACAAAATATGTATAACCTACTACCCAATGTATGTTATTTTTTTAGCTATTCGGTTAGGTTGCAAACAACTTTACAAAGACTTTGCAAAGACCGAAGAGAAGTGTTATCACTGAAGACGGCTTGTCTGAGATATGTTTAAGAAGCTCATGCAAGCATTTTGTTGCTGATTTAACCTGTTCGTTACTAGGTGCAAATTTTGGTTAGTCCTGGGGTAATCAAAGGTATAAATCAGATTATGGTCGTAAGTAAATAAAATCACTGTAGGCCAACGGTAAGTTACTACTTGAACAAAGTTTCTTTCCTTTTGGGAAAGCTAATCGTTGGCATATGAGTTTCTTGAGGAAATTCTATACTCGAAAGAGAATTAAGGCTCCGAAGAGTGTGGTACGCCACTGCAGTGTGATAGAGTTAAGCCTCTCCGCCGAGCTTGTTATTTGGCGCGAGACAATCCTCTTTAACTAGTACCAAGTTCCCATCCCACTGCGTGCATTGCCAGAGAGCTCAGTGGCGGACTGGCTTAATACATGTAGGTAAAACGAGAATCAAATTTGAAAATGTATCTATTAGAGTCGCAGAAAGAAGCACTGATTGTAAGATTTACGGTTTTCACAGCGGTGAGAATGAGGATTTCTGTCTTCTGGGTTGTTGCGCTGTGTAGTCTGGTCGATGTTTAGCAACGTTTCAGAGGTCATACTGCCTCCATCATCAGGGCGATGATCAAGAAACTCAGATTTCTGTCTTCTGAGTTGTTGCGCTGTGTAGTCTGGTCGATGTTTAGCAACGTTTCAGAGGTCATACTGCCTCCATCATCAGGGCGATGAAACGTTTGTAAACATCTACCAGACTACACGGCGCAACAACCCAGAAGACAGAAATCTTCAAGTACTGATTGACTCAGAGGTTCTAATCGACGTCGTTTCAACTGCTTAAGTTATTTAGCTCCAAATGAGACGTCAATATGTGACATTTCAAGTTCTCATGGTTTGTCGTCCAATCGCCCGACCTTGCAACATCCCAGAAAGGTGTCGACTTCTGGACGTCAAGATGATAGTGCCTCGTGAGTAGGTAAGGGATTAAACAGAGACGGACAAACGGTATAGCCTGTTTAAGACAACTAATACGTCTGGGGAAGCTAATGGAGATTCTCAATCAAAGTAATTGGCAATCCAAATTAGATTCGAACTCGATACGGACATTCACGTCGCTGGAAGATATGTTCAATGTGTAAACTTATATTATTTCATGACGCTGTTTAAATTGTACAGTTTATAGTTGGATAAAATAGAAGGAAGATAAAAGGCAAGTGGACACGGATATCGAAGGAGATGACCGTGGCTTATCTCAGCATTTCCTTTATGAGAGACTACGGAAAATAACTTATAACATCAGTCAGAGCAGCTGAGATACAAATGTAAAGCTTTTACCTCAACACCAACCTGTCCGGAGAGAGCTCTAAATGCAGATGGGAGTATAATATTAAAATTTATCTTAAAAGATGAGATTTATTGACAGACAGGAATTTAATAGTGTATAACAGGGAATTTTTGAGTGTGGGACTACGTATTTGTTGCTCAAGGACAACTGTGAAAATATACTAGTCCGAACCTGACTTCAAGTCTCCTTTTTGCCTTTTACATCAGCTTAGCTGCATCCTTACTGGAGAAGTTCTGTGCCAACCAGCAAATAAGGGACTCAATAAAAGCAAGCCGACCATATAGATCTTCTATATGGCATGTATGTGTGTGGCTTTGTGTAGAGAGGGAGGCAGATCGTATTGAGTGACGTCACAAGTTCTTTAGCTGCGAAAATCCTGCCTTCTCTGTCTCTCTCTCCTGTAGGGCTCGTAACTACCCGACGGCTACCAAACATTAGGGGTTGCAAGGGGTGGGGTAGGAAATACGAGAGGGAGGGAAGAGATTTCCCAATTCTCTGAGAGGATATACTACTTGCCACACTACTCCTGTTACTCGCGCAACCTGCACAACACCAAGTCAATCCCCCGTGGATTTTCATTTCCTGAAACCTTTTGATCTACTCTGCTAGAAGCGAGGCATACCTCCTTCACACCCTCCGCATTACAAAACCTCCCTCTCACTCTTCTTACTCCTTTCAACTTTGGAACTTCCTCCAACAAACATCGTCCAAATCGGTTCCTAACCTCACGTCTCTCCGTCACCTTCACGCGCCTCTGTAATAAGACCCCCTCCTGTCCCGAGTCCCAACAGTGGCGGCTTCTTCTCGTTATTTATTCCTCGCGTGAATTACTTCATTAGATGAATGTAAGGCACGAGATCTGAGGTTCTTAGAGCGGTAAAGGTGTCGATGGTACGAAGATGGCTGTCTTCTGAGTTGTTGCGCCGTGTAGTCTGGTAGAAGTTTACCGACGTTTCTGAGGTACTTGCTACCTCCGTTATCAAAGTACCCCTGGAACATCGGTAAATTACCAGACTACAAGGCCCAGCAACCCAGAAGACAACTATATTCATACTGGAGGCCGAGATAACCTAAAATCTCACATTTAGATGCCAGTTTTCTGTATCGTTAAGGCGTAAAAACTTATAGGAAGGTATTCAGCTCTGAAGACAGTATGCTTCTCCAAAGAGTTGCTACACACAAGTTCATACAGCGTCACGAAACAGAAGACCGTAGTAGATAAAATAGATGCATAACTTTTCTTAAATGTCTCCTTTCTTCAATATATTCTTTGCACAGACTATTTTGTCTTGAATAACACGATGTCAGATAAATTAAAAAATCGGCTTGCGGTACAATCTATCGGAGTCACAGCTTCAGTATAGTATCAGAAGCCTAAAACACTCAGCAAATAAGACAATAAACCGTTGGTTTCTTCGTCTAGTTTGTATGCATGTTTTAAATATTTCGTTTCTCTTATTTGATATTGTCTATATACTCAGTACAATCTCCATTACTTATATTCAATACGATAAATTTGTTTGTAATGTTATTTTTAAACTTCCCTCTGGAACATTTAAAGTCAAGAAGAAGCTAATAATTTTCTTGAAATATCCTGGCAACTTCTCACGACTTACCAGATTACTCTTTGCCATAAATGTGTAGGAGATTTAGACGTACATACAACGCGGATACCCGCCGAAATTCCACCGTCTAATGATTTAGGGATGTACTAGAGCGGTCGCACAGTTAGCTGGAGTGATAAAACTTAACAGAGCTGAATACAACAGCTTAGTACTTTCTAATATTCTACAAATATGACATTAAATCGGTGTCCACAATCCGAAACAACCCATCAAAAACAAATAAATGCATATCTTACAGCAAAATCCCCTCATAGGCATTATTTAGAAGGCTGTATTGTGTTAACGACCACTGGGCAGAACAAGAAGGAGATGGGAGGATAATATCAAGATGGATTTTAGGGAGGTGGACTGTGAGGGAAAATGGAGTTGACTCAGGTTCGTGTCCAGTGGTGGGCTTTGATTACGTCGGTGTTGGACCTGCGGGTTCAGATAACAGGAAATTAGTCAGTTACTTAACTCAAAAGGCTTTCATTATCTTAGATGGTGCATCGAACACAAATGGTTACTTTCTGTAGTTACACAGCTGAAAAGTCGAGTAAACAAGAAGAGGCAAAATGTGTCTGTGTCATGTGGAAATTTCGTTTGTAGGCAAACTTTCAGTCTCACGGACAATACGGCATTTAACTTTCCTCTGGTGCGTGTACTTCGTTTTTAGATGGGAGACTTCTGTGATGTTGAACCGCGTAGACTCGTAAATACTTACCGACGCTTTAGAGGTGCTTACTGACTCAATCATCGGTAAACCACTCATTGATAATGGAGATAGTAAGAACAACTGAAACGTCGTGTACATTTCCTCTAGACTAAACGGGCCAACATCCGATTTTCACCTAAAATCTGACTTAGTCTTGTAAGTATCCAACGAAATTTATGGTTCCCGTGTTTTTGTTGTCCCTTTTCTTCAGTAACCAGAAATAAATAATTTCTCTTTCCAAATATGAGATAACATCAGTGAGCTAACTCTGAAGTAGTTGTCATAGTAATGCGACAATCTCCGACAAAACGGAAATTCCTGAACGAACGAAACTCTTGGCCTCAAGACAAACCGGAATTCGGTCTTTCCAAACACGAGGTGCTCATTCTTCGAGTATCGAACAGAGCCGACACTGATGCATCGACTATAGTACAACGTGACAGAGAAATTACTTCCTTTTGCTTACTTACCCACTTGCAATCTTGCTCCTTTACACAGCGCTCCTGTTGCAGACCGCCATATCTCACAGAGCAGATTACTGGAATCAAAGGGAACAGCACTCCGTTAACAGTGTCAGAGCTAATACAAATCTCGTTAAAATGTGTGCAAAGAACGCAACAAGTATAACAAAGCGATGCTATCAACACTCAATCGAGTTAGTTTACTTGGCGAAGTGTGTTTAAACTAAACAGTCTCTGTTTTCTTCACTAATGCCCTTTAAGTATGCTACAGATATTGTCAATAAAATCAATATCAGAGAAGCTTTAAGAGAACGCGAAAGAAATCAAGTAAATTATTGCGTAGTTCTCCTCCTTCAGCTTTTACCGATTAGGCCTTGGGCTCTGTTCCAATACAGAAATACTTCTGAAAGTATTAACCTGTTTTCGGCATATGATAGGGCTTCTTGAACGAGTGATCAACTCGACGCAAGATCTCATCTCGTAGTAGTTGATACAGAATCGTTAATCACTCACCAGCAACGGAGTTGGTTCATGCAGTATATTGTTACCCGTATTTAAAATGCGGTGCAACCTGCTTATAACGGAAAACCGAAGAATCGGTTTCGACAAAGTTTCTTTTAAATTGGCTGTAGTGGCTAAGGGAGAACGAAAAGCTCTTAACCACATTCCCCATGCGTGTACATCCCAGTAACAGGTCATAGCGCATTACGCTGTTATCGAGTAGTACACATTTTCGGTTTTTCCATGTATTTCTTGTTTCTTCTTTGATTTTCTGTCTAGAGCAGGGGTTCTCACCATTTTTCGCTGGCGTACCACTAATTATAATTTAACACACTAAATTGTAACACTAACCAAATGCGTTCAGGGAAAACTTATTTATGTTAATATTATCTTTTGATTTTCGTACTTAGTCCGCGTACCACAAGTGGTACGCGTACCATAGGTTGATAAACGTGTGTCTAGAGTATTCTGCTCATTTTGCGTCGACCGTCAAGTCTCCTTCTTTCCCGCGTCTGATTTGAAACTTTCTGCTCAAATAAATTTTAGAGTAATGCACGAAACGAAACTTATTTGCAGATAACAATAAATATTGATGAAGAATATTTGACACTTCATTGTTAATTTTCCTTTCACTTTGCATTTTTCTACATACTATACATTAATTTTTACTGTGAGCCTGCTTTGTCGCTGCAAGAAATATTTCCCGGCAATGACTGACTCTTGTCTAATACGTTCCGTTTTAGACAGGAGTTACTGTAGTAAAAATCACTTATTTCCTTTTCCCTTGTGTGGACTTTCAATTCTTCTTCGCCAAGATTTCGATATGTATTCCCTTCGATTGATTCTTCCATCAACAGACATGCCAAATTTATCTTACTTTACGACGTAATTAAGCTGAATAGCTCACAATTACGCTGTGTCGGTAATAAAGAGCGCAGACAGCCTTGTGAGAAAAGCGTTTTTTACTTCCGGGAAACAGGCTAAATAAAAAGTGTCCAGAATTACTCTTATTATACATAACAAACACCAGAAGCTACAGAGGCATTACCTATTCTTCAGTTTACCTGTAACACTGACTAGAAAAACATGTGTTAAAGACAAGTCAAAAGGAGGAAAACAGAGTAGGACGAGTTCGTTCATTTATTCCACTTCACAATTTCAATAACATGTCTGTTAATAATTTATCAAAGGCTTTGCACTTATTAAGGTAGTTTCTGTCAATACTAAGGTTTGGAGAATTAATTTCTTCCCCACAAATGCCTATGCTAGTTTTAATGTATAAATCAGACAGAAAACGTCGAACTTCAGAACCAAGAATTAAAATACATCAGAGAATAAATTATCACAAATGTAAAATATCTGCAAAATAAATAATCATAACACAAATCGAAGAACAGGAAAGTAAAAGGGAACTTCAGAACCAAGAATTAAAATACAACAGAGAGTAAATTATCACAAACGTAAAATATCTACAAAACAAACAATCATAACACAAGTCGAAGAACAGGAAAGTAAAAGAATAAAATGTGTGATTTCTATTCAGAAATAACCTAGTTTGAATCTCTGCCGGTTACCCCAATGGAGTTCGTCCTTCGCATTCCTCAGTAGTTGAAAGTGATTCACAGAATAGCGGCTTGAAATAGGCCACGATGCGCCCTTGTCCATTCTGTTCAATTCACAGTACATAATGACCCGTTCATATCATTCGACTCTCAAGAACACCTGCAACGTCCGAATCATAATTCTGTTTTAAGAGATCCTATTACATCACACGTACGTATATTCGTATAACTAAATGGATTTGCCTGGTTCTTCTGAAGTTAACAGTCGCTCAGATGGTAAAAATATTTCTCACCGTCTATACAACCCGAAAATTCATTAGTCTTCGAGAAGGCTCGACGATAATTCCTGTCCTTGACTTAGATGAAATTAGGTTAAATCGTCGTATCCGGATTTGCCTGGTTCTTCTGAAGCTAACAATCGCTCAGATAGTACAAGAATTTCCCACCGTCTATACAACCCGAAAATTCATTAGTCTTCGAGAAGGTTCGCCGATAATTCCTGTCCTTAACTTAGATGAATTTAGGTTACATCGTCGTATCTCATCTAAGATCCATTTTAATATTAACCTTCCATCTACTCCCATATCTCTAAAGTTGTCTGTTTCTGACAAAAATTATTTATTCTCACGAGCCTATAATAAAAAAGACTTCCGTTTGCATTTCAACTCTAGAGCTACAAAACATTAAACTGTCTTCCATTGTATAATTGAATTTTATTGCAGTAAAAACTGATGAGCTTCTACTTTGTGTTACATTCTAGGTATCTAGTTACAAACTATTATATTAATTATTGCGCTAAAATTTAACATATGTATTTACTGGACACATAACATTCATGGGAACTTGAGAAATAAGTACACAATTTTTGCCTGAAAGCATAAGACCTACGCACGGAGGGTACAATAATATTCAAGACGGATCTTTGAAAAACATAGAGTTAAATAAGCACTGCATTAATCTGACTAAGAATAGTGGCCAGTGGCGTATAACGGTAACGAAGTTCCTGGTTCCGGAAAGGAGAATTTCTTGACCAGCTGAGCGACTGTCAGCAATTTGGATTACTTTGCTCCGTTATACCTGCTACAGTGTTGATTTGCAGTCAATGTTTTATATACGGCGTATAGACAAGGACCTTCTCAGAGTGTAGAAGTTGTGTTGGATAAACTAATTCTTAGAAACCAATTCTATTGACTGAAGCAGTCTTAATAACTCAAGAAACACGATGAATTATTAACAAGATATTACAAAAACTGGCGTAACGATGGGAAGCCTGTTTTCTTTCTTTTAACTTGCCGTCAATAAATGTAAGATGCGTCTTTCCTTAAGACGTCGCCGTGAGACAGGCGACAGTGCCAACAAAAAGGACTGGTATCGATTGTTAGGGTCTGTATCTCCTCGTCCGCTGAGTAAACCAGACCTGGCTGACAATAACAAGAGCACTGTATTATTCACAGCTGTGGTTAATACACTGCGGCCCGAGAGTTTCATTCCATCACTTTGGGTCGTGAGTTCTTATACTAAAGGACACTACGTTCAGTTTCACCTTTGGTAAGGTATTTTCACAGACAATTGTGCAATCTTTGAATGTAGTGAACGTGTCCATCCCTTTGTCTACACGTTCCATCTTCGAAACAACTCGACGGATTTTGACAGGATTTGACGCTGGTCCGGTTTATGTATAGTTATAGTCTGTATCAGACCAATGTAACTCTCCACACCTTCACATTTATTTACTTACTTTATTACATTTATTTACATTCCCAATTACGTTATTTGCCTGCCCTATCCACGACTCAGAGGTAACACACAGGGTGATTCAGAAGAAACACGCAAAAATTTGTAGGTACTTTGAGAAAACGAAGTCCCGCTAACAGGGATCAAATTTTGAAATGTTTAGGTGCCATGGTAGCTTGAAATAAGATAAAGACGTGCCAAAATGAGGGTAATGATGAAAAACGGCGACTTTAATGTTAAAGTGAAATAAAGCTTAAGTAACTTCTGTAACACGGTTAACTTTTAAATCACACTTTATTTCAGTTTCGTACGGAAGTTGTGATTTATTTATTGAAACCTCACATTTTCGACAAGTCTTCAATGAACTTTAAATTATCACAACTCCTTGACTTTTCCGAATTAATATATTAATCACAACAGCGTTGGTAACACTGCCACAACAGATTTAATCACTTTATCAGTTACTCCCAGTACCTTCATGCATCGGACATTCTCTACATTAATATTAGCGAGGTACTTTGTTACAATCTCGGTCGCATTACCGGATACTCTTGGGGGAGGTTCCCTCATTATCCACTGGAAAATTATATGATAGTGCCGTAAAATAAGCCACGACCTCCTCTCCCTAAATCCTTGTCTATTTATCAAACAGGAATTTTTCTCTCTGACGCTGTAAATGTTCTGCAGTTAAAATATGAACAGCCTAAGAATCGATAAAAATTAATTATTATAACCATTCACCAAAAAAGGATTCTTAATTTTGTTATCTGCAAAGTCTATCAGCGTTGAAACAAAAGACAGTAGTGTATGGTGATAATATCTTACGAATGAAAGGGACAACAGAATGGGAAATATGTGAATTAAAGAGTAAATTAAGCAGAACAAAAGCTTAAGCTAAATGCTATTTCCTTTCTCTAAACAAATGTTTTGTATTAGATGAAGCTGTAAGAGGTCTCTGTTGTCAAAGTTACTTACACAAAGAAAACAGATAAGTCCTTCTATCACAATATGTACGTATATATCGTACGTTTACCTTACTTAACACACATGATGAATAAGCTTATTAAAGTCATTATCATTCTTCAGTTACTGTAATGTACAAACCTTCCAAGTGAGTTCAACCGTGCAGAGCGCTTTGTCAGTGTTGAAATACACCACCCAAGATCTCACAAACCTCTTCCATTTATTTTAAAAAGAAGTCGACTAGAGCATATCCCCGTCATGTATTCACACGGCGCAATTTGGGCTCTGGCGTGAGCAAATTGTTCTTTATAATAATAGCCTTTCAATGTAAGTAGTCTCGTCATAGTATGACTACATAAAAAGTACATTGACATGGCATCAATTGCTGCTATATTATTTCTTTTTTCCTCCTACATGAATCACTACCGTAGTCTGTCATCACGTCCATACGTGTGAATTTGATGGAGTACCCTGTCAAAGACATCATTACCTCGCTCTCCGCCTCATTGGCCTGACAGCTCAATTATATGCCTTGTTATGGACTAAAAGATCGTGGTTCGATTCCCTGCAAGGAAATGTACTTTTTCTTTTCGCCACGATGTCCAAACTGGTTTTGCGGTCTACCCTACCGTGTACAGGCCTGTAATCAGTAACTGGAAAGTCTTGTCTCAGAGATAAAACGAGAAGAGCGCTTAGCTAAAAACTCATTTCCATCTGCTTCCAGTATCTACAATCATTGACCGAAAGATGTGCTATGAATTAGTCATTATATGTGGCACATTTGATGTAGAGGACGTTCCGGAGTTGGTTCTGATACCGTCTTCGTGTTTGTGGTGGTCATTAGATATTATTCTCCAAGATGAGAAATATATACGAAATTTTAGTCGGGAAACCTGAAGTTAAGATACCGTTCTTGAAACCTAGGTGTATATTTAAGAACTAATGCATCAAAATGGTTCTCAAAGAATTGAGTCTCTTAACAATTTACGAAGACTACCCACGTATCTCATGCGATAACCGTTCCCTTGCCTTTAACAGAAATGCTCTTAACAATGATTCTAACAGAATATTACGTTTCTTAACTGCAACTACTTATTTTAACCAATACATATGCAAAAGTTATCATTTTTGAGATCCGTGACTATACCACGGGTTTTAAAGCAAATTATCTGCCGAAAAGAGAGCAAGCCATGTGGAAGAACAACGAACTGAATCAGCTCGCCCCAGCGTGTATGTAAAAAGAATGGGGTGGCATCAAGTTTCTTCTGGTCGTCTCGCGTTACTACAGTAGGAGATTCGACCACCCTCTGCCCCGCCTTCTAGTATTAGCTCGGCTCAATTAATCCTTTTGTGGCACCGCGTTCAATAATAGGCTATTAGACCCTCACGTAGCGAGAAACCGACTAATTGTGAGGGCGATTTTGTCCAGGATCATTCGTACAATCGCTGAGCCTATCTGGGAGATTCAGGGACCAGTTTCAGGAGACGAATAATTTGATGTAAGGGTATTATGCAGAGATCAGAAGACACAATTTCAGATCACTGCTACAACACAATTAGAAACATAACTGAAAGAGCAGAATTACATTACTTGAAACGTGGGTAAAAACAGAGAGGTCAGAAGTCGTAAAAGTGTAGGATCAGGATTAAAAAGAATCTAGGATTTGGGTATATATTGACCCAAGGTTCAGATTAACAGTAACTGGCACCTAATTCTGAAAATCGATGTTTCATTCAATGCTCCTACACACTTGTTTCATCCATTTTTATTTAAAATACTGCACTCTTTTAATTTACGAAAAATATTTGTAATTCGTTTCTAACATCTTTATTTCATATTGTATTCAAATATGTACGAAATTAATTTAGTGCAAATTAAATTCTGTCAAAGTGAATAATTAAAGTACCAGAAACATAAAATTTAAATTAATGTAAACAAGGAGCCTGTGAATACAATTCTGATAGCCAGAACATGACCGTACAACCTGACTCAATTAAAGTTGCCTCTGAATACAATGACTAAATTCTGAAAACTTTAGAATGGTCATAAATCCTAATATAACCCACGGAGACTCTGGTTACGTTGACCACAGTTTGAGAACCTCAGACTCATATGGCATGCCCGTGGAACCTAATTCAGCCATAGAAGGGATGGAGACAACGTACAATGCGAGGGTGAAACAGGGGGATGCCAGGACGGGTCTATTCTTTTCGCGATTTTCTGTTTAGATGACCCCCCACCCTCTCTCCGTGGATAAACAATTTCTCGTCGGAACGCATTGTGTACGGTTCATGGTTTCTACTAAGGCAGAAAGAAAACTGATGGAGACCATCCTGTAATTGCGTGTACAAATTACTCAAGTAGCTGTATGCGTTTGGGTCGCCATTTCTATAACAATCTCCCATAACTTCAGAAAATTACGATGCTCCGAATAATAGGTCGCGTTTCATTGTGGGGCCTAACACAATAGAAGAATCTTACAGCTTCCTGTGTTTGCAGAACCAAACGTAATAGATCAACACTTATCCTGCATTCAGGATTCCTGGGTTTGACTCCTCCTCCTGAATCATATTGCATTTCTCAGCCCTTTGATGCGAGAAGTGTAGAAAGTAGGTTGCACAATATAATGGCTTCAATGCTAACCAGAGCTACACGTGGTGTACCCTGCCCTCAAATTTAGGTTTTGAAGTTGATCACTCGCATTCACACTGAATAATCAGTGTAATTAAATGAGTGCATATCGTTTAATTGTCATCTGAGCATGCTAAATAAATCCTTTAGCATAAATAAGGCCAGCATTATTCAAGGAATTCCACTATTTTTATAAAGGCTAAATATTATAGACATAACAAAATCAGGAAGTTGCCGGGTTCCACGCTGAATCAACTCAATCCAATAATTCATTTCTACAATTTGCATTTTAATATTATCTCAATGTACTTCTTAGTCACCGACGATGTTTTCCCTCTACAAAAGTAAAAGAACAAAGGTGTCCCGCTACACACCATGTACTTCGCTTAGGATAGAGGCGGTGTAACTCCTACACTCGGCACTAAGTAGGGGAGAATAGTCAGCGTCACGCTCTGGCCGCACTTTACCCACGGAAGGGTCCCCGGTACCCATTGGATAGAAGGCTGGGTGGACCCCAGATCCGGTCTGGACGCAGAGGCTAGAGGAAAAATCCTTTGCCCATCTCGGGGATCAAACCCCGGTCGATATTTCACATAATTCACTTTTGTACACAGCCATTTGTCTCACCCTAAATTAAGATGTCCACTACTGTGTCAAGAGATCTCCCATTAAAATTCTTAGAAAGCAAATTCGTAAGGATGATATCTGGTTTCAGATTACAGCAAACAATTCCAGTGTTTGTTTTATACGAGGGGCTTTCTTGACACCGAACTTATCTGTTAAGTGGTTAGCACTCTTCATTCACATCTGGAGGCTGAGTGATCAAATCGCGGTTCGCCGATCGGCTGTACCGACTGACATTTTAGTGGTTTTCCTCAGTCCCTTCAAAGAATTGTCGCGGCATACCTTAAGTTACGTCACGACCGTTCCCTTCCGTGTCCTTTTCAATTTATAGTTCATTAATAGCCTATCATTAGACGCCATCTGGGCAACTGGCAAGTTCATTGCTTGAATAAATTAGAACCACATTTATTACTAATGGTCGTAGGATTCAGACCACGGATGTCTCAAACGGCACGCGCTCGCCCGTCCAGTGTCTGCCTCCTGGAAAGTGCAGACGGTGATCCACACCGTTCTTTTCTTACCTCGGATCAAAACCTGGGCGAAACAACATTGGCATCTTCCGTTTTCACCTAACTTGCGTCTATCCCTGTTATTACAGCTAACACCCACACTCAACATTCAAAATTCGTAGTCACGGATTCGGAACGGTTAATACCAGCTGAATAAGAATTGAATCTCTGCCAGGTTTTTGTCGTCGTCTATTTAGCAACATTAGTGAATGCGGCTATTGAAATAGTGACTAAACCGTTCCCATGTGGCGTCAAATCAGTTTTTGATAATTATTTGTGTCGTAAAACCTGCTCTAAAGTTCAGGAACTCGTCGCGGCTAAGAAACCAAAGAGTAATTCATTCTATCGACGTAAGAATTTCGTCTCGTTCGCCTTACTGCACCGGTTCCGGGTCCCTGTCCTCATATCGACTAGTAACATAATCAATCAACCATTCAAACATGTTCGCTCGCTCTGCCTTTGTCGAACAGGGAAGAATTTGTGATTCACAACGAATGATCTGCATGTAGCAAGAGTGTTTGAAGTAGAGATTTTGAACCCTCTGCAGCTTCGGGGACCGGGGGAGTTGACCGGCTTACAACTGACGCCTTCAGTTCAGTTTAACTTTGCTTAAAGGGGAGATATAATCCTGGTCCTGGGGTTGTTTTTTTTACCCCTATTTGTAACTTTTATGTAATAGTGTGAGAGATATAGAAAAGGTCAACATACAGAGTCTCGTTAAAATATTGAGATCAGGGGCTGTTATCCCTTCTCCATCCTATATATACGTATATATAGTCTATCTCCTTAACGCTTTTAAGGGGAGGAGTTAATGAACAATGCTGTAAAATTTTCTATTCTCTTTCTGGAAACGAAGTTACTCGAAAGAAGCAGATGATATGGACCAGAGAAGATTGGGACATCAATAAATAAAGAGGGCAGACACTGAATTTGTATTAACTGCACTAGTGCATGATTGAAACAAGACGGCGGGTGGCTGTCACGTGGTGAGAACTGAACCAGTCAGCGTCAGACTTGTCCGCCTGCTTTCTTTTGCGTCTCTCATGTAAAGTAGATTACAGAACAAATTAGAATTCTTGCCGAGAGTAAAGGAAAAAAACTGGATGCAATTCCTTGTGTACCGTCCTTCACTTTTTTCGTTTGCAACTGTTATAAATATCTTACCATGCCAATTCAAACATGGGAAACAGGTACTTTATAAGATTTGCCTAAAGCGGCTGAAGATTAGATGTGTTAAACTCCCAAACAATTAATTATTGTGTGTGGCGATCCACTGGGTTGCGACGCCAATAGTTCGCCACAGACATCTTCATAGCTTTGAAAACTTCAAAAGTCATTAGTTAATTATTAATTATTTCATTTATACATAAAATACCGGCTACGGTGATTAATTAAATAAATACAAAAAGTTTTACATTAATAAACATTTGTAGTACTCAATGTCTCCTGCCTCAACTTACTAATAATTACAACAGCTCCGCGAATTTTTTTAATGGAATGTCTAGTGTATTTTTTTTATAATGACCAATTTAAGGTAACGAGAAGACACGTAATCGAAGCTTTGCAACTTTTTAGGTTTCCGTCATCCTTGTGTAAATGCACAACGGTGATAACATGTGCAAAAACTTATAACAAACATATTTTCATGTATTATTTGCGATTTCACTACCCTTCCTGGCCCTAATGTTCATTTAATTCTCAAACAAATTTACTGTTGCAGAGCTAATTACTGCCTGCCTCAGCGGAGTACTGGCTCGACCTTGAAGCCGTCATGTTGAATGCTGTTCTAAAAGAACTTACACCTTACCAAAATTTGCCCCACTGCTGGAGCAATCAGTATGCCATTTAAAACTATGAATGTGTTAATAGTGACCCAACCAATACACTAAATACTGTATAAAGTATGAAATAAAAAAGATACAAGAATGAGAGTCAGCTGATGATTCTATGTCGCTGTGCTCCTACCCAGATGTGTACTTCTATTTGAAGGTCGAGTCAATTCTCCGCTTAGACAGACAGTACCCTGCAGAGTATTCTTGTTTTCGTTAAATATTAATCACATCGAAAAGTGCTATATGATCGTTGTTAATAATTTAGGCATAACTTATCTGATTCATTAACTTTGTTTAACGATGAGCCATTTTTGAGACAATAAAAAATGTAGATTTAGCTTCCTGCAAAGTAGGGATTATAGTGGGCCAATGAAAAGAATAAAATTATGCTACTTGTTTCAAATTATACCTTTAATACCAAATTTAATACAGATGGGTTGAGTAGTTTTGGTAATGCAGGCGAACAGTTATAGCTTTGTCATTACGTGTTCGCATACAGCGGTACATAGCAAAGAATGTGCAATATTTTAGCCTCATGTTGAGAGTGTAATAAAGCTTGTAGCATTAAATATTAGTCGTTTCGTTCCATACTTATGATCATTCTTAAATGAAATTGGTCTGTAGCTCATTGACTTCTGATGATTTCTATAAAACAGACTAAAACAATAAACTTTTGCAGAAAGAACTTTGTTATATACACTTATAAGGAACGACAAAATGTATATAAAAGACCATTCAGAAAAGAACAAAGGTTTTTTGAAGTTCATACTTCATTATTGTTAAGTTGATAATACAGGAGCTAAATGGAGTTGGTGCAGTAAATCAATTGCCGGTTGAGTCTGAAAGCACTCGATCACCCTCGAGCTATGTTAACTCAGGGTCTAAAGTACTTCACAAGGCGTGCAATAGAGCCCAGCCACTTGTTCTGCGCCGGTCAAAATATCAAGATCTAATTTAAACCCCTATTTTAGCGTTCTGGTACTATAACAATAATACATTGATGGAGAAGTTACACGTTTAGCTACTGTGCTTTCCGACTACGAAGATCAAGGGGTGGCCAAGTTGTGACTCTGGTCTAATTTGATGTTGACAGCAGTAAAAGTGGAACTATTTGCAAACGAAGGTGCACAATACTAAATTTTAAGTAACTACAATATATTTTCTATTTTAATGTTTTCTGTTTTCCGTCAAATCACAATTTTAATAAGATAATAAAATATAAAATATTTAAAATATCATTTCACGTCCTGAGGACGGTTAAATATAACCGAAACATGTCGTAAGAGACGTTCCAATTTGTAAATCGATCATTCGATGCGGAACGTGAAATGATATTTTAAATATTTTATATTTTATTATCTTATTAAAATTGTGATTTGACGGAAAACATTAAAATATTAACCTAATTCACAATATGACGCAAATATACTACCTTATGATATATTTTCTATAAAAAAGATGGAAGAAAATAAATAAAATACATTTTTGACTTGTCATATTTTAAACTACACGTTTAATGTCACTTACTATTTAAAAACTCCACTAACACACGTCAAAGTAGTGATAATTATCAAAACCCTGTAAGTCACTGTAGAACCTTGACAGTTTCGTGATATGTTTTTTGAAAGTGACGAAACAAAATTAATATTCTTATTATTTCGAAACTCCAATTTGAGATATAAAAGTGGTTTCTGTGCACATATGTCTGTGTCACTTTGCTGCTGATTATATTTTTTCATTATATTTCATAGAAGGGATAGACAAATAACGGACCCTTCGTAATGACTAGAGGACAGCTACATCTATTTAGTATATATGTTACTTTTAGTTTGTAAATACTTGTATATAGACTAGATGTCGCTCGTAATTTTGTCTTTACGTTGAAGCCATGAATGTTCTAAGAAATATTGTAATCACAGGGTATCTATAGGAACAGATAAATATGGGAATATTTCTGCAAAAGAACTTTCTCTACCCCTGTTTTGATCTGTAATAAGTACTCGATACATGAATATACAGGCATTTCGATACACATCACATAATGCAAGCCTAGTGCGCAGTGAACTGCGAAGAAACTCCGGAAGCTGGAATGAAGTGGGCTTAAGACTACAAAGTTTCAGACAATGCAGCACAGAAACTTTAAGAAAAATTGAACTTCAATTACACATGTATCATGACACTTTTCTCACGATAAAGGCGAGTTTATTTTTCCTTTCTGGTTACAGGATTTACTGCCTGGGAAGAGTTTTCTTTTCAAATCTAAACTCTCTGACAAAGGTATTGTTCAACCTTTGTTCTATCGGTTACAACTCATTAAGCAAAATAATGTTAGACATTTTATCTGAGGTGTATCTTACGAACGTGAAGTTCAGGTATTTGGACCCACACACAGCTTCAGGATATTTCTTGTCTCACCGGCATATTTTATTCTTTTACAGTTCATATTTTTGTCGTCAATAAATATTCAGGGAGAAATGCTAGGTATAATTCGAATTATCTTTTGCGCATGATGAAAACACCCATATCTTGTAGCCTCATACACGCAATGGACAGTTACATATTTCTGAAGTTCAAATTCAGGCACTGTAATTAATTTCTTACGCTTCGTGTGTTAAATGCACATATTTGTTGACTATAGATATAACTGAACTCCTCTCTGTTTAATTTCCTTGTGTTCAGTCCGGGCATTATTAAAAATAAGTTAATATAACCTTATTAAGTCTCTAATAATAAAATCTGATGTAACATGAACTACTCACTTCTGTGCTAGAGACCTGCTGGCTATGACAGAAGCCGGTTATTAGGAGTACACTGGGGGATTAACATTGACCTTGAAAACTTGTTACGGAATGAATAACTGTTGACTGCATGGAAACCGATGTGACCTTGATGATTAAAACGTGAGAAGAAATTTAGCTACATGATAGAATGATTTATAATCATTGAAAATACTAAAAGGAAGCTGCAAATCTCATTTAATCATGCAGAGATTTCCGATGAAAAATGTAGCATGAATGTGTACTACCTAATTCTTTCCAATTGAGCTGATACTCCATTTTCCTTGACGTCTGTTGCACAGGCTATATACGTGTTACTGCCTAGCTAGTCACATTATTAGCCAGCTAATCACACAGTTTAGGAATTATTATTCCTCCAGATCATTAAATATTTATATCAAAAAGTATTCGCCTGTTAACTTTTGATGTGCCGTATTTAATCGAAATTCATCGAGTCACTTTCGCGACACAGAATCCAGCTTAAGAAAAGCTTTAATTTTATAAATTTAAAATTTATACCATGGACGACTTTCAAAAGAACAGTTTTGCATATAAAAATATTTCATTTGCAATCTGCGTAGAACGCCAACCCTGCCATCTGTCACCAGTAACTCGTGGGTCTATTTTGTTCCCAACCATCTCAACATTACACCCTCTCCACCTATTCTGACTCTCACTACCGTTATTGGATTGCTACTTGAGTAACAATTGGATTAACTCTAATCAACCAGAAAATTAACTCCAATACGTTTGCATGCGTCAAGGGAAAAAGGAAAGGAGAAGAAGAACAAGTGAAAAAAAAACTAATTTATGATCTTCTCTCGTCATTCTTGTACGTTGTGATATAATCTGGTAGAAAGGGAAGCATAGCCTAGGGGTTTACACTTTGTTACTTTGTTTTACTTGTATATGTAGTCCACTTTACGGCGCCTGCGTTCTCGTTGTTACATGAAAAATTGATGAAGTGGGGTGGAGTGGGTGGGGAGTTTTCGCGACGCCTGGCGCACCTCTCCCCTGCGACGGTTTTCTCTTCCTGTTGAGTTTAGCTGGGAAAGAGAACTCAGTTTGATGTAATGAAATAATGTACACCTCAGTCTATTAAAGGAGGGAGTGGATGCAATAACTGCAGTTAAATTTAAATTGAAATATTATCTTAATTGACAAGAGGCTTCATTGAAAAGTGGACGGTTATGAGATCTGAATTTCTCAAGGCTGTAAATACGACGATCTTGGGTAATGACGCAGTGTAGACATATTGGTAGAACCAACGTTTCGAAGAAACAAACTGTTTCCATTTTCAGGGCTGAAGTGACGGTCGTGGGAAGAAGTAGACATTCACCCAACTAAAAGAGGCTAGACTAATATCGTTAAGTGGGATAGGAAAAATTAAGATCAAAAATAAATATTTCATTTTATATTCACGATGCATAAATTATTAATTTAGTCTAACTCTGATGGACCTCGAAACCCATGGGGCCACGAAGCGATGCATAAATTATTAATTTAGTCTAAATCTGATGGGCCTCGAAACCCATGGGGCCACGAAACTTTGCACCACCGACAGTTTCACCCCTGATCAAACGAGAAGATTACTGTAAAAGTACATTTTAAGGTATCATCCTCGAACTGATCAGGACGTAGACCTGCCGCGTATATTTGCATAACTGTTTACGCACTAACTAGATATTGCTGTGAAACAATGCACAAACCTTAGTTCAAACTTCGGCCTTGCGGCCGGGAATTGAACTGGGGTCCTCCCACTGAACAAAGGTCTCCAGTAAAACAACTACAAATGTTATGATCACATATAAGAATAAAGAAATAAGCTATGAATTAATACTAAATATTTCTGGAATCCAGTCGTCTGAAATACCGAACAAACACCGCAGAAAAATTCAATCAGTACATCCTGTCATTGCCAATATTCACACCGGCTTCCTGGTGAACAAAGCAAGATAATCTGCGGAAAATAAAAATTAAATTACACGCAGAGCGAAACCACAACGACATAACAAAAACAACAAAGCTGCCGTCTGTGAAAGATGGCTGTTGCTTGTAGCAATCGCGTTACTTCGCGTTACAAATTCCTCGGACTGGTCACTTCATTAATCCAAGAAGACCGCTCGCTCACCTCTTCAATTTGTTTGGTTCTGCTCGCAGGTAACACAACGTAACAACGTGTTGATGCGTTACTGATGTCACTCATTAGCCAACAATGCCACGTGACGTCAGCATTCTCATGTTATGAACCGCTGATGGATGAGCAAGGGAGCTGTGGCTAGCAAGACGATCACAAGCGAATAAAAGGAAAAGGAAGACAGGAGGACAAGCAAAGAATCAATATAACAGAAGACGAAGCAGGAAAAACAGAAAATTAACAATAAAACGAAGAAATACGGAAGGAAATGTAGAAGTTCTCGAAGCGTTATGCCGGTATCAGTACTTCGATGTAAATCCTGTAGATGTACACTGTACTGCCGACGTTTCGGTGGCACTGTCCATGTGTTGAAGGCGATGGATGCATGGAGGAAAACTCCATCTCGGAAAGATTCACGCTCGTGATTATTCCCCTCAGCCACCCCACCCAAAATCACTCACTGTCAAAAGAAACCTCTCGAGTTACGAGCGTGGGTGGACGAATCTCCAAAGATTATACCAACTCTGTCGTTAAAATTGTGGTGATTGTCACTAGACACACTGACAGAACTATGGCGGCTCTATAGATTTTTAACCAGAAGTACCGAGTTCGAGTCTTAGTCACGATTGTTTCCTTAAAATTTCTAATCTATTCATCAGTCATGATCCTCAATTCTGTAGAGTCTCACATCTGCATTATCGTGCTGGTTGTGGAGCTAGTGTGAAATTATGAAACGTCGGTAGTCTACTTGTTTCAGGTGAGCAGTTAACACGATGCAGTTAAAAGTACAAAAAATGGAAAAGTGGGCTATGTACGTAATAGTTAATGTAAGTAAGCGTATATTGAAAAGCATGATAATGTAATTGCATGTATGCCATAAAAGCGGCAAGAACATGGGTCATTATTACTTTAGGGCCTTATTACTTAATTTATGTGACAGGGATCTCAGGTACACAATATTCAAGAAACCTCAAGTAGAATACCACAGACAGATAAGTGTACTTTTAGAGTAGTTTACCTTTTTCAAACTTAAAATATTACCGAGCGCGTTCGTATGGCGATAACAATTCCTTTTATACCTACTAGTAGTTCATGACTATCTTTCCTCATTCAACGACATACATTTCATGAACCTGAAAATAATTTAACAAAATTCTCCAATGTCACATCTCTTGAAAGTCCGATTTATATTACATGTTCCGTAAGGTTGCAAACTCGACTAAAAATAACCCTTACTAACTTGAGAATCAGTTAACTCACTGCACACAGAGAAACATAAGTAACTGCATAGACTTGGCAGTTAAATAGCCTATGAATAAATATAAGGCACAGACAATTTAAATATGTGGCCTTTAATCTGATAGCTTACCATGTAAGACATCACTTCAGTCAAATGATTAATTACCGGTTAAACGTCATCCACCGATCAGTGTTATTACGCTAGGCAACTAATCCTAGAGGCTTGAACTGATTAATGTGTAATATATCACAATACGCAGCGTTTTAAAGGAAGTAAATTACTTTACAGAGACATTTGAGAGCAACTTAACGTATTGAATTTTCTTTTTATCTGAAGAAAACTTGTAGAAGTGACGGATTTTTATTATTGGCGACGGGTAAAAGAAATCTTGTTAGAAAAAAGTCTAATAACAAGCAGAAAGAGAGGGCACTGCACGACGGCTGAAGCCAGGAAGGAATCGCGACGTATTCCGAGACATTCCGTGCAAGAGACGAGACAACTTGAGAAGGGCGACGGGGGATGCAGCTTGCGGGGTAAGGGGAAGGGATAAAAGGGGTGGGAGGAGCTGAGATGGAGATGCTGGAGGTAAGTGAGAGAGAGGACCAGGACAGTAGCAGTTTCTGTCCGCCATATTGCTATTGCCACGCCCCAATCTGTCCCATTATAACATAAGAAGAAGCACTGATCTATCAATAAGAAACTAATTTCGTTTGCAACTCTTTCAACAACGAACTGAAAATGATTTGTCAGCTATTGCGATAGTCTAGGACGAGCACGAAGAAAGAAGTTAATTTATCTGTAAGTATTACATAAGGCTCAAAATCTGTTTTATAATATTCTAACACACAATTATAGGCCTAATTCTTGGCACTAAAGTACATTGAAATTATTCCTACACTAGTTACTTCTGTAAGAAAACATCTCAGATTTTAATGGTGTAAATATATTTATTTAATTTGTGTTCAGTTCAACAACGGTTAGTGTTAAAACTCTGCTTTGCAAATGGTGAAGTGGAGCTTATGAGAAATATTTGAAGTTTTCAGGGCTGTGAAAATTTCGATTTCGTCATCTGGGTTGTAACGCCATGTTCTCTTATAGATAGATAGATAGGCAGATAGTATGTATTTACCAACGTAAAAACATGCTGCCTCCATAGCTTCAGCCCTGGAGATGGAGACAGTGCGTTCTTCTGAAACGTTGGCATCTACATTAAAGTCCACACGTCGTTACATCCCAGAAGACCAACTTCGACATATATTTCCACTAGTTGTTCTCTACCATTATGTTTAGAAATATGGTGTCATACTTTGAGAGAATAAAATTAGTTACAAACTTATGAAATTTGATTTTTCTGAAAAAATTGGTTTCAAGCAGAATGAATGTTCAATTTAATACAATAATTGCAAGGAATGGTTGATTTACACATACCACTTAATATTCTAAAAATGGAGAAATTAAGGATACTAGCCCATGATATCATGGTTAGGTAGAACGGATAAAAATACATAAAATGAATACAGAATTTCCATAAAAAACCTATTGGAAAACGGCCTTGCACAAGACAGAGAAGTGTAACATTCAGATGAATCTTAGAGAGGAAAACGGCCTTGCACAAGACAGAGAAATGTAACATTCAGGTGAATCTTAGAGGGATGGTTTCTAAGAATATGAAGTGGATTGAACTGGTTCAGGATCGTTCCAAATGGCGGGCCTTAATAGGATCTATTAATAGAGTTAAAGCTTGAGGTTCTACCACCAGAAAGTAAAGCCTCCTGAAAGCAATACAGCGCTCATGTATTAATTATTTTAAGTATTTATTGTTCATTTAACTACGCTATCATTAGCTCAGACAATAGGCCTATAGCGACGAGTGATAGGTTGATTAATAAACAACGAATTGGAAAATAACATAAAATAAAGTGGCATTGCGCCACTGTGCTGTACTCCTTAAAGTGCTGTAAAAATTAGAAAAACAAGGCAGGGCTGTAATTAGTGGTCACGAAATTAACGGAATAATTAACAGGTTTGATCGACTTACTCATAAACAACATTAAGGTGTAAGGAAGGTTTTCTTTCACTGCCTTGAGGGAACGTGGCAATAGATGAGCAGACAAATGCCTATTGAGCAGCGAAGGTCACGTGGAAGCTGCATACGCCATCAGATTAAAGCGTCACAATACGACACGTAATTAAAATACACGTTGCGAGTGGATACAAATTAATTTCCCGGCGTGCTCGTCACTGCTGAGTGCGCTTCCTGCTGGCTGGATGTTACACTATTTGCCTTTACTGACTGCAGCGCCGTATGGTGTTTGGATCTGTATTTAGCGGGACCTTAATCAGATTTGGTGTATGAATCTAATTCACGCTGTGTGTAATATTGAATAAAGAGGATGCCTTGTATCACGTAGTCACATTGTGCGTTTTTTATTCCGCCAATAACAAAATGTGTTGTAATATCAGAATATAAATTGTGTGTATGGATAGTAAAACGAAATATGAATAAGAATTTGATCAGAATTTTATAGTTTTAATAGGATGCGTAAACATAGAAAGAATATAAAAAAGCAGAATCTGAAACATCACAGAAAAAGCTTTCAAAGTTCGAAAAGTTATTTTTGGTATCGATGCGGTTTCAATTACGTTTCACAAATAATATCGCTTTGCGAGCAATGCTTTTTCTTCACTGTATCTAGGATGCATACAAACACGACAGTTTATTTTACGCGTACATCAGATTAACAAGTGAATTTTAAAAAGTCACGTGTTTTCGAAATTTATAAAACTGACGCCATGCTTTATTTCACATGTAAACGATGTGTAACACCAAATCTACAAATGACATAACCTGATAGGTGATTTGTATTCAGAGATAATTTTGATAATACACAGCTGTAATTATAAGGCGCACAAATTAAGAATGCAAGAAACAGTGGCTAAATTGCTACCCTGAGATATTTCTGTGGTAAGTGAATGTGGAGGTTAGGATTCTGAACAACGGACCTTCTGTGTGTAAAACAGAAGAGGTAACAACATTGTTATCTCTTCTGTTTTTCACACAGAATGTCATGTTTTACAGAACCCAGAGGCGTTAAAGTATTAACAGATTAACATTACTCTATCAGTGTAAATAAAACAATGATCAATACGGTATTATTTGGAGCCTAATTTATAAAAATATTTTAAACAATGATCAATACGGTATTATTTGGACCCTAATTTATAAAAATATTCTGAAGAACCTACATGTGATGTACCGATAAATAGCAGGTCTAGATAAAGGCCCTGTTTTTTATGTTCTCAGTTACGAAGGAACATATGTACGAGAAAATCTCTTCCGTCATCATTATTTTTTAAAGCCCCGGAGTGTTTACAGAGGCTTCTGGGTATTACCAAAATGGAGTTTCATTTCTTTAATTTAGGCATATATGCCGAACCCTGTTAAATGACACGTTAATCTTACAACGTGTTGCAGGACCACCCAACGAACAATATCAGACCGTTAGAAGTAACTATATGGAACAATAAATGACACGTTAATCTTACAACGTGTAGCAGGACCACCCAACGAACTATAGTTTATCAAAATTTATAGCCGATTGGATGGTGGATGTGTTCATATGATCCTGACACTAACCCTTTCCTAAAGCAGACAAATCCAAAACACGACTTCATACACTATTATTAGAGTAAACAATGATTATTTGTATAAATAGCATTAAACATTTTATCTCTGTAATTGTGACGCTTTGCGTTTCATTTGCGGTACGGACTGAATACTTCGGTATTATCCGTCTTTTATAACTCAACACGGAACACCATACACCTAGATGAAACGTTTGCGCACTGATATCCCGCGTCTCTCCTCCTACCCCTTGCATGTTGCGACGCCTGTATCCAGGCGACACCGCCATCGGGACAGCAGGAAAGCTATTTGTCATGCAGAAGTGGATTGATCCATTCCTGTGTGCAGGTTTACAGACTGTTCTCCCTATCGATGAGTCTTGAATGTTGCTTGAAGGAGAATCTACTGCGCTCCATTCCTTAAGGCAAGGCAAGCAAGCCCCGAATAACCCACTACTAAACTGTCACTGTATATATTTTAATGTTTTTGCCAAAATTAGACTAGAAGATTTATTTACATGTCAGAAGCTATGGACGTATGTTGTTTCTTTTGTAAAAGTTCAAAGTATGGACATGTTAACGTTATAATTTCTTTTGTAGAAAGTATTTCAAGCCTTATTTTCTACAAAATAAACCCATCATCACATATTTGCATATATCAAGCATACGAAACCAAATCTTCCGACGTCTTTGTATTTCAATGGCTCAAGAGTCTTAGTCGACATTTTACGAATCTGAAGGATTAGGCTGTGTAGATTTAATAATGTCACACAACCATATGAACGTGGCGTGCCAGAATTCAATCATCACTTACCGCAGAAAATTAATTTGTAGGAATTTCTTGTTCTTCTCATTCTGCTTGAGAGAACCAAATTAAAGTCGTGTATTTTCCGATTGACAATTGTCAAGTTGTTAGTGGTATTAATCGAACGTGTCTTAAATTAATCCAAACACACAAGGCACCAACAAATATCGGCACAGAGAATTGTAACAGTAATAATCTCATGATGAGATTCTGGATTTTCATTACAAAAGGAAAGCATTTGGAAGTTCTTTGTCTTTTGGTAGAACAAGCCGGTGGCAGGAGATACGATTTAGACGGCGGCGAGGGGAACAAGGTAACCCATTAGTTGAGGCTCGTTCATCTTTGTCCAGCGGGTGGCAGGTTGGCGTCTCTATGCGAAGTGATGCTCTTCTGTTTTATGATGTCATGATTGTGATAACACAATCACTCTGCTAGTACTTGCGGTTGTTAAAGATAGGATATTGTAAACGTGCGTTCGAATTAAAGGAATCTACATGTTAACCAAGTTTGACAAATTAGACGGATGTTCCGTGCCATGGCACTCGAATCTTGTGCGGATCGCGGTATTATTTTTGTGACTCCAGGTGCAACAATATAACAAACAAAAATAACTTAATTTTCAAAATTAATTTGTGCTTCACAGAAAAATTACAATTTTCATTGCCGATAGATATGTTGCAAGATAAAATATTTTTCCATTAGTTCAGGCCTCAAATAAGTTCTTCTTCTTATGGTAATGTTTATTGCCATCCCACAATAATAAATAATAAATGGTCACATGACTTCTAATTATTATTATCAAACTAATTAATCAACTGCACAGGTTTTAATCACCCACATGCCTATGCAGGATTAATACAAGGATGATTCAACTATTCATGATACGATCAACAGATGATTAGGGTTTTATTACTGCCGCCATCTTGGGCACACTTCTTCATTAATTATTTGAAGTTGTGAGAAGTGAGAGTGCTACAGACTTATGTGGCCCACTGCACAGAACTTCATTGCTGTTGGATCTGTGGACGAAACGACGCACACCACGGCTACTTCAGGAAGTGGATAGGAGTATGTGCGAAGTTCCGTGGCCTGATTTGAGCTCAGCCAGGAACCTTTCTAATGACCTCGATAACCTGGGTTCGACTTTCGAAGGGACAAAGATTATTCTCTTCGCTGGTTTGTGCGTTCGACTCGAAGGCCCACACACCACAAGCTTATGGGGTGAGGGTGTGGAATGGATTCATCTGGCTCCGAATTGGACCAGTGATGGGGTCTGTGAACATGATAATGAAAATTCGGTTTCCATAAAAGCCAGGTAATTCTTGACTAGCTAGCTTCTTAAGGAGGACTACTTATAGAGTTAGACGGTACCTCACCATGACAGCTTTGGACTAAAGTAGAAGTCCCATAATTTATTCTTCTTCTAATTTCATTATAATATTTGTATTTGTTAATATTTAAAGATAATTACTTATATTTGGAATAATGCTCTAATTATTTATAACAAATAGATTAATTTTGTTTTGTTTAAATCTTCAGGCTTTCAGATAAGATACGCGAATATTTTGAATGAATGGTAGTTAGCATTTCCCTACTTTAATGCATCATTCCACACGACGGAAAATCAGAAATTGCGCATTGTTAAATGGTCATTAGAGCCAATAAAGCGAATCTCTTGTAACCAGCCACACATTAATATTATAATGAAAGATATGATTTCCATGGCTAGAAGGAGAGATGGCCAACAGTTCCCGGACTACCTCAGAAGTCTCCCGCAATTTCCCTTTATCAGACGCCGTATCACGAAATACCGAATTTGTAGTCAGTGATGCATACGGTCCATCTACGTTGTAGACGACAAATTTTGTGAGCTTCGGTAGGGAATATCGTATCGCATTACCCCCTGTGAGGGCCAGCAACATGTTGGGAGTTTTTATGTGTTGGGTCTGGCCTGCGGGGTGGGGGGGTAGAGGGAGGTCACAGCGTGGAGCCGTCTCATTGTTGTTTCAAGTATATAATAGACGAGTTGAACCGTGTACATTCAAATTTGGGGCAGTGATTTATACCGGCGAGGCGAACACTGATTTTCTCTGGCACTGGTTGGTATCACATTACCTTCTTTATTTGCAGCGCTCCAGGTGACGCCACCGTTCAACCCCATGCGAGATTGGATCGGAAATTTTTCGACTAGACGTACACAAGTTTACTAACTTCACGGAGCAGAGTTCTTTTGGAGACACTAATAGTCCCTGTACAATTCCAGAAATACACCGCCCTTTATTAAATCCGAAGTATCATTGCCATGAAGATGGCTGTCTCCTGGTTTGTAGTGCCGCGTATGCAACCCAGATGACAGACATCCTACGATCGTTGCTATGTTCACAAGAACATGTCAAGTTCTATTTCTGAAAGGTAAAAAGTTGTTAGACCTTTCAGACTTGAGGATCGCCCTTTGTTGTCTGTCGGTGACTGCTTATTCAGTATATTCGCACGGACCTTCTACATCTAGAGATGGTAACAAGAGATTCAAAGACAAACGTTTACTTGTAAGGGAACAATTTTATTATTTAGCAAAATTTTGGTTTGGGAAACTAGTTCACCTGACGTGGATGCATATGACGCATGACTTAGGTTACAGGACTATATTTTGCCACGGAAAATTAAGGTTAATTTTAATAAATACAGCATGGAAAATGTTAAAGGACAAAGCGGATTTATGAACCCGTCCAGATTGTAAAAAAATATAATTGTTTATACAAATAGTATTTTTCTAACATGACGGCGGGAACTGGCGAAAGGCACTACCGTTCTTAGAGGATCTACACCCTGCATTCTGATCAAACGCCTGTACCGACTAAAAGTTTATTACGTGTGGAATGTGACAGGAATAGTACATGGACAGGATATCAAGGGGAAATGGACGTGGTCTATTGAAAAATATTCGACAGCGGAAGAACTTTAAAAATCGATGTATTTATTTCAAGCAGACATAGATTGAATGAAAGTTCAGATGGCTCAACCTTTTCAACACGAACGTCACCTGAATGATATTTGAAAACAGTTCGTACCTCAAAGAAAACACAACGCGTTTCAATGAGAAAGTTCTTTTGGCAAATGTCGTTCAGGGAAATAATCTACTACTTTCTGAGAATAATATGAAACGCACAATATCAGCAAAATGAAATTATTGAAAGTTACAGCAGGTGGCACATATATAGTTATCGCCGTGCTTTGAAGGGACAGGGCACTTTAGCCACAAATTGCTGCTTGAGACAGCAGGTCGGTAATATGCTGCCTTTAATCACGACCAACTTCAGGAGTTAAATTACACGCGGCTTCAGTTTCAGTTGTCGCTCCTGAGGTTTCATTGCATCTGCCGTTTAAATAACGGCAGCAGAAGGCGAGTAGTATTTTGTCATAAAGACCTCCAACAAAGTTACTGCAGCCAGTGAAGCAAGAGCACCGTCCTTTCGAGTGCCAAAGCGATGTTAAAAATGGTTTATTAAATTGAAAGCTATTACAGGATCCATACACGACCAGTTTTGCTAGCGGTCGCCATGTCTGTTTTCGTAGCATAGGTGTAAGCTAATACTTTCTCTCTCAGGATATTCTCCTAAGGATTTACCCAACTCACCTAAACTGCAAAGTGTAATATGTGCACAGATGCTAACCCAAGGTCTAATCCTGCCTCAAACTGGAGGTTGGTGACTGGAAGAATGTTACAAAAATACCACTAATGTCTGCAGAGGTGTTGTCTCTCCATTCATGAATGTAGGCCGCACCCCCTAGCGGCAGAAGCTCGTACTACATCCGGTTCGCCCGCTATTGACATAGTCTTGAAATTTTCCGATCGCACCTCCTACGTCATTTTATGAGGAAGTTTCTAAAATGCTATTTACAGGCTTGGATTAAACTTCCCGCCGTGGAGTTTTTACGAGGAATTAAATGTTACATTTTAAGGACATAATAATACTTAAGGTGATCCTCGTCAACATAAAAATTAACAGCTTTTATTTTTCTATTGGGACTGCCAATACATCTAATCGATGATGATAAACATGATTATGGTTGATGATTGTGATGTAGTCAGCATGTATATCATTTGATGTCAATAAATGTATCGTACATAAGTTGTTAAAATAAAAGCCAATTTCTGATTCGTCTACAGCCATGAGTATTGGTTCGGGACCGGCCCAACTATATATAAACGTGTTGAAAAAAGCCTGCAGTCGAACTATTGTATTGCATTGTATTGTTACTAAGCTATTTTAACACCAGTTAGCTTTGACCTGTAATTTTTCAATTCTGTCAAAATAACACACGGCCTGAAAGTTTTAACCAAACACAAAACACTTTTTTTTCTTTTTTCTGTGCTGTGCAAGGGACTAGTTTACAATGCTTAATAGCTGTCTGCCTATTAATGTCATTCCCTCCAGAAGTAGTTAGTCAATACATAAACCTCTCTGCCCCTCCTCCCAAGCTGTCATCGTTTGCTTTAAATAGACTGAACTCACACAAACACTACACAGACTGCCGACAGTTAGTTTTGCCCTCGTGGTAGCAGGGATGATGGCGAGGGGGTTACCTACCAGATTTGCTTCTGTCATGTGGGGTAGAATTCATCTCAGCTGTCAAATGTCTCTATCTGTGCCACTTTCCTCATCCCATATTTCTGAGCCCGTTTTCCTGGACAATTCTTTCAAGTTTTCGAGGGAAGCTTTTCTACAGCAAATCTCTGTCCTTAGGTCCATAATACCAATCGACTCACCTGCTTAACCGTGTTGCCACGTTTCGGTGTTTTCGTATTGGATATTGTTTTCCCACTTTATACTTGGAGGCTAGACTCTAAAAAATCCGGAATCGTAGTCTGGTCCTTCAACTTAAGCACTGGTTAGTATTAAATGTAGTTCAGAATAAAATGACGGGGAGAATATTTTTACCGAAGAAATAACAGAATAAGAAACATAATGAATAGCTTAATAATTCGCAATCTTTATTGAACATTATTAAGGCGATAACGACCAGGAAAATGAGATTAGTAGAACATGCAGCATGCATGGGAAAAATGAGAAATTAATACTTTTAAGAGAAGAGAGTTCAGTGGGGAGATGGAAAGACAATATTAAGATGGATCATGAAGTAACAGGATGTGACAGTGTGTTAAACTGGGTTCATCTGACTGATAATGGGGGTTCTGTTTTGGGCTACAAAATCATACTAATGAATCTTCGAATCTCATAAAGGCTGGAACGTTCTTTCGAGCCGAGTACTTATTAACTTTATTGCATGAAAACTATAGAATCAGTTAGAACGTTGGGTATTTTGACAAAACAATTTGATACAGCAATACAAATTGCGTTCAGGAAGAAACTAAGCCAGGAATGTAATGAAGACCGCTTCAAACCCAGCAACCGTATGTTTTAAAAACAGATTGAATTTGTAATTTCAGAAAGCTAAAGCTTTGTAAGTTGTTTAACAGCAAACGACATTTTTGTAGTAATTAAGTCTGTGAGCTTTAGGGGATATTTAGAATGAACAGGATTAAAATAAGTTTTGCGAAATATTTTAGTGCCATACCAGTTATTCTACGTGCATCAAATAAATATTTTGATGTTTAATGAAATACAAAATTTATAAAAATTGGAATGTCTGATGCGTATTCATTTGGGAAGGTTGATGTTATGACCAACATGCAGAATGAGCGGTAAACTGACAAGAAGTTCTCATTGTTTTGTGAGATTTGTTGTTTATTCGGCGGCGAGGTATGAAGACTGCTGTAACTTATCGCTCTGATGATGGAAGGAGCAAGCACCTCTGAAATGTCCGTAAAGTTTTACCACACTACACGCAACAACCCAGGAGATAGCCATATTCATTTTCATTATTTAGATGTCATGATTTAGGGAAAGTTGACAATGTTAATATGAGTAAATTTTTGACCTGTCTAGTCGCCTTCTCTTTTAAGATACTGAAAATAAGTAACAGAGAATTCTATTGAACTTCTTAAAAGCAGTAAATTATATAGCCAATAAGAGGCTCAGTGTGGCAACATTCGTGACCAATGAAAAGCAACCCTCTGTCTACCGGAAGTGAAGACGTCTAACACGATGGCGCCACTGACACACTAGATGGATCCCAAATAAAATAAAGATGATTCTCGTTTGTTCTTCTCAAGTAGTTTTTGGGGTCCGCCGGCCGCCACGGGGGCGCCTAGTTGTTGCGGGAATAGGTGGGAGGGTTAGTTTAAGAAGGGTGGTTAAGTGTAAGGGTGGGTTTTGATGCCATCCATACTTCAACTTCAGCTCATCTCCCCCTCCCCTTCAACGAGCTTTCTTAGTTTTACCACAAGGAAAAAAGGGAAAGCGATGAAGTCAAAAAGTATCGGATCCTGGATTGTCAGGACTCATGTAATGTGTGCTTTAGCTCTCTGCTCTTTTTGTGTTGTGATGTTTGTTTCTCGGGGAGTGGAGTGGTTGTCTACTCACCGAGATGAACGGAGGGAGGCTCGTGGGAACCGTTTCGCCTACGAACACTGTTCGCTTCTCATAGCCATGAGCTAGACGCTGACGGGACCTCCGGAAAAGTTCGCTTGCATGTTCAACGAAAGCACATACTGTGTTTGTCCTGGATGTCCTACCGTAGCCGTAGGTTAACGAATTAATCGATGCCGAGATCTTAGGTTTTGACGGAAGCAGGTACAAAGATGGCTGTCTTCGGAGATGTTGCGAAATGCAGCCTGGTAGAAATTCCATCGCCGTTATGACTGAGACAGCAAAAACATTTGAAACGTCGGTAAACGTCAACCAACACGACGAAACATCCCAGAGAACATTCAACTTCAGATTAATTAATGTTTGAACAATCAAGCAAATTTATACAGCAGTCTCTTTCTTCGGAAGTAATGAGACTGAAGAGATTCTGTTAAGAAAGCTTGGAGCTTTACCTCGATTCCCCAGAAGGACTTCATGTTGCAATGATTAAGCACTGAAACGACTTCCCCACCCAAAGCAAGAAGAGAACCTGGAAGACCACGCCAAAGATGGATTTCATAGAAGCCGGAACAGGCCATCAGCCTAATTCGTGAATTGGAGAAGAAGAAGAAGAAGAAGAAGAAGAAGAAGAAGAAGAAGAAGAAGAAGAAGAAGAAGAAGAAGAAGACTACTTCCCCTTGTCTTTACATTCAGATACAAAACACACAGCAATCATTTGGTATATATTAGTGGACATTGTTCAATTTTTGTTACGAGTTCTTTACGCAAAGGACATGAAATAAACACACAATGGGGAGATCGTGCTTCTTTCGGTTCCAAGTAGTTATCTAGACACGCAATGCCGACATGTTGTGGTCTACCGTACAAGTTGTCAGGTGAGTTTTATTTCATACCCCGCTAGCATGTCTTGAGTCAATACGAGTACTAAATCTTACAACCTCTTGCAGTACGTGTGTGTTACTATGGAGTCTCTGCCTCCTACATGTCTGCGTAGAAGTGTAAAGACGCGCCACGACATGGATGAGACACCCTGAAAACTATCCTATATGAAAGCTACGGGAAACTTTTTGATTGTGGTCCTCAGTAATTTTCAGCTTCGGAGGAGCCCACGAAAGTACATGGTAAGATGCCTCGCTTAATAACTTGTTCTTCTGACCTGGATTTAATGTTTCATATGAGTAAAACAGACGTTTTTCGAATCTTTCAGCAGTTTAAGCCAACTTCCTGTGTCTATTTATTATTAGAAATTTGTACATTGCAATGGAAACCTATGAACAGAAGACACAGGCGTGTCATAATATAGCGGAAGATGTCTTCCAATGGAGTAGGTCGATACATTTCTTTCATGCACATTCTTTGTAATGACGAAATTTCTGGACATCATCCGAAGTCCCGAATTTAATTAAAAAGCGATGTTTCGGAGACTAGAATCTGGATCGCCGTGTTAATGAACCTCCACCCGAAGTTCCGTAAGAATCTCACATAATATTCAATGTAATGGGCCACACCAAGTGTCTCCATAAATTTACCGATGTACTGGCGACCCCGTTGGACGACCGTAATCCGAAATGTGGTGAGGAACAGATGGCTGGGGTGGAAAGTGTGTCAGGGTCGCCTCGTAGATTTAGCACAGCCGTCTTTATACGAAGGAATAATTGAAATATATGTCCATATAACAAACGGGCCACGACCCTACACACCTCTGTCAATTAGCTAAATGCTCAGAAACTTGACCTTAACATTCATTTTCCAGTTTTTGTATGGATAATCTAGGTTGCGAATTTGTGTTCTTTTGCTCAGATGCCGAGTTTAATATACAAACGATCTCTCAGGAAAACTAAGTTGAAGAACGTTCACTTTATTTAGTATTTTATGTTACTAATATCAAGTTCGTAAAGCATATACATAAGCCTAATATTTTATGTTATTTCATTTCAGCATTTTAATTTTTTTCAGATTTCAAAAGACACGTTTATTATTTATATAGGTTTAATAATAAATTAATCAGTATACTTGGTAGCGAAATATATCTAGAAATCGTTTTATTAATTTATTTTCATGAAAAATTTAGCCACTTGATTAAAAAGTAATTACGTGGACAGACACGTGTTACTGCAAATTATTTTCCTTGTCAAATGATGAACTTGTGTCACAATAATACGCAGGCCGAATGATGGTACTATAAACATGTCAAATAAGTATAATAGACACAGACACATGCCACATATTA
Organism: Zootermopsis nevadensis; assembly: GCF_000696155.1. Next base: position 2,071,360 of record NW_019059951.1, on the reverse strand, counting down.
TAGGTTTTAGGCCTATAGCATTTCATATTACGTAAAAATATTTACGAGGTAAAAAATTATTACGAACGACCTAAATCTCTGATGACGAATCAATTTCGAAATAAAATACAAGATAGAATGAAGTACGGTTGATGAAACGAGAACAAATGAAAGTAGAATTGTTATTTTTGAAACCTTCCATCAAACCGTGTTTTCACAAACAGAATGCCGTGTTTACAAACAACGCTGATACGACGCCAGCCATCCAGCAATATGGTGGACATAAACAGAGCAGTAATTTGTTTCTGTCATGGCAATGTACATATTATGAGGAGATCAATTTGTGTACAGCAAGAAAATAAATAGAGTGACACTTCCCGACGTAGCGCATTGTGTTGCACTCTGATTGGTTCACGAGAGGATGTCGGCCATTTTACATTCACGGCAAAGTATTTCCCTCCGCAGCCCCCTTGACTTCATAAACCATGTAGTTCCAATAACCAATTTAGAAAGCATTTTGTTCTCTTGCCGTATCCTGTCATTGCGAGCGACTGCCCGAACAGGCGTTCTGTTTTGTTACAAGATGACAGACGTTCTAGGCTCAGACAATTATACTGAAACGCTGTTATTTACGTAAACTTCTGTAACAGAACAAACTTGGTACAGTGCAGTGTCCGGACATTATACATACCGACTTCTTCAGGTTCTTACGTCATATCTTGTTTTGGGAAATTGATTCCTTTGCTTTTTAGCGTCACTGTATTACGGGAGAGACAGAAAAATGTAGCTTCTTTTAGCGTCACTGTATTACGGGAGAGATAGAAACATGTAGCTTTTGATGAGACGGAAAATTATGTCATATTTTGAAAAGAGAATGTCTTTTACTTATTTCAAGGTACTATTACAAAATTCACTGGAGAAATCGATAAAGATTATGAGATCCAGCCGAAATTCGAACCTGGTGGGTCTCAGATACAAGTTTAAAGCGTTAATGGTGCATTAACTTGCTTGATTTTAAGAACGGAGTTTTATCTTTGTAAAACATTCGAGGTTTTGACACCTGTAAATATTATAATTGTGAAGATTTCTGTCTTCTGGGTTGTTGCGCTGTGTAGTCTGGTCGATGTTTACCAACGTTTCAGAGGTCATACTGCATCCGTCCGAAACGTTGGTAAACATCTACCCTGCTACATAGCGCAACAACCCAGAAGACAGAAATCTTCATACTCACCGCTGTGAAAACCTCAAATCATACATTATAATTGTGGTTTTCTGGGTCGGGACATTTTAATGTTGCAGACTCTGATAATTGGGGAGAAGGATTTGTCCAGTATATAGGTAAGAACCTGTAAGACTACAGGGTGTCACAATGCAGACGGCCACATTAAAAAATTACTCAGTATCTTTCCCTCAACGTATGGATATTTCAAACGGTTTCCTGTTACCTTTCTGCCTCTATATCCTCACATTTCCCTCAACGTATGGATATTTCAAACAGTTTCCTGTTACCTTACTGCCTCTATATCCACACTTAACCCTACGTGTCAGCACGTGTAACAACCGCCACCAGTGAGAAGGCTACGTACAGTGTCGGTAAATTATATTTTTAAAGACTTTAATGAAATAGGATGAGACTGGTTCGACATGTAGCATGCATGAAGTAGATGAGAAAAGGGTACTCTCTTTCAGTTGGGAAGCCCAACAAGTAGAGACACTTCTGCAGACATAGGCGTGAACGAGAAGCGGATTAAAAATGGTTCTTCGGGAGAAAGGTTGAGAAGTTTTGAACTGGATTGATCTGCTCCGGATTAATTCAGTAAGTAGTTCTGTAATTTCTGGCTTAAAAACCTAATTTTTACTAGAGTAAAACGGCTAGAGGGTGAAGCTGATCACTCACCAACAGTTTTGCAGAGGTTAGGAATGCTATATAGACCTGCCTGCAGGGACAACTGGAATTTCACTACTTATTATTTGAAAGTAAACTGAGATTTTGTCACAGTCATTTGAAAGTGAACTAACTCTCTTAAGCACAATCAACGTTCTTCTTCGGAAGACCTTACACAGGTCCCGCATTTGCAGCGGAAGCTGTGACGATCGCAGTGGTAAGTTTTCTCCACAGTGTTCCATGCCTCCTCGTGTGAATTGATACCGATAGCACATGGCCTGCTATTAGACCAGCAGCATATCAGTTTTGCGATCAATGACAAACTTCACATTATTATAAGGCTCTGTCCCCGCCTTCGTGTGTGCGTTTTGTTATGAGAGAATGATCCAGTCCCCAGCTCTTTTATGTCGCTCGTCTGATGTACTAGAAAGCCCTCACATTCTCGGTGTACGTTACACACGCATTGTTCATGCGAGTTTTCAATATAAGCTTCTTGTCCGGAACCGTTCCGACAGGCTGTACAAATCTTAGTTCACGTCAGTTAAGCCTTTGGAGTTTAAATTCCGGCAGAGGTAGGAATTTTATTTTCGACCATCACGCCTAGACCAATTTTGGATCTTTACCTGTGTACAGTGGCCGGAGAATTAAGTTAATCCACCACCCAGGTTAAAAAGGTGTGAAGCGTTACCTCCATGTTTTCTAGAGGCGTTCTTAGTTTAGATCTCAATTAAATATATTTTATGAACAGGAAGGAACGTGGCATATTTTATCCAGACACTTGCTTGGAGAGGACGCTATATGGTATAATCTCTAGATGTAGGCTTAAATGCAGAGAAAATTAAATACGAGGCACGGCCAAGTCTTGTCACTAGAACGCAGGATAAAACATCATAGCACAAACATAGCTAATAAATGCTTGCAAATATGACAAAGTTAAAATAGTCTATTTGAGAACGATAGTAACACACGACATAAAATTGCGTTCAGAAGAATTTAAGAGCACAATGTGCTTCGCAGACTGATTGCGACCATGAAGCGCGAAATATTTTATGACAATTGAACCCTGTGGATGGCAATAGAATGTTTCTCCGAAACGTAGGTATTTACATACAAGCCCAGAAGGTGTTACAACGCAGAACATCAACGTCGACATCAGAATATTTTGTCTGCAATCCGTCTTTATCCTATGGGTCTGAAAATTTTTCTCATATAAAGGGAATAATATAGACTTTAGGTGCTTAAGAACAGGATGCTAGGGAGAATATTTGTGGTTAAAAGTGTTTTAATGTCAAGAGACTAGAGTATATTGCATAATTAGGAGTTTCGTACTTTACTCTTCACCAAACATTATTACGACGATCAAGTCAAGGAGTATGAGACTAATGGGACATGTAACATTAATACAAGGACGAGAATGCATGCAGGGTGCTTTCGGATTACCTGAAGAAAAGAGGCTACTTGAAAGACTCGGGCTTAGAAGGAAGGATAATATTAAAGTGAATGTTAAGGAAAAGGATGGACTTGTGTGGACTGAAGTCTTATTGCTCAGGATTCATACCGGCGGCGGACTCTTGTAAACATTGTGTACCTCATAAAGAGGAAATTTATTAGGTGAACAACTTTTAGATGATGAAGGTTTATGCTCCGAGTAGTTAGTTATTTGCTAGGAGAGACTGGCAAAACCCACGAAGAGTCGGGAGAGCCCTTTTGTGATTAAAATTCCAACCGCTTACCCCGTCTACCGTGGTAAAGAAATTTTATGCAATTAATATAACCTACTTATAATTTGCAGATTATCAGGAAGTTATGTAATAACTCGTTAATGGTACCAGTATAAAATTGTTTGATCTTTTCCGTCTCTTTCTTGGAATTTATCATCGTGGTGCTCATGGGGCTTTTGCTGAAGAGGGACTTAGTTGACTAAAATTCAAGTATTTTATTAATTCGACAAACGCTGATGTTGATATAACAAATTATTTTTGTCGCAAACGCTCTTATTTATATAAAGCGACAGACCGTGTACACACTAAACTTTAAATGGGGGCAAATTTTTTTATGCACCCCTTCGGATCTTCGAGGTCTCGCTTCTTATATGTCGACCCTGTCACCCATACTCTTTTAGTGCCTTCAATGCAGTGCCATCTAATACCTGTGGAGTGAAATACAATTATAAAGCGAAAATCGTCAAATTCAGGCTTATTGGTGAACAGGGGATCGTTCTTTCAAATACTTCGGCGGCGATCTACAGAAGTGTGAGATGTAATTATGTGTGACCAAAAAACAAGGAATCCGTGTGAAAAATAATAATAGATTACTTCAAACTGGTTCAAGAAATCAAACACGAAACATACATGCTCACAGCCTCGCGCAGTTTGTAAATTGTCTGAATTGTTTGTAGTTTAAGACAGTTGCGTAGGGACAGCAGCGGGAAGAGAATGTTTTTCTGACAAGCCCAATGTACATTTAATGTCGAACATTACCACCCAACTTCCCGTTCTTAGTTAGGCCCACTTGTTACTCTGATACACGAAGTTTGCTTGAATTTTTCTCAGTTAAATTTGTAATATTTTATTTATTTCCGTGATACTAGAAGTGCATTGAGTCGCATGATTTTTCTATAGCTGTTTAACCTAGTAGCTTCGAATCTTTTACCAACTACCAATCTTGAATTCTTGTATGTCTCGGGACTCGTGATTTCACTAGCTCTAGTTTCGAAAAAAAAAGGCTATATTTGAATGACTGTGAAAGCCAGTTATTGGCAGCGCTTCCTACAGATGGCGCTAATCACGCACAACACAAATTACAGCTCTGAACAGCATCCATCCCGAATCAAATCACATTTCCAGCTTGGAAGTAATCACGTTAACTCTCCAACTGATGTAACGATCGGTTAAAATGAAAATGCCGTTCGTGTTTTGTTTCGTTATTAGTCTCTTCGCATCTGGTTACATTTTCAGTTCTACCTTTTGTTTCTCTCCATTTAGTGTCTTATTTTTTAAAATTCCTTCTGCTTTGACACTTCAAAATTTTTGTTTTCTTGTCTCAATATTTCGTTTTGATCACTTCCTTTTAAAAATGTTCCATTACTTGATTTTGTCTTAGCGTGTTTTTAGTTTCGATTCCATTGTCCTTTCACTAATTTCACTACACCTACTATATATCAAATCTAAAACTTCTTGACGATGGTGAAGAGTCAATTGAATAAAAATTTACTTGGATATTATCCATCGTCTAGTAATAAAACGTAAAAAACGTAAAACGACGTTTCGGAGATGAGGCTCTATCTCCGTCTTCAGGTTCCTACTCAGTTGGGCCCACTAGATAAAGCTAATCCCTATCTCCGGACCTACTATAGTTTCATAATTTAAATAACCTTAAAAATAATCATTTCGTAACGTCTTCTCCATCTATGCTTTTAAATCAATTCCACTTTCATTTCCTACTATATTATCCTTTATTTATGTTTCAACATTTTATGCACATTTTGTCTTTAGCCATAATACTTGTTCATATACTTGTTCAATTTTATCAGTCTAATAATAAGCCATAATTTTATTTCCTTTGAATATTTGCTGATCTTCTTTTCTTAAAAGTATTTTTAAGATTACTTTTCAATACTCTTATACCTTCAAAAGTTTAAAGTACAAAACACGTCTTATACCAACTTCACACTGAGTACCTCAGAAATTAAATTAGATTTAGAGACTATATATTAAAACCAAACCAGAACAACCATATATGTGTGGGTGGAATATAAAAGAATGTTATGTCAACAAATGGAGAAATATAAGACAAAATATAGGGCATAAAATGCAAGACGCTCTAACACAGCAAGAGAATTCGTACTGACACTACCTAGAGACAGAGGACATGAAACAGAACTAGCATTTGAAATTTCAGTTTAACCTTACATTGCAGTTACAGATGTAAGACTATGAATAGAAAGACGGAAGTACAGAACTCACGCTATCGAGTGCGTAAAAAACGCCTAACTGAATGTTCCATGTATACACACTGAGACATTCAGCCAGAGGGACGTCGAATGCAATAAAGGGCGTGGCAAGGAAATGGCAGATAAACCTAATAAATCTATGAGTTCAGATGACACGAAGTTACGAGAGTAAAATTTCATGCTGTCATGCTTGAGTTCATTTAGTAACGATAAAAAAATGTTGGTTTAGTTTGGACAGCCCTAACATTGTGTGTAGGGGACTGCGCTTGCCTGGAAATTACTAATTACTGTTACTTATGCTGCTACCAAGCCGTTAACTAATCTAAATGAAATCTCCATGCATGTTGGATTCGTTGGACAATAACTGAGACTGATCGATGGGGTTTTATTGATGAACAGAATTGATATTGTAATGTGATATATTTGCCTACGGTCCTCGTTTGTGTTTTAGAACAGCTGTCTGCATATTATACCACACAACAAAGCAGATCTACGAGGGTCGCTCATTAAGTAATGCCCCACATTTTTTTCCTTAGAATATATTTATTCAAGATGGCTGAAATTTAGTGACAATATAAATCAATGTTTCCCTTACACATACTATTTTTCCACATAGTCCCCATCAACTTGTACGGCTTTACGCCATCGTGGAACAAGTGCGTGCATGCCTTGCCGGTACCAGCTCTTGTCCTGTGCACGTAGCCATGTCCTCACTGCTTGAATCACGCTCTCGTCATCTTCAAATCTTGTTCCGCGGATAGCATCTTTAAGTGGCCCAAAGAGATGGAAGTCGGAGGGTGCCAGATCTGGACTGTAGGGTGGATGGGGTAGCACCGTCCAACCCAATTTGGTGATTTCTTCCCGGGTTCTCAGACTTGTGTGAGGGCGTGCATTGTCGTGCAGGAGCAAAATTTCTGCTGGATGCTTGTGAGGCCAAACTCGTCGAAAACGCTTCTTGAGGGTTTTCAGGGTCCTGATGTACGCGTCTGAATTGATGGGCGCACCTCTTGGCATCACATCCACAAGAATGACCCCATCACTGTCCCAAAAGACAGTCATCATGACTTTTCCGGCGGAGGGAGTTGTCTTGAATTTCTTCTTTCTCGGTGATAGAGGATGATGCCACTCCATTGACTGCCTTTTTGTCTCTGGCTCAAAGTGGTGTATCCAGGTTTCGTCACCTGTAATGATCCGGGACAGAAAGACCTCTCCCTCAGCATCAAAACGCTCCAACAATTCAGAAGAAATCGTTTTCCTTTGAATCCTGTGGTCTGCTGTGAGACTTCGTGGAACCCATCTTGCGCACACCTTCGAATATGCAAGAGCCCGGATAATTGCAATTACACTTCCATTGCGGACTGAAAGCTGTTGGGCCAATTGTCGAGTTGTGATGCGCCGATCCTCACGAATAATGGCATCCGCGCGGTTCAACATGTCTGGAGTGGTGGCTGTGGCAGGACGCCCAGAGCGCGGCAGATCACGGAGCTCGGTTTCTTCACTTCCTGAAGCTTTAACTCTCTTAGCCCAGCGACCAACGGTGCTCCTATCGACTGCACAGCTTCCATACACAGCACACAAACGTTTATGAATGTTCACCACCGTTTCTTTTTCAGCAACAAGGAATTCAATTACAGCTCGTTGCTTGTAACGAGAGTCGTTCACAGACGCCATTTTAACAGTTCACTACAGCTCCGCCATTGGTTGGAATCATTTGAAACTCCGTACACGAACGCGAGAAACATCAAATCTCAAGCATGTAAAAGTACACTTTTCTATCTTCATTATTGGCTGAGAAAAAAAATGTGGGGCATTATTTAATGAGCGACCCTCGTACTTTACAGGAAGGTGTTCAGGTTCTATTTCACAATTAAAATCAGCTGTGAAAACCTTAAATCGCACTTTAACGTCTGTTGTAAAAATGTGCTTCGTTTTTCTCTTTATGCATCTAAGGTTAAGTGATTGGAACTGCTATTTCTAATTTGGATGTATTTAGTTTGAATCTTAACATAAAATGCTGGTATGGCTTGTTAAAATATACCACGACATCACCTCTTTCCACATCTTTTCCAATTCAGAATAATCCCTGTCACAAGCTATAAACACTATAATCAATACAATTGAAAGACTTTGTTAAGGAAAGAAAAAAATCCTCCCTCCTTTTATGTATCTGACGTCAAAATATTTTCATTTGCACTTTGTTTTCAGTAACATCAGTATACGTTTTGCTTAATTTAATTTAACACGTAGTCTGCTAAAATTTTACAGCTGTGTTCATTCAGGATATTACACAGTTCAACTTCTGATTTTGGTATATTACATTCACTGATGAATTTGTTGTACACAGAGTAATTTTATATGCATAAGTTATATGTGTATTATAAATACGTTCGTGTAACTTAAACGCGCCAGCATTCGTGTGTTTATACATGTTCTAAACACTACAGAATTTCCTCTCTACATTAGGACAAGTACTTGAGTAAAGGAGGGCTTTGGTTGAAGACCGGTTCAACTGACTCAACGCCCAAGAGTTACAATACGTAAACAGTGTAGGAAAACTTATCAAGGACGCAAACAATTTTTGTTATCTGCTAGTAGACCTATGTACTTAATACACTGTTCGTCTGTTACGTTATATGTTGTACGCATTTAAAGTTATAAATATGCAATTTTTGTTCCATTTAGCTCTTTTTTTAATAGGCTTATAAATACGAAAATTGAAAGCATTCCGGACAAATATCAAGTTTTATGTCGATAGTCTTTGACAGTAAATAGTCATTTGTCATCCCTTAAAAGTCCAATAGTAATTATATGTCCCAAGTGCTTCAGCAGTCAAAGTATATTTTATATTTATTGGTTTTTTATGGTTCTCGTTGTAAAAAGGATTATTTCGTTAAACAGCATTAAGCAGTTGGTCTTTGTAGTGATGAAGCGATGTATTCTCTTTGCGGTAGGAACTGAATTCCTTTTAGTATTTAGAGCTTCGGCTTCAAAGTGTGTTCAAGATGGCAGTTCTCTAAAATAGTAATCGACTTAGGAAATCTACATAAAACCGAAATTATATTAGTCCATACTGAGCTTAGGTTGTGAGAGAATCGTTGTGTGTGGTTTGTACTCAGTTTCACCGCCTGTTCACACACACTCTATATTTGTTCCCTTCTTGCAGCGAAAATTTCAATTATTTTATTTCCAACTGTTGGAAGACGTCTTCGAGACACAGAGGCGTGTCTGCTGGCACAAGTGTTTGTTTGAACAACCTGTTCTCAGAGGTGGAGAAGGAACAGTCCTACATGATGACATCGACAAATTGCATTACCTTCCATTTTCAGTGCCTGATTAGTGGCCTACAAACAACTCGGTATACAACGAAGAAGAGCAGCTTGGAATGCTATCTGGATATGTTTGTAACTTCATGTGCAAAGCATTAAGAGCTACGAAATAAAGACCAGCTTATTTAAATTATGAAGGTTTCAAACGATGAAGGGTTATATGTAAAATTATTCTTGTTTAACTTCATCCATCATCTAAATTATAAAATAATAACAAAAAACTACAATGCTTTTGAAGCTGAATTCTGCTTCCGTCTTCAGGTAAAAAGACTTAAAAGATGACAGAAAGCTTAACCATTGATCACCCTTTTCGAGCTACCCTAGTGCGGGTTTGATGCTAGTTCAACCAGGAGGCTCAATACATGGGAGTTTTGTCCTCTTTTCCCAGATTACAGAAGCAGAATCTAGCTTCCAAAGCACTGTAATTTTTTATTATTACTTATTATTATATAATTTAGACGATGACAAATTTCAAAATAACGGGTATTACAATATATTTAAGTTAAGCATAAAGGCCTGTGTTAAATATATTATTTAATTATTTAACAGAATTCCACTTTTTATTAAATTACATATATTTTCACACAGTGTTTCATGACATTTAAGCTATATATTCAAATCGGCAAGGAATTCTGTAAACAATGGTATCATAATTTCTTCGTCTATTTCTTTGGTCATTATGTCAATAATGTTACTTTCAAAATACAGTTCTCTGTTTCCATGAAAGTGTCTTACATTCCTCCTTCAATTTTCGAAGTTTGCGACGGATGTGATTATTAATTGCATATGACAGCCTGGAAATGACAGTCTCATAGGATGTCGCGCTGTGTTGTCAAGCAGAAAATGACCCGACGTTTCAGAGGTGCTTACTCCCTTTATCATCAGCCGACTAGTGAGTCTCCTTGCTTGGCTTTCTTGATTAGAAGAGCTTCAAATCAAAAAAACTTAGAATAACCTCCCTGTTAAGACTTATTAGGTGAAATTTCCGGCGGCAAATATAAAGATGGCTGTCTTCTGGGATGTTGCGCCGTGTAGGATCGAAGAAATCGACCGACGTTTCAGCTTTCAGAGGTGACCACTGCCTTCATTATAAGTGCGATTACTCGCCGTCGTGAGAAACTAAAATTTCATCTGTTAGCCCGTCTGTGGAAATTAAAGTAGGGCATCGTAATTTCTTGCTAGAGTTTCATCTGTCGAATACAAGTGGTTTTTTTTCTCGAAAAGAAGCATGAGGCTATGGAATTCTTTACACGTCTTGGCTGTTTGCGTTTCTTCCTCTGAGTGGTGATTCGCACTGATGTTGGTTTCAGGATGCAGCAGCAGCAGCAGTTGGCAGCGCAGTTATCGCATCACCACGGATCACCGCGGAGATCCGCCGAGCCTCCCCACAGCCCCGCAGCGGCCAGCACTACGTCAGATTCGAGTATCAGCCTCGGGGCACACTCGCCCCCCATCTCCACATCGCACACACAACCCCACACTTTGCCCCTAGCGCTTCACCGCCCTTTCTCACCCCCCAGGCTCACGTGATATCGGCCCCCACACCCGCCCCCCGGATGTTGGTGACAGTAGAAGTTTGACCTCCAGTTCACCTTTCTGTCTGGTCACCTAGAGCGGGTGTTTTCAAGTGACACAAGACACTTACCTGTGTTTATTGAACTGTAATTGTGCTTTGTGGAGTAACAATTATTTTGTAAGATTTGAGGTTCTCACAGCGGTGAGTATGAAGATTTCTGTCTTCTGGGTTGTTGCGCTGTGTAGTCTGGTCGATGTTTACCAACGTTTCAGAGGTCATACTGCCTCCGTCATGAGGATCATCGCCCTGATGACGGAGGCAATATGACCTCTGAAATGTTGGTTAACATCTACCAGACTACACAGCGCAAGAACCCAGATGACAGAAATCTTCAACAATTATTTTATTTTATACAACGCTGAGTTAAGAGTGAAATGTATGTAATGAATGTGTGATAACTGAAGAATAATTCAGGTAAAATGTAAATAGAAAATGTTTAAGGGGGAGCAGTACCATATGCTAATATAGACAAATTACACTGTGCTATGTATATAAGTCCGATTCATCATAAAACGAAGGGCAACCTAAATAACTAAGTATTTTGTTGCAGGAAGCCCGTCAGATTTAAATTCTGTAACGACATATAATTCTGGACTGACTGAATGGCTGCCCGGGAGGGAGGGGCATGTGGAATTATTCTAAATTTAAACTTCTCCACCAACAAGTAACTTTATTAATTTTTAATTAGTAAATCTGCGAGGAAGATATATTCGTAATATTCACTCTATCTCCCGCATAAAACTCATACGAGAGATACGAATTAATTCTTTATTAATACGTAAATTAATCATTCAATTCGTGGATTTATTGCGCGTTAATAATTGATGAAGAAAAACATTTTTAATAAAACGGGAATCGAAGTTTTAAATCTGCTCTTTCTGTTTCCTCTTGATCCAATAAACACAAACTTAAATTAAAGTTAACGACGTCATCTCTATATATTTATTAAAGACTTTATTAATGTAATCCATTTACATTCAGAGACTTCTTAACAGAGAATTTGTCACAGAGACACAGAGACAAAGGTAAAACAACAAAAAGAACTGAATGACAATGCCCATTAACTTCGTTTGCAAAATTAATTTAGTAGCAGAAATAAAATATCCACAGAAACGTTCCTTGCTGAAACACTACTTAACATATATATGTTCCAAAATGACACATTTGTATCATATTTTGGTCGGGATGGAGTTTTGTTTCTATAAAAACTTTATGAAATTATAGGGGCATTTGTTTAAAGAATGTGAAATATTTGGAACTAAAACGAGTCGAAGTGGTAAGAAGATGCAGAAAATGTATAGTTATGAAGTCAGTACTTGCGCTGGATGTATCTGTCTGACGACAGGGTCCATTAATGTATACTTGAGAACATAGTAATGAAAAAATTCTGTGTTTCTTATCAGTTGAGTGAAATCTGCCTGCTTGAGCTAATTATGTAGAACCGGAATGATGTTTAGGCTAATTCAGATCACGGACCGAATACAGAATCATAGCATAAAATATTACATAAACAGTTTGTATATTCACGAACTATTCTCACTTTTCAATATGGCGGAAATGCCACGGAAATAGACGCCTATTTAAAAGTGAAAGAACTGACTGAATGATTACAGATAAATCAAAATATGGTACACTAATTTTAGCTTTGCTTAATATTTACAAATTTTGCTACCTTATCTTTTAGAAGACCTGTATGTTCGATTAAAATAAGTTACATTAGGTTCCTTACCAAATAAGAATTTAAAATCTAAACGATCCCAAAGGATAATGCCTCGCTCATTCTCTATCAATTACAGTGCTAAGAAGCAAGTAAACATAGTGACAGTATTACGTACTGCGAAGTATTATATAGGACAATATTTTGTACACATTTATAACAAGCCGCCATTAAGATTCCTCAGATATTATTCTTATTATAAGCATGTATTCTCATTCCGTTTCGTAACTGTTAATTATCGGTTCCTTCAGTTTAGAAATAAAGACAAAATTGCAATCATTAGGAAATATAAGTTATGACTATAAGAAGTTCAAGAACTGTAATTGGCTATTAAATAACGAAACGCGATAATTGCTAAATACGAATTTATAATGGCGATCTGTTCGAACTGTATTGTATGTCAGGGGTTTAAGATAAAAAAATATCTAAGGTATAAAATTTTATTCGCTGTTTTGCGCATTGTTTCTGTGACAAGATTTTCTGAATAAGATACTTCAAATATTGATAAGTGTCATTAATAACACTAATAATTTATATTACGTATCTGCCTATGTATAAGACGTACTTCCGGTTAAAAGTGGGCCACGATATCATACGTCTTTTACACGTATGTCAACAAGCTGTGCATAAATCCTCACCCCTGAACTTCTTCAGGGCATGATGGTTTGAGGACAGGGATATAATTCTTTTTGCTTGAACAAATATCTTTACTATAATTAATACGTATTGATATTCTGAGATATGCGCGTATGATTTCCTTCAGGCCTGGGCCTAACTGGTTTGTTCTGATAAATACGAGCATATATAAAATACTATATATTTACCTAGACTCTTTTGATAAATATTTTCTTCCGATACCATGGTGCGTCTAATACATTAGCAAATACAGTAGTAGAACAGAACTCCCCATTTACAACACAAAATTGAATGGCTTACAATAATATTAATATAATTTAAGATATATAAAAATTGGGTAAATAGCCAAGTTTATATAACGGCAAATAAAACAAGAAAGGAAATGACCTGTAGAATATTTTGAGACTGGAATATTATGATCATTATAAAGTGGGGAAAATTTTGTAAATGGTTTCTTTCTCCGTCGGTAATAGGTTTTGTTTTCCGAAGCATAACACTATCACCACGAGTAACCATTTAAAAACCAGTGGTAACCACATATACCACCTGATTTAACAGTCAACTCTGCTTTTTGCCAACGGAATATATTTGTCGGTTCTATGTGATTATCAGAGTAAACAGCATTATCCAACTGAAAATTGGAACAGAGAAGCGCTGTGTTTTCTTTGCAGTACGATCTGAATTTCTAAATATTATTCAGATGACTTTAGGAACAAAAGGGATAAACATTATTGTTACTTGTTACCTCTAAAGAAATGCACCACATTTATAACTATATTTGCAGCACTGGTAAAATTTTTAAAAGCTGTGGGTTGATAAAATTTATAAAATTCCTTTATGTATGTTCACAAAAACTCTGTACCATTTCAGACATATCCTAGAGGAGTATTTATTCTTCTTCTCTGTGTATGAGTACGGATTTATTCCCTTAATTCCTGTAGTGATTTAACAAGAGAGTTTTTAAAATACAGGAATCATAGAATCAATTTAACATTACTTTAATCACTAATTTATTTTTGATAAAGGAGTAGGAGAATAAAATTTAAAATTATGTCCTACGACACAATTTCGTTAGTACTGTCACTACCATTTTCATACAAGTGTGTACTGCATGCTATGTATATTTGAATTTTGTTTCACTGATAATTTACGGAAGCTATATTGTGATTTTTTCTGAGTGAAGTGTATACAATAATTTACATTTGTGATGCTAAAAGGTTGGACATAACGCCTCATGCGAGATTGTGTAAGTGAGAGATTAAGACACTGTAACACTTCATTTTAATTAAGCAACCAGTTTCTGATAGAACATCATGTTTATTTCACCCGCAAGGAACACCTTGTCATTTTAGCTGTGCATAAAAATGATGGTGAGGTTTAAGGGCATTAAAATTTAGATTAAATAATAGAATAATATTAAGTTAATGCATAATTATGCTAAAGCATTTTAAATTAGGTATATGTTTAGTACATGTTACAGATTTAATACTATATTTTTAAACATTCCTTCATTATACGGAAACTAGTGCCTGAAAGTCTTTATTGTTTCAAGTCCTTCGAAATATAAACTGGAATTAATATTCTTTGTAAATTTTTACAATATTTTCAATGAACGGACAGTGAACTATTTAATTCACATGGATTTAATAATGTTAGACTGAACTGAGGTATTCGTACCTGAATGCAGTCTGGTGAGGTTTAAATTGTTATTGGAAAGATGAAGAGTTATAAATTGCCAAATGCTATTTAAATTAAAGCGGAAGACTTAAGTTGAAATAAGAATTACGTTATGAGATCTATAAACGTATTAATTCTACTTTGATAACAAAAACCTTTCTGCGGAAAGGTCCATCTAGTGTTGTATTTATTCATAAAAAATGGCGGAAAACTAACCAAAGAATACTACCCTTGTCGACTTCAACTAGAATTTTTATGCAATATTATTTTTTAAAACAAGCTTTTTAAGCAAATGAAATTATTAGGTACGGTATCAGAAGTGAGTACTCCGACGTTATGGATCAAGAAGTCAGAGATGGGAGAAGAGAATGGAAGTAAAATGGGGCTGTAGTTCGACAACTTACTATAGAGCAACGTTCTCTTTAAACATGACAGAGTAATCACAATACGTAACTCGAAAACCAAAATAAAGTCAGCACAAGTACACTAACCATTTTAGGATGCAGCTTCTATTCAGAATGCATTAAAACACAAGGAAATGCTTTGTCGTAATTACTTTTAAACTTGGCATTAGAATTTGTAATTAGATGAATCCAAGAAGATCAGGACATCAGTTTCTGCACAATGATGGGCAAAAAAAAACCCATCAAAAACACTATTGGATCCTATAAGATTTGAAGCTTTCACGGCGACTGAAAGCAATAAATCGTCATACGAACAACTCACTAAGGAGACCCATACGTTTATGGGAGGGTCATTTTAAAAGAAATTTTGAAGGCGCAGGGTGTGAAGATGTGAATTAGAATCATCTGGCTCAAGGCAGAGTCTATTGTGGTAGACTTATGAATGCTGTACCTAACCTTCGATCTATGAAAGACGGAGAGTTTTTGTTAGCTGAACAACTGTTGCTTCTCTAATGGAAATACTTCATGGGGTTAGTTCATAAATAGATTCTGTGAGTAAAATTTATGAAATATAAAAAAGCTGTCAAAATTAAGTAATCAAATGAATAATGAAGAAATTATTATTTTTCTCTCTCAAATATTATATATTTTACGTTATATTAAAAAGAAGACTTTGATTGGTATCATACAGCGTACCGGTAACATATAAAATTAATAAAATATTCTCACAAACTTTAACTTAATTATATTGAAAATTCATTTAACATCACTTCAAAACAGTAACTCACTAATTCTATGAGTGTATTTTTACTACAGTGTCACATATTATGCTATAAAAATAATGTAGAAATTACTAATGTTGCATTTTGTACTGCTCTGAAACGTATGAATGAAACTGGTTATTTTAATCAGAGTGAAGTGTTATATCTGAAGCCAATTTATAAGACAAAGACTTCTAACAGTTGAAGGACAGGAGTGACTAACAAGAAAATCAACATGGCGCTCTAATGTGTAGTTGAAGAGTTTCCTAATAGTTTACGTAATATTTGCATTCGTAATCTGAAAGAAATTGCTGCGTGTGGTATTGACTATGTATGTATCATATATACATAACACTATTATTATAAATATTATTATTATATTGTAGATATTGTGTAAAATTCTCCCTTGTCGACTGTAAATATTATAGAGATTCATTAATATTCACTTATCACATACAGACTGTTATTTTGTTTACATTTCTACTCATTCTTGCCACTTCTAATGATAAAAACGTAACATACTTACCGTCAGGCTATGCGCTGCTTTTTAAATGAGTAGGGAAGCAACAGTTTGCAAAAGACGGATCAAGGCGAACAGTGTCATGTTTATAATCCGCTAAGGCCTAAGTAATCAGAAAAAAGTAAATCATTTTATTCTGAAAAATAACAGTGTCCATGTAACACTACGTATTTTCAGTGTATTAGGATATACTTCCCTGACATCTAGCGCATTCTTGTGGCATAAATGAGCAGAAAATATTTTTAAAAACACCGAAATCTTCAAGTTTTATTTATCCAGTGCGTGATTCAAACCCCGATAATATAATGTGAATAGAAACAAAATAGGCCTATGTCGTATCCTGACACATATAATTTCAAATTTATATTTCTGAAGTAAATAATACAGCTGTTATAGATGGCACTGCGATCTAATTTTATTACGGCGGCTCGCGAAAATTTTTTCGTGTGTTTCGGAGGAATGTATCACTTCCATCTTCAGCATACAAATAAAGTTGGACGCGACACATTCTCCAGAAACGTTAGTAACCACCTACAAGTCTAGACGACGTCACAACTCAAAAGACCACAAATGTTACAGGTTAGATTACATTCTCCCACGTTATACAGTTTTAACTACGTCCATTTAAAAAAGGAAAATTATGTACAATCTGAAATTTTTATGTAAGAAATTCTAAATAATTCTATACAAATAAACGACCTAGTAATAAACAAGCTTAATACAATTAGCAAATCTCTCTAAGTTTAAAGTAATTTTACAACATTAATTTTAATATTAATATTCATTGTCTATGCATTATTATTTATCCAGAATTTAAAATATTTTCACCATCAAATACAACTTGCTTATTATATATAACTTACGAGAAGTTATAATATTATGATATAATAAACAATGCTGTGTACAGGAATGTTTTGAGTGTAACGTTCAGTGCTGTAAAGATGATCTCTACGTAGAAAACTAGTCACGATTTTCAAGAATTTTTTTTTTATAAAAACGAAGCTCACGAAATAAAGTCCAAATGTGTCTACGCGATTAACCCCAAAAACACGTCAAAATAAAACTTTGTATGGGACATCTAAAGGAATAATTTTATTACTATGCAAAATCACTGCTTTTGCTACATCATAATTACCACCAACTTCTCCTCGTTGCAGATATTGCTTTCGTTCTAGCAAAAAACTCTAGATATATCCTACTCGCTATAATGACTTTATACTCTGAAGATGGCTGTCTTCTGGGTTGTTGTACCGTGTAGTCTGTTAGAAGTACTAATCGGCATGATTATGGGTGACAAGGCACCTCTGAAACGTCGGTAAACATCTACCAGACTACACGACACATCTCAGAAGAAAACCTGAAATCCGGCTTCATATATTATCTGCATCATTTCTAGAAGTTGTAGAAACAAATTATCTTATCAACAATTTTCATAAATAAAATATTAATTACAAGCATTTATGTGTACATGTAACAATTACATGTAATAAAATGGAGTACTGTCTAGCCCCTATTAAAAGAAGTATTTCATAAACGTTCTCAAATTTATAGGTTCCCACTTTAAGAAATACACCTCATATTCAATTCTAAGTCCTTCACTTAAATTTCAAGGATCTGCCGATATTTATCGTTATGTAAAATGTATCTTGCACTCAAATAACTGATATCAACTTTTTTGTATTAGTCTTTATAGAGTGAGCGAAACTACTGTCCTTGCCTCAGGAACGAAATCCACACAGGGCTACCAGAATACATTTTACAATATTGTAAAGAAAAACTAAAACGACGCACCGCTTCGTACAACGCGTAATGTTTATTTAGAATGTAGGCTAACGTTTAAATGAAAACTTTCATCGGTCTATTTAATTAAGTGGGAAATTGACACGCAGAACCATCGCCTGCTCCCACAGCCTTCTCGTTGATGACTCCCTTTTTTGTGGCGTCCCAAACATCTGCTTACAAGCTAGAAGTAAGATGGACGCTAACAAAAACGTGAAGTATGATAAAGAACATGGGATAAATAATAAAGGGCAGATGAATTCTAGTAACAGTCCACACCTTGTTAAGTTCGTCCAGGCTATAAGTTAACTTCGTTACTGTCAGCTCGCACCGTTCTAAATAGTCCAGACCTAAAAAGAATATCATATTATAAACACAATAACCACTTGATAAAAAACGTATACTCTTTGGAGTACACTGACATTAAAAAGGTGTTCTTTACGCTACACGACTTAGGTCGTTGCTGTACTGTTATCCGAAGCTGTTTGCCCCGTAAGTCATTCTTGCACGAATGTGACCCTAGACTTGTATGTAACAAAGTGTTCCAACGATGGTCTTTCTTACAACTGTTGCATAATAATGCCTTTCCTTGTAGAAGAAACGCGACATACAGACATGGAGGGGCTCACGCCACAGAAAGAGAAGGGCTAAAGACAAAGAATGAAAGAAAGAAATGAAAAAAGGAAGGAAAGTTATGACTTGAAATGTGTAAAGTTCATAATGAGCGATAATTTATGTCTTTTTATTTGAGACTCAAAAACACAGGTATGTTGTGCATGAACTATGCAAAATTATTTTCATCTATGTTATTACTAAATTCTGCCTGAAAGTAAAAAAAAAGCAGGTCCCTTCTGTTTCCGGTGTATGCAGATTGTACTCCGTGTTGTAATCCTAACCACATATAAGTAGTCCACAAATTCTGGCAATGCGTTAGAAATTCGTAGTACGTAATTTTGTTATCATTTTATTGCAAAGTACGAGCTCGTTCTATTGTTCTGAGTCCCCTGTTTACCGCACTATTGTAGCCTATAACATATATGTTTCTTTTTTTGACGGTAAACAACATTAATTCAGCTGTGAGCTGCATGCACTTCTGCTGCTTGTCGCATCAAAATTTGTCAAAACTCCACAACCCATTTGCTCATCAGACTGAAGTACATGCCCTTTCTCATTGTGCATGCTTTTAGTTACAACATGGCAACAGACCTCATCAATCAAAATCACGCATGGATATAATTATCTCGCGTACAATTTATCACTTGGGCCTTGACTACTACAAAACTCTCTCTGTCACACAAGAGTCTACCTGTTAAAGAGTGAATTCTACGTGGGCTCAAATGACAGATGTAATTTCAATCTCTACCGTGCTTAAAGAACAAATCTACTGCAGTGTGGTTTTATACATTTAAATGGCGATTCAATCATGATCAATGGTAATTCATTACTATTCACGTTTTATTACAATAAATGTGAAAAATAGTTTAACAATTCATTGTGACATAGGATCAATATTATCATCACGAAATAGAATATAATTTCGCAAATACTTGCTTATTATGTGGGTGTGACTATGACGTAACGAATTACAATTCGATTCCGATTAGTTCACGACTGTTAGCAGCGACACTGGTCCGGACTTTGTGAATAAATAAATAAATGCATCATAATACCAATATCCCTTATGTAAATAATATTATGCACAAGACTTCAGAAATTGTTCATAACCCGCTAAGTTATATACTATTCCCTGATTGATATATACCTTATATGTTCCGAAACGAAAACATTTCTTGACATCTCTGGTGTGATAGCAGACGAACATCATATTAAGATTAAGAATTTACATTCTGAAAAAAAGGCAATATATAATGAATATGAAAAGTATTAATGCAGGAACAGGAAACAGTTAACAAATAGCACGACACACAAATGAAATGACAAGCCCCCTGTTATTAGGCCTAACACATTCCGTGAACTATTAATAAATATGAATAAACACTCACTTTAATTTAAAATTTCATGACGCACTTTTATCTCTGCATCCCTTAAAACTAGTTTTGATAGTAGTATACGAACTAAGTCTTCATTACAAACAACAACATAGGCTATAACTCCTCATGTTCTAAGCTGCTTGACAAATGCAGCTGACAATATTTCGTTACGTAAGCCAGGAAATCACATTCATCGTCCACTCTAAATGAACATCTCTCTCCGGATATAAAATATTCTCAATGATGTCTGTTGTGATTTTCCTCCATCCTTCCAACATAAATGTTGGAATCGCACCTTAAAATAGAAATTCTCCCATTAACTTCCTGCTTAAATCACCGTTTGCAATATTCCTACAATTGGAGTTGTGCAATCATTACAGTTGTAAATGGTTTATTAAATAATAAGACCAGTTTGGAATGCACCCAGATTTATAAGTTTGTGGACATCATAATAACCTATAAAGGAGTAAGATAAATAAACCCATGTAAATGAATCAAATAGGGGCCACGTCTGTCAGAATGTTTGAAGGGTAACAAAAAATTGTTTATTTGATTGTGTACGCCATCTTGTTTGTCATGATACCCCCAATTGGCAGACGTTGCCTGGGGCGACGCGACGGGGCAAACAATGTGTTGGGGTTGAAAATCAGCGAGGGGCGGAACCACAGCGCCGGCCAATCAGGAATGCAACAACCCCTGTCATGAAATAGGTACTCAATAGAGTACGGATTATGACAGGCGACAGGAACCAATTCATTCGGTCATTCCTCTTATTCCAATACAGCGTAAATTTGACCCTCAAATTTTAAGATATAAATAACCAAAAATACCATCGAGCGCTATACTTTTGCAGTATTACCTGTGGCATAGAAATTTAACCATTTAGAGGCCAATGGTATCTACATGTACAATCTGCTTCAACAATAACTAACCCTCCACTCTGTACTTGTGGGGTTGTTTTTATAACAGAAAACAGGGATTATTTCCTTAGACAGTATTAACAAATTGATTATGCAATGCGTAAGAGATGTATGTTTCTTGCGGTACGGATTGGATTCTTGAATAATATTTACACGAGCTTTGGTTTCAAAGAGTTAAAATAAATCGCGACTTTGAAGAGTTATCTCCGAGTATGAAGAACAATGTTTATCAGCCTCGCAGCAAATGTGTAGAATATCATGTATTGAAACAGAAAGCCATGACCGATGGTAGCATTAGAGTCAGAGGACTTGGCCTCATCCATTATGATTAATACAGCCCTACATAACATTTAAAATATCGGTTATGTGAAACATATTTTTGGCCTACTAGGCATTGTTTAACCTAAGTAAATTTCCTGGTTGTGGGGGAGGAGTGGACTCAGTTTCGCATGCTATATACAGAGAGACAAACAGCGAGATAGTGGCTATATAAACGCAATGGTTGGCATTCCTTCCTGTTCGGGAGGTCCCGGGTTAATTTCTCGTTCCGGAGGCCGGGTATCCCAGCTGAAGATTTTTCGTCATTTCTCCCAAGCCCCTGCAAGCGAGATCTGTAATATTATCTTCAAATAGCCGATGATCACTTCACTCCACAATCTTACCGATTCATCATTCACACTCATCCTCCTGTTCGACATTATATAACTTACTCACTTGGAAAGGCGTCATTAAATATGCTATAAAAGAACATTATACATATGTACACACTTATGTACACGCATACTTACACTGAACACATACATACACACGAAAGGTTACGTTATACAGATTTTTCTCTGAAAAGAAACAATGAAAGGTTTGTGTTTTGCTTTCAGTATAAATCAATCCAGTTCCTCTGTTTGGTGTACACCCTTGACAAGCACTGGCAGTTCCTCCATCACAGTCATCATTATCAAGGCAGAAGGACACGCCAAAGAAACTGTGACAGTCATCCTCCTAATAGACGGTCACGTCAAAACTGCAGGCATTACACTGACACAGCTTAAGCCTCACCTATAGCAGATGCTTTTTACCGGTATTAAGGAGAGGGACTTTTTGTTATCTTGGACACCATCAGCATACGAACATTTGCTAAATTCCATTCAGGATAAGACGAGGGTTCTCTCCCTTGCACTGCGTATCTCATCCATCCGACCGGTGGAAAATATGTGGGAAGTTAGTTCCTATAAAGGCACAAGTTCGACTAAAAAGAAATAAAATGTAAATAATAACATTTTTAAAACTGGAAAGAAAGTCATTAGGCCTATGTATAAATCACTTAGCAGTTGCTGAGAAACCAGAATAATTGCCCTCTACTGAGATTCAAATCTTGCATCTCAGATTACCAAATTCACGCTTGCTTTACCCTATAATTCCAATCTACGAGATTCTTGTTTCGTTTTACCCTCTACATTTCTCAGTAGAGTGAACAGATAATATCGGTCTAATAAGAAGATAGGCTAATTATGGTCTATATTTATTCTCAGGTCACAAGGGAGTGAAATCATCTGTAGCTACCATAAGAAGATAGGAGGTTTCTCAAATGCAATTCTTGTGATGACAAAACTTATAAGAATCCATATTGTAATATTCCTAAAACTGTCCATCAATTCGATAATTTTACCAAAAAATAGTACAAGCCACTCGGCCCTTGAAACAAAAGTAGGGTAAAGTTATTCCTCTGTCAACTCACCATGATATTTTACAGCGCAGGTAAGATTCCACATGTATCTATAATTTAGCATTATATTAATTTGAATAGTCTGGCTAACGCTTCGGCCGTTCTATCCCTCAAAAGAAAAATCCCTTCTTAACTACTGACCACAACGGTGAGTCCGTAACCTACGTGGTGTCAAAGAGAAATATCCCTGCCAGGAATCGAAACACGATTATCCCACTTGTAACCAGTTCCTTTAAAAGTAAAGTAAAGTTTGTCCCACTATACGCCATGTAGGCGTTTGGGGGGAGTGGAGGTATAGCTCCTCTCTTCCTTGACCCCGGCACTAGATGGGGGTGTGTGGTCAGCATCACGCCCCGGCCGGCTTTACCCCCGGGAAAGGACCCCGGTACCCATTGTAGAGGAGGCTGGGTGGGCCCCAGAGCCGGTCTGGACGCAGAGGCTAGAGGAAAAATCCTCTGCCCCCGTCGGGGATCGAACCCCGGCCGTCCAGCCCGTCACTATACTGTATGAGCTATCCCGGCTCATAACCAGTCCCTTTACTGTTTGTATTAACTGGGCTTAGGATCTGATGTTACAAAATCCGTGAATACATGTAACAAACTTGTGTGACTTGGTGTTTGTGCCTACGTCTATGCAAGAAAGATTAATGGTTGCTAATGGCAACCATTCAGGCAGAATGTCACGAGCCCCGCGTCTGATAAACTTCACCACTTCTATATACAATCTGTTATGAACTTCGAACGCCGTTTAAAGGTTCCACGCGTATAATGGAGAATGTTTTCTAGGATCATTCATTAATGCAAGGACCTCGCGCGACCACAAACACTTGAAAGGTGTTTTTAGAAGATTTTCAGAGTGAGGAGACATTTTAGTGGGGCGATGAAGTGAATAATAGAAAGAGGAAGAAAAGACGGAAGGAAAGAGGGGGATAGAACAGTTGAATTGTGAAGCGACCATCTGGAAGACCAACTAGATTTTCCTTGCTTCAGTGCACCAAGCGATTATAGGGTCTACACACAGGAAGAAGCAAGGCCTTGTTACCCCATCCGCATGCAACCATATTAGTGTTGGAGATAATTTCTTATTGATATGCGTGTAAAATATTCCTTTTGTAGGTGGTTAACTTGTTTCAACAGCGAAGTTTTTATAACACGGAATTTTCTCTTTGCCTCAACGTCTGGCGCCCTCCTAGCCAATGGGTATCGAGAACTGCGGTCCTTTTCGCGGAATAATGCGGTCGGGGCGTGAAGCCAACCCCTCACCTCAATCTAGTGACGAGGTTAAGAATGAGTGATACTGTATCTCCACCCCCTCCCACAGGCGTGGATGGCGTGGTTCTTAGTTCGGCACCAGGGACCTCTTTATTTGTCACCTTTATATTGGAGGCCCTTGCTTGTTTATATTATTTACTAATAAACTTCCCGTAAAGAATGACGGGAAGTTCCGAAGCAGTAAACATACATATTCATAAATATCCCTTATGGCCCAAAATTCCTCAGCATCATTACCACGGCAACGGTTATAACACAGCGGACACTAACAAACATGGTCCCACAATGCCTAAAATCCCTTAAAAGCAAACGAACACCATCCATCCAAATCACCTAAGTAACCAAAACTTTGCTATTATATCACGCTATTTATGACAGAACTTCTAAACTTAGCAATCATGAGATGAAAATCTAGAGGCAGTGACGGACAGAACGCGTCAGAGATTTTAAGCGATTCTGCTTTCCCTAAAATTGTTATTTGTTCATGTAACTGCACTTCCTCCTTTTTGTGTCGACTTGTGTGGAAGGTTGAGATTTAGGAGTGACGATGAACTGAAAGTTGCGATGTCAAAATGTGGGTTTTGTTGTTACTGCGTTGTCAAGCGAAATCCGATCTGCAGTCGGACATGAACCTTCATCACAGCTCTGTCAGTGAGCAGACACAGCGTAAAACACACATCTATTCGTAAACAGGGACAAGAGCGTATTTCCGAAGTTTCAAGGCTTTTGACTGTTTACTTCCCAGTCTATTATAACCAAGAACGAGGAAAGTTATGGAAACTGATCCTCTGGATATTTGGCAATCAGAAATGTTTTGCTGCTTTCTGTTTCTGTGATTATTATTCTTACATTCAGTGCAGCTGAAGCCAGATCAACATTTTATCCTTGGTCTGATATGACTGAGGAAAGCAACGAAGCCAATTAATAGCTTTTCTCCGTTTCTTAGATGTGATTGTGCCAGGGATTATCCACTTTAAAAACAATTGCTCTTAAAATGTCAACGACGAAAACATTGGCGCTCTTTGAGATTTTAGGAAATGTGTTTAATGAGAGAAATACAATTATAAACAGATGAAAGAAAACCCGTCCATCACAACACAAATAAATTTATATGAGAAATGCGTTACGTTCTTGCGATATTCAATACTGAGGAAAGTTGCTGGACTAATAAATAGCTTAATTGGTATAGGAAGCTGAGCAATTATATTCTTCTATTGTGCGTACACCTTGTAATAGGCCTTAATGATTTTCTTCTTGTGGAGTACAAGCAACATTGATATTCATTATCAGTTTCCTGTACATTAAAACAGCCTTAGATGATTATTTAATAGACCAATTAATTTTGACCATTGTTTTCACAAAATGGCTTTTTTAGATTGCAATAACATAATAGATCTATTTGGTTCTTACAGAGTTTGAATTGTTCCACATTTTTAAAATAAAATATTCATCATAACTACTTTCTCTCCAGACTAATAAAGGCAGATACGTTCTTAATTTTATGTACTCTGTAATCATACAGAACAGAACAGACGAGATGTTACATTCGATCTTACATTCGCACCATTGTTTGACAAAGAATTCTGCAGTTGTAGTAAAGATTTTATTATCTGTAAGCGACCACTCCTCTTTAGTGAAAACCAGGGAAGATTGTTATAAATATTAAAATCACAATAATTTATACAGCCAAAACAATATCCTTACAGTCTGTCAGTGGTCCTGAAATAGGCATATTAACCCTGTTTGTGCCACAAAGAAAATAAGGCGCCTAACTAGAAAAGGAATATACTTTTATAATTAAAGATTTTCATAAAATT
Source organism: Zootermopsis nevadensis (assembly GCF_000696155.1). The sequence continues at coordinate 2,045,429 of NW_019059951.1, read as the reverse complement.
TACCAAAAGATTTCACCTAAAACAGGGCACGGTCGTCTCCTTCCACGTCCTTTCAAATTTATCTTTCACAGTCATCCATGCTTCACAAACCACGAAACTGATAAAGCTTCGTTACGTAAACCAAATGTACACGTGATCTCAATAATTAAACAATTTCTTAAACAAACGTTTCAGAAGGAAGAGATTCGAATCAATAAACAGTATTTATTAACGCTTATCAAAAAAGATCAGTTCAATTTTAATTATACCTTTCAGCATCGCAGTAAATGTAGTGCATTCCCTCATTATCCTATCCTAAACTGCCTGGACGTAACATTTGTCCCCGCTGCTGAAAATGTTCACATACGCAGCAGACAATTGCGATGTAGTTACCATCAGTGCCAATCAGCATACAATTAATTGTTACCAGAAGGTTTTGCTTCAGTCACTAATGCTCTTGTTCCCCGTCTTCCGGTAGCAACAGCCCGCCATATTGCGAGCTTATGGGAATGGAGAGGATTAGACGCGGAATGCTACCTCTGAACAATCCTCGTTCTCCCCTAGCACTGCTAAATCGTGAGAGCTAAAGTGAAGCAAGGAACGTAATTTAAATTCGAGAGTATTCACATTAAAACGAAAAGCTTACTAACATCGTCGTATTTCTCCACAGGAACGCACGTTCCTGAAACGCTTTACAGGCACAGATATTTGGTATTTGATACTGAGAAGCCCTGCTAAAAATTTAAACCTGGAAGCCGTAACAAAGTCTGCATACAGGTGTCAGTCAGATAGCGTTCTGGTTTTTAATGGTCTGTACCGTTATAAAAAAAAATATAACAGTTGGTAATAATTTAACTCTTAACTATCTAAACTACATGTATCAAAGTCCTTTTTAAAAAAGTTAAAAATTCATCAACTGGTCAATAAATGTCCCGGCTCTTACGGACTAGAATATTCATGACCGTGTTCACAAGACCTCGCTACCGGGCCCTTTCTTGAGCCATTTTAGTCCACACACTGACACACTATTTCTTTTGAGATTAATTTTAATATTATCCTCCCGTCTGCGCATTCATGGCCCAAGCAGTTTCCTTTCAGGTTTACTGACAAACTGGCAGATGCAAATTAACTTTTGCCCGATGCGTTCTTTATTTTCTGCCCACATAATCTTCTTTCACTCGGTGTTCATAAATGTTACGAAGAGCAAGCTTTTCCTCATTACGTAATTCTGCTCCCTTAGATCAAAATATTCTCCTCAGAACTGTGTTCTTAAACAAGCTCAATGTAGGTTCTGCCATTACAGAGAGAGATCAAGTTTCATAAACATAATTTAATTCTGTTATAAGCCCTATTCTGTTACCTTAATTCTGCATTAACAGAAAATGTTAAACGAGTCGGGCGAGATACGGTATGAAGTGTCTGTAGCCTACTTCAAAATCGATATCCAGATAATCGACCCTTCGCAGGTTTCGAACCAGGGACTTGGTGAATGAGAATCAGACGGGTTACACAATGTTCTAAAAGCTGGACTAAACAGTTCTATAAATTCCACGCCTGAGTAAGGTACTACAAATAGCTAACGAGAAATTGAAACTTTCATAGCATTAACAATTTAAAAAATAAACAGCAGACACGATCATAAAAATGACCAACGAAGATCTCACTGCAAATCCACATTTTACAAATTACCAATTAAATGTTTAAAAAACGCGTCTGAATGCCTTATATCGCAACGGACTAACTGAGATAGTTGGCTTAAAAAGTCTCCGGCAGGTGGCACGGAAGTTCGGGCGGATGTTAGAAGAGACAGCCAGCCAATGTGAATATAAATAATATCCTGATGATAAATATTGACTTCAGATCTGAGTGGTACATATAACACTCTTGAACACTCGCTATTCTCTTATAAACGGTATTTTAGTCTTGGAAATCCTACCACATCAGTTCCAGCACTCAGGGGGATAAAGGGCGAAGAAAACATGCCAGGAGAGGGACAGAATATTACCATATAAGGCGAGAAGGAAAGAGATGCACAGAGATTTTCTATACGTATTTCCCAGAAACCCCCCCCGCCCCCTTCACCCATAAGCAGAACTGGACAATAGTATAACCCCCTTGTAATGATGGTATTATAGACAGACCTGTGAACAGACTCAAAGGCCCTGGGATCAAATGGAGTGATATGTCTATTTAGTATATGGGAGCTCAGCAGTAGACCCCATGTCACCGAAACAAGGAGACAAGAAGGGGAAAATGTCGACAATGAAACTGTCCTACACGTACCTCACATATACCTTCGCTATTCTTAACAGAAATCCAACATACAAATTTGTTTTATGCGGAAATCGTCTAGTTGCGATGAGTTCAATTAAGTCGTAAGGAACCATTTCAAACGGCAAAGTGTCTGAACTGCATTACAGAGACATCCGTTTCAAACATCATCCGGGATACCGACTGTCCTGAGTTCAGCTTCGGTGATTTTCCTGTTTAAAGCGGATATTTCCTACAAACAGGCTATAACCAGCATCTATTACAGTTCACTACATAATGAACAGCTTCATAATTTGTGTTCGTCGCCAAATATTATTAAGGTGATAAAATTAAAAACGGCGAGATGAGTGGGATATATAGCAAGCATGACAGAGTTGGCGAAATTAATACTCCAATTTGCAGACTAAGGCTTTCCCTGAAATGCATCTTAGGGAAACTGGATGAGGGGTTGATTCAACTGACAAACTATGGGATTTAGTGGCTGCCACTGGATCCACTTTACATTGCGATTCACAATTATTAAAAACTGACAGCTGAATCAAATAACAGCAAGCTCTAATGCGGTCTCCAATTGACACGCACTGGAGTATACAACTGCAACGTGGCATGGGGGTGCTAGCTGGGGAGGGGCATGTTTTCCTTCCATGGCAGCGGCTCAGTGGATTAGCACTGAAGCCGTTTTGTCAAAGTCGCAGATACGTCCATTACAATAGACGGTAGAAATTTCTACTGCGTTGGCCCCTCATGTTAGCTCCACGGGCTGTAATTTGCAGATCCCTGAATCGAAACCAGGTCCTCATGTTCTGAGGCTTTCATAATCTCTCAGGTTTACAAAAGCCAAGTAATCTCTTATCCAAATCCTTTGCCTTCTGTCTCTAGAATGCTGAGACCTTATTTCTCGACTGGTGTGTCATGAAGACAAGTTATTATCAGTACAGAAATATCAGTGATCAAGTCGTTCTATTTCACTTATAAAGATTATTGCAAACTATGTCATTAGCATATTTGTGTGGGTGTGACAAGAACTTTTTGTATCTTATACTAAAATTCTTTTAAATTTACATAGCTACCGATGCACTATGAGCAGGTTTAGCATTGTAGGTTCTACCTTGTAGGTCTGGAAGCAGAGGCTAGAGGAATTTTCCTCTAGCCTCTGCGTCCAGACCAGCTCTGGGGTCCATCCAGTTTTTTTTCTATGAGTACCGGGGTCCGTTCCCGGAGATAAAGCTCGGCCGGGGCGTAACGCTGACCACTTACCCCTATCTAGTGCAGATGTTGAGAATACGTAGCAGCTATACCACATCCCCCTCCCAAGCGCTTACAAGGCGTGTATCGGGACAGCTTTGTTTTTTTTTTTTAATCTTACTCTGTCTTGAAGGCACAGCCGAATAGTTCTTCCGAAAATTTTGTAACTTCTTAAAAGACTACATCGTTCATTCTACCCTGTCTTCACGCAGAATTAATCCAAAACAAAAACTTCTAGGTTTCCCAGTAGAAATAGTCTTGGATAATTCATAATAAAATAAAAAATAACACCGCAAGCGATTAAAATCCGTCTAATTCGTGAGTGCTGTCCGGTATGTTACCAACACGTCTACACAGCCCAAGTAGTTTTAAAAAATGCAACATCGTCTATAACCGCAGGGACCGTAAAATATCCCGGCCAAAGGCAAAAGTTTTTAACACACGTGTTAAGCTTGCGTGAACCGTATCATACAGAGCGTAAAGAAGTAGCTGTGTGCCAACCCTGCCTTAGAAAACTCAGTCTTTGACCAAGCCTAAAAGAGATCTGATGCGATTTGCACTTCATGCATCATCACTCTGAGTTGTGAAAATATTATTGCAAGGCATCAGACCATCTTTAAAGCAGGCTATATAGAGTGGGTGATCCCCGTCTGTGGAACACGAGCATTCACAGGGAAAACTTCTCAGCCCGTTAAGTGCCGGGCATTTCAGCCTGTATCCATTATTCCCTTCCCGTCGTCCTTTGTAATCCCCTCCTCCATCTTCAGGATCTTTCTCTGTTGTCTTATTCTTTGCAACTGTGTTGTCCTCTTGTTCTTTAATACACACCGTTTTTATTTTTGTAATATTTAGTCTTCAGACGATCACAGACGGATGTTTCCACGGGGGTAAATCGTTAAGAGCGTGAACCTAATGACGCATTACGATGTACTGCAGATGTATAAAATGCAAGAAATTACGTAAAGGTGTTCGGCCGAATTATCGCTTTGGTCCCGTTATTTCGTCTCGTTCAGGTTGAAACATATTTTCAGGTTGCTGAATCAAGAAGTGAAGATATCAGAGTAGTAAATGCGATGGATGTTTCCTCTCTGAGCACAGCTTCTCTGTGAGATGCGTGATGATACATGAAGAGTAGACAAGATATGTGACACCTCCCTCCGTGGGCGTGGAGGATCTTGCTGATTGGTGGACCGTTTTAAGATGACCAGATCAATATCACCAGGAAGCTGCTGCATAAGAAAGTCTGTCACGGCTGTAGTTTTTTGTGTGACTGCACTCAGTTTCTCCAACGAATTCAATGAATTCTGGGACAGCACATCCTTTCTAATTCACAGCAATTCTTCCATTCAATAACAAATTTCTGGTTCTTGCAAGAAGGGCTTTTGCTAAGTTAAATATACTTCTGTTTCTTATAAGTAACAAAACAAATAACAGGCATAGACCCAACAGCAGTCGCAAAAGGGCTCTTAAATAACCTACGAAACGTTTTAGCTGCATGAAGATGAGGATTCAGGATGAAGGCCGGTGTTTCTGCACTCAGAAGCAAGTGTACGGGTGGTCGATGTTGTTGAGATAGCTCGCTGCTTGTCTTGGCGGAGTTCCGGGTGTGTGCCTCGTTTAATGTGCGCGGTTTGATGTATAACCCGTCCCTGACGCCAGCGCGTGGCTTTGCTCTACTTGATGAACTGAAATCATTTCATTCCAGGGGACTTTGCCACGATATAAAGCTGCTTTCTGTCGTGATGACACAACTTCAAGTGACGTCATATCTGGGCAACAGATATTCAGGAACGGGTTTAGAATTATATTTTGAAGAGATATAGGCTATAAAACATGTAACAACATACGCTTTCTGTGGTGTGGCGGAAAAGAGACTTAAGGCACAAAACATCACTATTAAATACAGTGTATGTGAGTTTCAATAATGTCAATTTTTTTCAGTTATGATTAAAATCGTACATTGATGTGCATTTCACATGAATGTCACTGGAGGGGAATCCCCTGGTGAGGAATAGAAGCCTCGATGCGTCAACGTGAATCATCATTCAGGCAGGCGCCAGACATCCCGTTCACGTAATGGTTAATGACCCCCACACAATTCTGACGTCTTGGCTCCATTCGCAAAGGTCGAAGACCGTGTCTTGACACAACAAATAGTTTTCTGCAACTAATTACGCTCCAGTTATTCTCTCCTACTACACAACACTCGTGATCGCCTTCAGGTTTAGCGACTAAAATCTGGGATACATATACCATACTTTAAAACACGCTTATCAAGAAAGAAACTCTTGTGAATAATGATTTTTAAAGAAAAACTCGTACTTCCTCCTGTGATTAAAAAATGCAAAAAATTTATTTCCTTGCATTAGCGGAAGAAATGCATCTATTTTATGACAGACGTATTTTTTTTTTGTGGCAAACAAAAGGAACGCCTAATTGCAAACATCCTGTATACGGATTGCGGCTCTAATAGCTAGTCCTTATTTATGTAAACCCAACATTAGCCCCATAATTTATGTGCGGTATCATCTGTTACCGTCTAAATATTTCCGACACTAGATACGCTAACTCATTTCTCGGGCTGAGTCTGACATATTTCTGAAATATTCATCCATTTGTAAAACCGCTGTATATAAACTATCTCGAGGGAAGATCCTATTTCATTTGCATACAATATATACCGTTATGGGTGTTTAACTTCGGAAAAGTTTTTGCTACCTTATGATGAGGAAAAAATGCTTAAAGGATGATGGATTGGAGAAAGAAATACGAGCTGAGATATTACATGATGTTCCTACAGGGAACAACGTTTCAGAGGTGAATAATTAGCAATATTATTTAACTCTATAAATCCCAATGTTAACTACATGTGAAACCTGTTTTATCAATCAGTATATCTTATTTTTGCCCACAGAGCGTATTTTTTGGTTTCGAATGATTCTCAGAACAAGCACCAACTACTTACCTAAGTAACATAAATTAAATGATAGCTATTTATAATGGGGAAGTGTTGAGTTTTTCTTCCTATTCGCCAAACACTTGTATATTCTACGCAGTTTATAAATTATCTTCAAAAACTGCAAATAAAGAATGAAGGACAATTTTATTTGTTTAGTACTTCAGAGTTACTAGCGACCAGTACAGGAATAACTCAGTTCACTGGAACCTTGAACTTTTAATTCTCGTCCCTACAAGAAATCATTTAGATCGAAAGTCGCAACCGAGTGGTGGTTATCACTCCTGCTTCCTGAACATCCGAGTTATAATCGTAGCCCAGAGATTTTCTTGGTATTCTTCAGTCTCTCCAGACAACTGCCTGCATAGTTTCTTAACGTAGGCCACGACCTCCTCCTTCCATATTCCTTCCAACTTATTATTAAATGAATAACCTATCAATCCACACTATATAGTGTGTGCTTAACGTAGGCCACGACCTCCTCCTTCCACATTCCTTCCAACTTATTATTAAACGAATATACTATCAATCCACACTATATAGTATGTGCCACTAACAACGTTGTTATATAAACTATAAGTGGGAATCATGAGCGTTACAAATTATGGTAGTTCTGCAAGCGGACCAGATGAAACTGCTTGAATAATTCTTCTGTCCGAGGTCTGATTGTTCTACAAATCTCTATTTATAAAAATTAGCAAGAGGCCTTACTGATTCTTCAACTTCAGTAATTCTATGATGGTTTAGACGATAGTTAATTCATCACATATTATCTTGTTATATTCTGTCCGCTGTATGAAACATGTGTGTACACGACAAATGATTCGTCTTGGCTGTTGTGAGACACCTTGCGCACTCTGAATGTCAATTTAAACTGTTTGTGATGAAACAGGATAATTATTTTTAAAAGTCTTAAAACACAACTGTTAAACAAAATGTAAAATAATCTTTCTAAATGTTGACGTAGGTTAATCTTAAGTAAACGTAGAATGAGCCCCTAGTGTAAAAGTTGAGAAGACTCTTGTTAAAAAACAATAAACAAAGAATTCAAAGTTTATGTGGGGAAAGATTTCAGTTTTTCTTTCTTCTTTGTTTGCATATAACCCCTATATCATCTAAAAGGACGGACTTGCTTATAAACATTTTTAAAAACGTTCTTCAAAACCTCGAAGTATTTTTTATTCCTTCCTATTCGGAGATAACTATCTGGCCTAACAGAATCCATTTGTCAGAAGCATATAATTGTATCACGCTGTTTTTTTCATAACTTTCCTGTTTACAAGTCTGTGAAAATCATTATAAATCTTGACGTATTCAGCACCCTAGAAAATACAGTCTTCGTTGCGGATAATGTTAAAAGATTCATGATTGGGATTTCTTGTATGGTAAGGTTAATCGGAATTTACAGAGAAGAAGATTTTGGTAAAAATAACTTAGCCTACAGACTTTTATTAATGCTAAAAATAATAGTGACCGACGTCAAAATAAGCTGAGTAGCCCCACCAAAAGAAGACCTCCACACGTCTTAATTAGTTCGTGTATCTCCCGCAGCCTGAAATGCTTGTGACTTCCTATCACTTCATATGAAACTTACAGTGAAGAAGGCCTTGAACCAGACCCACCTTCACGTCAATTTCTACAACAGACACTATTCTCCTCCCTGGTAATTATATTTTTAAAATTTCACTCTTGTCACTTGATTTAGTCGTTTACATTCGCTAATGAACTGCTTAACAATTAACAAATCTGCTGTCTCCTTCTTTATTATTCTCCCCTCCCATCCCACCCGTAAATTATTAAAGAAATTATTAACATTTTGTAGCTCTTTGTATTTCTTTATTGGAATGATAGTCAGCCATCATAATGTTTTCATTCAACGGAAATTGCCTGCAGCAGAATTCATCTGTCAACCGGAAACTTAAATTAATTACTCAATTAATAAATGACAATCCATTAAACCTTGCAACGTCCCGATCTGCAGCGGAACAGACTGCTTCTTCAAAATGGACAAACGCCTTTGCCCTTGTATCCTTCGGTGGGTCCTCTTTTATAATTAAGTTAAATTAGCAAAGACAGAAAGATGTAGGAAGGCATGAAAATATTAAGAATCAAGAATTCATGCAAGCAAAGCGATTTCAAATGGAACTAGACATTTCTAGTAACGTATTATATTCTGTGATATTCTTACATCCTAATGATTTGAGATATTACACAGGCCTGCATTATTAAATCACCAAGTCTCAAGTGACATCCCGATTTAATTTTATTGATTAACTTGATATAAAATTAAGTAATATTTGAAATTCTCTCGGCGGAGTGCAGCTTACTTATCGCCCCGGAGATGGAGACAGCAAGCATCTCTGAAACGTCGGTGAACTTCTACCAGACTACACGGAGCTATAATTCAGAAGACAGCTATCTTGATATAAAATGCCTGAAGTAAACAGACTAAATTGTTTAATACATTTGGTTTCAAGAATGAGATTTCATTCCTATTTCCATCACACGTACCTAACTTTTAAAAGTCCAATAATTATATCTTACAGTTGTGTGTTCAACCATACAAATCAAAAATTTCTTATTAGAAATTTGGGTTGTTTCATTTTATAGAGTGGTAGAAATTTACCGACGTTTCATAGGCGATTGCTGTATTATTTTACAGTTACCCCCATAAAGCAATTCTTTGGAATTCCGAAAAAATAAACACAAACGTGACTGACTGCATCATATGAAAATAACTTCTAAGTATTACGAAATGTCTTTCTTCTAATAGCGCTGCTGCTGCATAACGAGAGGTTATCTGAAGCATCGCCGTCTGTAGGGACACCCCTGTTAAGGTCCAAGAGGAGAGACCAGAGCAGATACCTGCCTGTCTAGAGGCTGAGATGGCAATCCTACCATCAGACACTGGCCCTGTGTGCTAACAACCCACACATCTTAACTTTTAGGTGTTTAAAGAAACTAAGGCATCGAGAAAGGTTGATATAATGTCGATTTTTTTTAAAATTGAAACTTAGAAAATGAACTGCATACTGAAATATGAAGGAATAAGAAAAAGGGCACCCTGGAAGGAATAAAAGCAGAAGAATAGAAGGAGAACAATTGCGGATGAAGAAGCCTTAAAAGAAGACAGAACATGGAATGAAGTCAAGCTGTTAACCAAGAATTTGTAGACGCCTTCTGCTCCTCTCAGAAGTAACAGGAATGGTGAGTATAACGACGACATTCCCTACTGTACTGAAGCCAGATATCTCGTCATCATCAACGAAAGCTTCCCACTCGGTCCACATCAATGCTCATCACATCACCATAAACAACAATTACGAATTTGATTGTTAAGCTGCGTCACGGGCTTCGGAACTCTTTCGTTCTGTGAGCCCAAAACCAAAATTATTTTCCATGTTTCCCTCTTCCATAAAAATATTCTGACGATCACAAATTTTGAACATCCTCTTTATGTAATTCTGTCCACTTCTTTGTTACTTTTCTCTCCTGTGTTTAAATATTCCCACCTAAATCTTGCGTTCAAGAAATAAATAAGCAAATATATTTATTAATTAACAAATAAACACGTGACTAGCGAAGTTCATTCGTAGGCAACCAATATTCCTCGAACAAAATGTAATTTGCGCTCGAGATTGGTGAATAAATGTGTGGGTTGAAGAGGGGATGGTTCCAGTTACATGAGAAACTCGTGCTGCGTGTAACAACGTCAGCGGAGACAAAGATGGATACCCTTCGTGCTGGAGGAAATTGCCTCATCATCCACTTGGTCGCTTCAATGGACATCCACTATGTTACGTCTCTTCTCCACAAGACAAAAGAGAAACGTCTGTATCTCAGAGTATGTGGATATCCCACACACAAATTATACACGTATTGGGTTACATGCTCGCATCCATCAAGTCAATGACCACTTTAAAATGTCAATCAATTACTGCGACATTATTTCTACTCCCCTTTCTCTTTTGTGTTCAAGCTGTTCATTTTATGGTGTGTGTGGTTCCTTATGCAACGTTAATTGAAGCTACCACCCAGCATTCTGAATTGTTCATTTGATGAAGTCTACAGAACGCCATAAGCACAAAATTTAGCTGTGAAATTAGATACAAAGCAACAATACGAAAACTGAAAGTTTTCGTGATCATTTAAAAAGGAAATAATGGGGAAGTCAACAGAATAGTTAATTTAAGTAGATTTAAAAAGTAATAAACTTATTACATGAAACTAACAAAATCCATGGACTGGAATCCTTTGTGAAAAGCCAATACACGGTCACGTAGCAAAGAAATACCGTTCATAACAGTGATCACAACAGCTCACCACTTGTCCTTATCCTGAGCCAAAATTATTTAAATTCATTCTCCTCCATCCTGTTTCTTCAACGTGCATGTAAATATTATCTTCACATCTATGCTTAGGTCTTCTAAGTGGTCTCTTCTTTATAGGTTTCACGATTCAAATCTTGTATGCCTTTCTCATCTATCCAACGCATGCAAATTAAATCAACCTGGATATATATCGCTCGTGATGAATCAGAGCATTGATAAAAAAAAAGACAGGTTGTACTACTTCATAGAAAAAGGTTAAGTGAGAAGGTTATCGTGTATTTTACTTGTGCTGTCAGTAGCTGAGTCTGTGCAGCGTCGTACGCTAGTTTCTAGTTTTTCTCGTTCGTCATTTTTCACACACTCAGTTCACTGTCCATCAATGAATAATGAATTGAAAATGACGTGGAAGAAAAGAGTGAATGTCTATATAGAGCTACAGTCGCGCCGTCTGCATGGATGTCCTGAGTAAAACCACGACGTTAGTCGCGACACGAAGTCTCTGAGACCTACAGGCCACCTACTCAGACAGAGCGTCAGGGATCTCATTCCACAGAACTCAGTTATTTACTGTTTTCTGATCAATAATTGGTCAGGTCATTGCATTATTTCCTGCAGCGACTGTAAGGCTGGACACATACACCGGTTAGTCAGAACAAGACAGTCTTCGACACGTTTAGTCATGATAGGACGCATTGCCGTGTATGGGGAAACGGAACTGAATTTGGCATGTCTTAACGTGTCTTTTCTGCTTGTCTAAGGGAACAGCGCTTACACCAGGCTGACCAGTCAAGAGATATACGAGGTGCGATCGGAAATTTACAGACTGCGCGTATAAAAACCCGTACACTTATCTCAGGTATTAAATTCATCCATCAACCTCGAAGTAGTTCCCCTGGGAGTGAACACAACGATCCCAGCGCCGCTGCCAAGCCTGGAAGCATCCCTGGAAATCTTTCTTTGTCAGCCTGTCAAGCACCATCTGCGATTCTGCCTGAATCTCTTCTATCGTCTCAAATCTCCTTCCCTTTAGCTGAATTTTCATCTTTGGAAAGAGGAAGAAGTCACACGGAGCTAAATCCGACGAATAAGGAGGGTGCGGGATGACGACCATGGTGTTTGAGGCCAAAAACTGCCGAACTTTGAGGGCGGTGTGCGCTGGCGCGTTGTCATGATGCGTCGCATGGGGAGTTCTTCGTTTAGAATCAGCTGACAGGTCCCATAGCCTACCCCAACAATGTCGCACAAGTCGTTGATGGTACGACGTCGATCTTCGTGAATGGCCTGCCGAATCTTCGTAACATTTTCGGGCGTCGTGCTCGAAGATGGTCGTCCAGAACGCTCGTCATCATCGACAGAGGTTCGGCCATTTTTAAAACGTGAATGCCACACAAAAGTTTGTGCACGACCCATTGCGGACTCCCCAAATGCTTGCTTTAGCATTTCACAGGTTTCCGTAGCCGTTTTGGCACACAGTCTTGAAACTTTACGATCGCACCTCGTATACTTTGTGTTGCGTTGTGACGGCATAATGCAAATCAGAAATCTTTCAAACGATTGTCCTCCATTTAAATTTTCAGGCTTTTCATTTTGTTGATCTCTAGGTGATGAAGCATACCGGTTGCACAAAAATTGTGCTTACAACGTTCCTCATAATTATCTTAATGTCTGTCTTTGATTTAAAAATATGTAGTTAGGCAGGGAATGTACAGTGAATCTCAACATCTGTTCAAAACATTCAGCAATACCTTCCAATTCTTCCGTTTTTTGCAATAGTTGGCGAAGAATATCTTGTACTTGTAATGTATTGTAGGTTACTTTTACAACAGAATTAATTGTACTTTACCCAGAGATCCATACGTAGTTCCAGGAGGGAACAATCCAAACAATTAAATATTTTTTCGAAGTATTTATTACACTGTACTGCAAAAACACCCACTTATAAATAATTAAAATATTAGCATGTTAGACTGTAAAATATGTCGTAGTTCAGTTAATGTAGTACAGAGGGACGGAATTTAACATGTACCACGGCCAGTAAACAAGTTATAAAATTACCTTAGATATTTAACAAAGATACCATAGTAACTATGGTAACCAAGGTAGCCTGGAGATTCCCCACGCAGTTTTATCAGAGCGAAAAACGCATGACAAGTCTTCAAGGAAAGTGTAAGTTATTGTCGTCTTTATTTAACTACAACTTCAATATATCGCCGATGTTATTATTATTTTTCAGTGACAAATTATACGAAACTCTGCATCAAATAATTAATAACTCTAGAAGACAATTCCGAACCCTCTTCGGAAAAATCAAAAGACGATTGATTCGTTTCTGACAAACACATCAACAAGTATTCATAAATAAGAAAGATTATGCTTTTAGTGTTGTTACTTATTGTAATATTTTCTTATTTAATCGCGTTGCGACAAGTGTAGTTCAGCCTAAAACACAAATATTATCTTCCTTGATATTGTTTCATTTCCTTTATCTTCAGACCGCTGATATTTTGATTAGAGCAAAGTGATTTTCCCTGATATATAAACATAGGGGCCTCTTGGGAAGACTCTATGAGTGTAAATTACTTTCGATTTATGTTCGTTTTTCTTGTGAACCTTATTTGTCACGCAGCTAAATTTCAGTATATAGTCACGGCGTGAATAATTTTGTAATCTTTCAAATGATACCTGGTAATCTGTTCATCAACTCTAATGTCATACCTTGCAGGTGCTTCGGCTGCTGTGAAACGAGAATCCCATCTCTTCTTGGAATTCGTCCTTTTTCAGAAAGTCTTCTCCTTTATTTTAGGTTGCTTTGTGAATATTATATCGGAGTACCATCTGTCTGATGTGAACATGACACAGGATTAATTTCAGGAAAATTTCTCCATACATCTTTTTATTTGCTCTTAAATCCAAATATTCTCCCCAGCCCTTTGTTTTCGAACGTCTTCTATATTTTTTACTTGAGGTAAAAGGACAAATTTTAGATCTAGACAAAAATCACGCAATTGTAGATTTTAATCTTAACTAAGTAATACTTGTGTTTACCTGAACATAAAATAGTCGCATACCTCAATAAAAAGCGTACTTATGAAGTGGGTACACGTCAAATCACAAGATGAAATGAGGGAATCACAAAACGCCTACTTAAAGGCAAACAACGTGGAATCACAAGATGGACCATACTATAGTTTTAATCAAGATATTAATATCTAAGAAATTAAAGATTAAGATATCTTAACACGATACCTTTAAGATAACAAAAATCGAATATACTTACATCAGAATTCTCGGCGGACACTCCTGAAAATGCTTCCATAATACACGTCGTCTACATTTATATATACTTATTTACATCCTTATAGAATTAGACACTGTATAAAATAAAATAGAGCAAAGTATTAAGACATAAGGAACACAGAAACGTAATTAGCTATTTAAATTATAATTAGATTCAATAATAATTTGATAAATATAAATTCCTATTTCATTACGAACGTTTGGATTGTTAAATTTTAATTTTTTGCTTTCTGTTGGTAGCACAATTTTGAAACAGTCTAAGTGGAATAAATATTTTTTGTCCTGATTATTCGAAAAACGGTGATTGTAATGTTGTGTCTTACACGTTCTAATGGCCTGTCTATATGAAATTAATATTACGATCTCAGTTATAATAATAAGATTTGCCCAATCGGATATGTTTCTCTAAGCCAATTAAAAATAGAATGAAGAATGCAAAGAATAATGGGAGTTATAGGCCTAAAGAAAGATTGAATATTTTAAAAAAGTGTTATAGGCTGTAATTTTAGGCTAATTAAAATAAATTAAATTTACATCTCCTAAATGTTAAGTTAGAGATAGATATGGAAAATTACATATTATTTTTATCATCCTGTTTATAAATTAATGTTTAAATATCTTGCAAAATCAGACAAGGGATTCAAGAATGTTGTTTTTGCTCACGTTTTTTTATAAATAATGGAGACAAATTACTAAACTGAAAATATTTGTCATAATGTGCTTATCATCTGAGTGGACAAGGGAAAATAAAATGCATTGTGTTATTATGAGACACAGCGTGGATTATAAAAGAACGAAAAGGGTTCATGCATTAACAGTGAATTCTGAGAATAGAAAATGGATTTTCAAAACCAAAAGCAGAAAATTAAAAAAATGTCTATTTGAGCCGTCCTGAAATTCTTGGAATATGTGGAAATAAAAATTTTCCCAGTGTCCAAACAGTGCTCAGTGATACAAAACATTGTGAAATATTTTATGCTGGCGAGAATGTAATTAAATACAGCGTTTCATTGCAAATTCTTATTGTTTGGTTTCATAATTGAAACGTAAGCATCCTGTTGTGGTAAATTTCATATAATTATTAACAACAAAATTATTAAAATTGCTATTGCAAAAGAAATGTTTACGATTACTACATGTTTCGGGCTTTATAGGTCATCGTCAGTTGGCACTGAAGTACTGTCTAACGTATTATGTATCTGGTGCACTAGTCACTAATTGTAAACGGTGCTGTTAAAATACTGATGATATTAACATATGAAACAATAACAGACACCATATTGTATGTTTAAAGGTGCAACGTTTCAACACTAACAGAGGAGCCCAGGCGAGTAAAGACAGCTCAGAACTCGAAGCGACGCAAAGCAATTAAAGCTGTTCTTGTGACTTAGAGCTGAGCGTTAAGTGTTATGTGTGAGCTGGCAACTGAAGAAAACGTTTTATCTCATGTTTGGGCGGAAAAATAGAATTACGTTAATTGACCTGTAGACGAATATACTAGATGTAAGCTGCTCGTAGCACATAAGTTCCCCTTTTCCCTGTTGAAGGATCATCGTATGCGGCAAAAGTCCTCAATCAAAAGGATATTGATAATATTTTTTCAATAGTTTTGGCTAAAATTTTGGACATCAACTGGGCTTGATTTCAGTAGTTGTCCAGGCATATGGATTAGATCCTTCTAAGGGACCCCAAAGAGCAGGATCCATTTTGTCCTTATTTTACTTGATGCCTGAGACAGATTCAGCCCCCGAAACGTCGTGTTATGAGAAGCAATTGCTAATATATAATGTCCAAAATTTTGGCTAAAACTATTGAAAAAAGTCCTGTTGTTAACCAAAAAAGATACGAACGTTTCATTAAAATATCGATTAATTTAAAAATACTTAAGTTTGATTCAAGGGTATCAAGTATTCGTGACTTTTAAAACTTATATCGATTAATTTAAAAATACTTAAGTTCGATTCAAGGGTATCAAGTATTCGCGACTTTCAAAATTTAATGTGAATTTGTATTTGTATTTCCGCCGAAGCAGTAACACGATTTTCAGAACCTCGTTAATATTATTAACTAAATAGATTCTCATCACGTAATTTTCTCCAGTATTTTGTTTTTAACTATCAAACAAACATACAAATATTCTCCTCGGCATTTTTGTTTCAAGCACATTTAATCTACGTTCTCACTCTGAGCGAAAGAGTAATTCTCCCACCTATACAAAATAAAATACAAAATTACAGTGTAATTTTTACTGAAATATATTAGCACATAAGTATGCATAATTTTCCCTGTTCATTTTCCACTATTTCTCCGATACAATGCATGTTGAATGGCCTCCAGATAACTTGGAAATGAAAATGTGTCGGTGTTGCAAGGTCAGAGTCAGCCTCACGATCTGTAGATGTTTTCATTATGGGCTCCATGACTCGTCACATGCTACGAGAAGGTCACCCTTGATTGATGAGGCCTGTCTGCTGCAATATGTATTAAGATGCAGCCCCGAGAAAGAAAATATTAGCTATACCAACTGCCACGTTTAGCTCAGAATCACACTCATTGCTATGTGAAATTACCGATCAACCAACTAACCAACCAAGTAACCAAGTAACCAAACAACCAACAAACCGCAAAACAGTACCCAGCAACGAAAGAGAAAGGTACAATTAAAATTGTCCTTTTACCCAAATATCATTCTGTGGTGTATAAGGTTAACGGCGGTAAACATCCACGCATTCTATATCTCAGCACTGGGCCTACTCAGTAGTGAGTAACAAAGTACAGCTGTAACCTCTTTATCCATGGGATTGAGCCCCCTTTACCCACTTACTAGGGTGTTGGGAGGCCCCACAGCCTGTTTCAATGTGGTAGTGAGAACACAAATTTCCAACTGTCCAGGCGTTACCCAGAAATCGTACTGCTTCTTCGGTAACAGAGTTTATTCTTACAAGAAAGTGGCATTTGAAACAAAAGTGAGCCTATACAAAACAGTTAGGTAAGGCGTATATAACTGCCGACTGGTGGGATAACTAGGCTAAATCCCTAGTACAGGTTATTTCCTGAGCTTCCTACATCCTCAGTCCTTTGTCACTGAACAAGTCCGAGACTGTCACTCTCGGCCCTATCGTGGCGTACTTCACTTCCTCACACAAAAGTTTCTTAAGATCATATCTTCTTCCAAGTCTCTCAAAAGAAGGTCTTACCATGAGGTTTTCCAGTCTAAAATACTGCATTTATTTCTTGTTTACTTACCGTATTTCAATGTAGGAACCTTCGTTAGATTTGTTGATAAATCTTTGTGAAATGAACGAATTTTATTCTCAGCGAAAAACATTTGGTATTATGGAAACTGAATAATTATAACATGACATGAATAATTTAAAACATGTCACAGAAACATAGGTAAAGTACCTGGATTACAAGAGAGATGAGATGCATGCAAAATTTTAGCCGGAAAATCTAATTGGAAAGGAACCTCCTGGAACCGTAGGCGTAGATAGAAGGATAATATTAAAACGAATCTTGAAGATATATTGTATGAAGGTGTATATACATTATTGATCAACTCTTGTGTACACGGTAATGAAACTTCTGGTTCCATACAAATTTGGGGAAGTTCTTAACCAGCTTAGCAACTATTTGTTATAGACCTAATCCTTCAGAACTCTTTAAAGTACCTCAGCGTCTAATGTTATTAAAAATAGGCTTATGTTCGTTCTTACTATTGCCCAAGGTATACATAAATCTGCCATAGGAATGTAAAAGGGATACAGATAATGAGATGCAGTGGTCAGTAACAAGGATGCAACTCAGCATAGCTAAGCGGTCAAATCTGTGTTACACAGACCGAAGGCAGAATCATGCTGATCTTTTGGAATGGAATAAGATGACGAAGCCAGAACATGTAAACTCTGCTGATTCAACATTTATCTCACACATGTATCTTACATTTGAATGATAAAAGAAAATGGGGCTGCATGTTTGCTTCTACCTGTCACTTTGACCACAAGTCTGCGTTTCTGTCATCACGAGATACGGATCTCGTTATGTTATATCAATCGAATTATTCATCCTCGTACGCCCCCCGTGTCGAGACAAAAGTACAGTGCAATACGTCGCACTATTTTCACATTTTAGTGGTTGATTGATTGATTGATTGATACCTTCAATCTCAAAGCCGCGTTCAATAACTGAGATAAAGATGTTAGTGTGAATTACGTATCGGGCAGGAATAAATAACAGTCATGCGGTAATTTAACCATGTTAACTCATTCATTATTAATTTGTTTAACGACGATGTTTAACTGTAGAGATTACATAACTTCAAATAAAGTAAAATATCATAAATATTAAGTAGGTCAGGATTTAGGAGTCGATCGTGGTCTTGGTGGAGATATAAAAATATTTGCTTCTACAAAAAGGAAAATTTCGAAAATCCTCAGTCAGTATGGCCTGTAAACATTCTGAGATTCGAACCGTATACTTTCTGAATGAAAGTCACTTCGTTCCGAATTGCAGACGGATTATTTTTCTCGCGAAACTAACTACATGGGACAAGATTTTCTAGAACACTTCAGTGGACGTTTTCTCGCGGGAAATTTCGGAATATTATCTTAAAATAGGTCACGACAATCTGTTCCGAAGTCCTACTCGTCTTCTACCCCCCATGGACTATGATCAAGATTTGAATCCCAGAATTTATGATTATGTATTGGATCCAAGTTCTGTTACTGATGTAGCAGTCTCATAGACCTGCTTCTCAAATGTGCAGCGTAGTTACTGGGGTAAAACGGGATGTTACGTGTGAGAGGTGTAGCCAGGTAGGGCCCGATAACCAGACCGCGATAGCAGAAGCTCGCTGGAAGTGTCAAGGGAACACGAACAATAATAGACGATGTAGATGCACTATCTGATTTCTTGCAAAGGGTAGGTGTGAACCAAGGGTTGCATGTTAAGGGGTGTGGGGGTGTGAAGAAGGATGCAGGTCTGCCACCAGTCACTGCACGCGGAAACCACTCAATCCCGGTCAGTACACTCACGATTTATTTATAAAGGATCCTTGAAGTATTACACCAGTGTTATAATACACAGGGAACGAAATTGAAAGCTTATGCTTACAATGAAATTAAACTGTTCTGTGGTTTATGATTTACAATATTTTGCTATTCCAGAGTTGGCTGTGTGACAATGGCCAATATAAGAATAACTCAATATTTTGCTATTCCAGAGTTGGCTGAGTGACAATGGCGAATATAAGAATAGCCTGCATATTTTGTTGTTAATTCCTCAGCGATTTACCCTGCTATTTAGTCAAAACCTTCTCTAATAAACGACTAATGCTAAATATGTATTTTTCTGTATTTTAAAGAAAAAATATTCTAGCGATTTCTAAAGCCGGTATGTAGATGCGAGTTCGCTCACAGGGATGACAAAAGGAAGATATTGGAATCCAGTTTGAACTACACGATTCTGTTCCGTTAAGTTTCTTAGCTTCTACCCTTCTCAGTTTTGTATAGAGCCGCAGACTACCCTGAACTGATTTACATAAAACAGTCTAAAAATCCTCCACTCTTATAACTGAAAGTCGCAAGATCACGAGGTCTGTTCTCTCACTAGAACTTGTTACTGGATGGACAGTGAAAGAGTGACAGTTGATCCCAGTGGCGTCAAATGATGGATTGTTGGCAGAAAGTTCCTTTTGTAAGGGGACTAGACAGACCAGATCGGTGCTACGTTTATCTGAGTTGAAGCTAATCATAAACAGAGATAAAGGTTTGGCACAGGCCTATGTGCGATGGGAAATATTCCACGTCAGTCTACACTGAAAGAACTTTCTCGTACCAGTGTTTAATAGATTACTTCATTAACTATACCACTGACTAAAGTAACTAGTTAAAGTAATTAACCAACCAACTATATAAACTATAACGAAAAACTAAACAAACAATCACATTATGTAAATAATTTAATAAGTAACCAACTGACTCGCTAGCAAATTAGTTAAAATAAAAATGGCTGTCTTCTTGGATTTAGCGCCGGGTAGTCTGGTAAATGTTTACCAACTTTTCAGGGGGGATGAGGTCTGGTAAAAGTTTACCAACTTTTCAGGGGGGATGACTGAATCAGTAAACTTCTATCAGACTACACGGCGCTACAACCCAGAAGAGAGCCAATTTCACACTCACCGCCTTGGAAACCTCAAATCTTACTACCTAATTTAAGTAAGTAACTATACCAGGTAAATACATGAGTAACCAATTAAGTTGTCCAACTGTAAATTGAAAATATACTAACCAATTAACTCACTACAAACAAAATGAATAATTAATATAGTGAATGACTGTACTATATGATTAATCAAGAAATACAGTTAAAAAGTAAAGTAAGAAATTGCCTGGTAATATAATCTGACTGATTAACCTTCTACTTCCCATTTACGTATGAGTAAACTAAGTAATTACTTTTCGCGAAGTGTTATTATAATGTATATATTTCCTGTACCCTTCTATATCCCAGAGTTTCTTGGATAATCGCCACAGCAGTACTGGCTGAAGAACATAAATTATCAAACTTTATTGCTATCGTTATCAAACCGCCGTACTACTTTTTCTGTATACTTCAGTTATCTCCTTTATAATTATTTTCATCTAACTTAATTCTTAGTTTATTTTCATACTCAAAAATTGAGTTTTATTTATTTTAACCTCATTCTCTCAATGGAAAATGGGACGTTTTGTGCAGTCTTGTGAACGGAAAAAAAACTTTCTCCGAGAACATTCTACTCTTTAATCTTGTCACTTTCGAACAGTTTAACACAACTGTGACCCTTCTGAATCGCATTTTGGACCTTCTTGCTTGAGTATTCAGTATCTTACTGTCCTGGCTGATAATTTTCGTTGTCTTCCTCAGTTTCTCCATCCAGAAAAATAGGTTTTCTCTGTTTTTATCTGAAGACGAAGGAAGATTCATCTTTAGAACAGCAGTAAATGTTGAGGTTTTGCGAGTTTTAAGACTTTTGTAAGAGAAAGACGATGTATAAAGTCCAAAACAAAGAAAGTAGTAATATAATATCATTGCATAATACATTCAGATAATAATTCTTGCATCTGATTCAACACTATAAATTTTGCAAAACAAGCAATATGTACTTCATTTTCAGTAAACCAACACTTTGAACTGGCGAAGTTTATCAGCATTTTCAAATTTGAACAAGAAGGCAAAATTGTCCTCCGAAATATTGACAAATTTTTAAAAAATTTGAAGCTTTGCTATACAAAGAAGATTCTGCAACACTGCTTTCGATATAGAGTCATTAATAATCTTCCAACCAACAAATAATCTTTCAGGTATTCATGTCTCACATTGCTAATCCAAAATAAACGACTTCATAAACGCGTGATACTTGTGGATCACCACACAATGGATAATTTCTTTAAAGCTAAAGCTACAAAGCCAGAACAGAACGATTTAGCATCTTGTACAATTCACCCTTAAAACCACAAAACTTGTTCAGCATGAGGAACTTGGATTTTCACACCAGAAGCGAGTGGTCAGTCAACCTCGCTTATTGTTAAGGACTAACGAGGTGCAGTAGGACATGCCGCGACTAGCGACTGGAAAATCCGGCCGGCAGAAGGAAATCTCTGCGGATAAGGCTCCTTAACAACGGAATCAGCTTATTCTGTTCGCACAAAAAGGATCTCTAACCGAATGCCAACTTATAGAAGAAACCTGCTGAGGTCACTTGGATGTCAACTTGAAATGCAGAATACTGTTTCTTAGTGAACAGACGAGCTGGAGTCGGGCAACAGAAGTTGGTAGGGAATTTTATCTTCCGTGTCATCTCCACACCAGCTGTAGGACTCATCACCTATCCTGTTCAATGGTTACAATGGTCACCAGTGCCTTCTTCCAGGGGATATAAAGGTTTGGTCGTGAGGTTTCTCCTCTCCCAACTCCATCAGTGTCGATGACAAAAATCAACGCATTTTTACGTCCATTTATTTGAAAAAGCAATAGAAACTTTGGAAAAAAACAGATGTTCTAATCCGAGATAAAAAGCAATAGAAACTTTGGAAAAAAATATGTTCTAATCCGAGACAAAGGTTACAAGAACCGGTCACCGGTATCTGTCCTGAACTAGATGAATCCAATATTTTCTTAAACTGTATTTCCCGAAGACCCATTCTAACATTACCCTCCCATTTACGCCCAGGTTTTACAAGTGGTCTTATTCCTTCAGGCCTTTCGACCAAAATAATTGTATGCTACACAGTTTGAATTGTAGTTCTCTTTATGACGTCATATTTTATTCGAAAAGAAATCTATCGAACTGTTAGATATTTAACAAAATGCAGGTTAAGCAATAGTTTCTCTGAGTCGCAAGTATTTTAGTGTTCATTTCTGTAAAAATAGTTCAAAACAAGATGGAAGGATTAAAAAAGCACTTTCTGTAGCAAAAGAACGCCAAGACCACAGCAGAACATACTATCGCTTGCTAATTTATGCATTTATTCTTATTTTAGACTTTTTTTACAGACTAAACATCCAACGGTAGCTGAGATTTAGAACATTCCTATCCAGAAATAATGTATGTTACTATCCGTCATGACCTTCTGCATTTTATTCCCGCAATATGTGTTACTGCAGTAGAAGCCAAGTAGGGCCCACCTTGCCTTGTTACTAAGCTTTGCCTTCTTCCAGTAAGCAAAAACCTCAAATTGTGTATCGTCACTCTGGGTAATACCTTGTTTTCAATCTCGCAGTCTCCTGTTTCATAACACCTCGCGCCATACGCTTCCAGCACCTTCAGCTTTTTTGTCCTCTATCTTCGTCGAGCACTCACCCCCCCCCCCCCCCCCCCCCATTCTGAGTCATAAGCTCTGACGACGGTCTTCCTGAATTCAGAAGTATTGGGAATCCCGTTCTTTTACTTATTTTTAAGCCTGTGACATGATAATATTCCTGTCACAGCAGCTTCCAGAACTAAGCTTCCGATAATTTGTAATTACTTTAAGCCGTACTAAGTCCATGGTTCAGGGTTAATCTTGAAAAAGTGGCAGTTTCACAGATGGCCAAAACATTACATACTTTATGGAAAGCTAGTATACAAAAAATTGCCAGTGATCCCACTTCAGGACTAGTTGAACTCAGCCTACAACTTTACAACCTATCTCTCCAAAATATTTTCTCTTACACCTAGGTCTCCCAATTGGTTCGTACGAATAATGAACTGAGCTCCTGACATGTGAATTTCCCTCTCCTTCACTTTCCTGTACTTCCTCTTTCATGGGTCCAGACATTCTCAACAATATTCTAAAGCAACTCGTTTCTGCATTTACTTCAAGTAAATTATCAGAAGATTATCAGCATATCCTATGTTATTTCGTAAAATGCGTAACTGTTCATTTTACGCTTATCATATTGCCAAATCCAGAAACGGGTGGTCATTGTGAAGACGAATAGAATCTCTTTTAGGAATAAACACACCAAATTCTCCCCTACAGCTGTTTCTTTGTTGTGGTGAATGAATTATTTTTAACGCAACCCTTTTGGCAATAAAGAGGGTTACATATATTATTTGACAGGGTTATGGTGCTGTGTTTACAGCATCCACTAACATGTGCAGATGTTTCTAGCACATTCATATGTGAGTGACTAAGCCCATCTGTCGTGGTCTACTAATTCGTATGAGATATTAATTTGTGAGCTAGTTAGAAACATCTCAATGTCATTCCAACAAATTACACAACCAACAAACAATACAGAGACAGAATTCGTAACGTTATATAGGAAACCATGATATATTATTACTTGAGTAAAAATTACTTACATTACACTAATAAGTTTTTATAACTATTTATATTTACTCCAAAAATTTTCACATTGGACGAGGAAAATCGTTTGTACGATATGATCTATCTACAAGTCCACACTTGCTATTACCTAGAAGAAAAACATCGACAGTTGTTTTAAATATCTTTCATCTTTAATCTTTCGAATAAAAACAGTTCACTTGTGTTATATATTCAGTACCTTATTTAGTTTTATATTTTAACCTCCTTACGTGTGTATTTTGTTTTTGTATTATTCATATAAAACATTCATGTTTTAAATTGCAAGTTTATAAGATGTAATACCACAGACTGCACTTATACTTGAGAGTCACATCAATATTCTACAACATGTGGCACCTTTTAACACCCTCTGCATTACCAACATGGCCACCATATTACCATTGTCTCTCCATATGCATGACGGTATTAGCAGAGATGGAACAAAAATTACTGGTGAAAAAATAAATAATAAAAGGAAAGAAAATACAGGAGTTTGAACGTGATGAAGTGTATTTTTCTAAGGATTTTTTTTTTACCAAGGCAACATATTCTTGTCTCCGTCGAGTGAACTGAATGAGAAATGAGCAGGGGTACATAACTTCTACATCTGAACTAGCATTCAACTTCACAGCATCATCAGCTGGACCAGCTCGCACCTGAGATAATAAAATGACAGTGGGCATTGCGTGGAGCGGTCTCTGCAGGGGAACGTTTTTCATCTGCTCTCACTCCACACAATCTTTACTTCTGAAGATGTACCAAAGGTTTGATAATAGGCTACTGAGGTGAAGTAGTTGTTCTGTCTAGAACCATTTATCACAAATAGCAACTCGAAAAGCAGACAATATTTTTATTCATACAAAGTTGCTGTAATTGTCAACATATGTGTGATTACGTACCGTATTTTTGGCTGCACGATAAATAATACATTGTTGAATAAGAATACCGAAACTTAGTAATCAGCCCACTGATATTACTTCTGTCAAAATTCTCGTCATTAAAGAAGAAAATGTTAAAATTGCCGCTTAACTATAACATGCCAAGGCGCTATAAATGAGGACTGAAGGTAAGGCTCTACAAATTCTTAACTCGTAACTACGTTCTGGCGAGTGATTAGCTTCCCTCTTTACCGACGGGGGAAAAGTAGCCGGTATTTATTGGTCCCAGGGCCGTTTGAAACAAGGCGGCTAAGCTTAATACAAAAACTGCTCCCACAAGGCGGCTAAGCTTAATACAAAAACGAGCAGTTTTTGTATTATTTACCGTGAATTGAATCGCGGACATCTCTGGCTTATTTAACGACGCGGTCACCGGGTCAGATTATATAGTATTATTAATGACTAATAAATGTGTAAGAATGTAGAAGGAAGCGATCACGGGCTAATGAAAGTACTCTTTCGGTGTTTGCCTCACAGTACTGAGGAAAGCCACGAACATTGCCAGTCTGAACAGCTAATGTCCGAATCGAGACTTGAACCACTTCTTCCCGAATAAGAAGGCGGAGTGATTAACAACTGGGCGAGACGCTCGGAGCAAGACGACCAGATCTGAACGCGCGAGAATTTTGTATGAACCTCGTAGCTTACAAAAGACACAAATTTTATCAAAATCTAAGCATTTTATTTCAGTTATTTCCCAAATGATGACTACGTAACGAAATACAAGGTGTCTCATTCAAACCTCCCACATTTTAATCAATCATTATGAACAAATTATGATAAATTAAGGATTGTAATTAGCACTAGAAGGAATAAAAACTTAAAGAATTTTATTTGCAACTACATAATGTAATGTAATTTTTTCTCTGATGCGAGAGTAATCTGCTTTTCGGTGCATTGTGATATTATAGCAGGACATCAGTGCAACGTTAAATTTGTATCTTCTTATAGCTAATATCAACGCCAATGAGGCAGATTCATTTAAAATCGCTAAGACCTCCTCCACACATCTTTTACTTGTGTTTGCAAACAACGCAACGTCATTCTCATAGTCACAGCACTTGCTGTAAAACGTGGTCAGAGGCCTGTATTAAATGCATACGAGATTAAGGAAATGTGGTTTAATGAGGTTTCAGGCAGCGTCTCTCGCACCTTGCAGTTCCGCCTGTGGCGTGCGGTTGTGTTTGCACTCAAAACAGAATTTGGTTAAGTTGGTCGCGGGAAGACTAGCGGATGGTTCTCTTGATTAACAGCTCCCTATGTTATGGTTTGCCACACAGAATGCATGAGCAATGTTTTGCTTCAAGATTAGTTCCACCCCCTTCCCGTTACTTTACTTTACTTTAGAGAACCAATATCCAACAGTAACACTCCCCGAGAGTAGAACAGGTCAGGGGCGGCCAAGACCAGGAATTGAACGGCGTGACTGGGCTCAGTACAAGGATAACGAATGAGAGGAGGAAACAGCGGAAGGCAGGAAGAAAGTGTCGTAAGGAAAGAGACAGCAAGAAACAGTAGAGAAATACAGGGGAAAACAAAAGACACAAATAAAACAGAGAGAAATAAAAGAATAAAGAACGAGACACAAATAAAACAGAGAGAAATAAAGACAGATAAACAAGCGAGGGGGAAATAAATATAGAAACCATGAAAGAAAATTAAAGAAGACACAGAAAGGAACAAAGCGAGAGAAAAACAACCTTGTAGACTAAATATTGGGTAAGTAGAAGTTATATTAAAAGTGTATCTTTGCTATGGTGTGAGGGTGCAAATTGGAATCATAGACCTGAGGACAGGGTACAGTAGGGAGCACTCGAAGATCGCAATATCAAGAAATTATGGTGTTTCATTAATGGAAGGAAATTTATGGCATAACCGAGGGATTTTAATCCATGGACGTGTAGTAATTGCTGGAATAACGCCACTAATAAAGATAAATAAAGAAGAAATAGAGGAATAAGCAAATAAATTGAGAAATAAAAGAATAAAGAACCTGAAAACAAGTAAGGAAAGATCAAAATAAACCAAGTCACACAAAAAATAAATTTAAGGTTAAGAATAGTAAGATAAGGAAAGAGAAAATAAGAAAACAAAGTAAGAAAGTAAAACAAAAATTGAGACAGGGAGAAGAAAATAAAGAATGGAAGAAACGGATAAAATAAAGAAAGCTTAAATAAAATATCAGTACATTTGATACAGCGTCCTAAGTAAAGTACATCGCAAAACAAAAGCTGGATAAGTGAAGTTTTTGTGCCGTCACCACGTAGACGTACGGACACAGATCACAGAAGCGTCAGAAAAATATTTATCACTCAGAAGGAAAGTTTTATTGGTCCGTTTGATTTAGCTAACGGTCCTGTTCTTGATAATGAATTACCGTGTTGTTCAGAGTCCTTATTATAACATGTCACACAAATGTGGATTTGATACAACCAATTTACACGAAGAAGGAAATGGTATCCGAACAGAAAAAGAATTGATATGGCATAAGCCGCTGTCATGTACAGCCCTGATGCGTTCTCATCCTCACCCTCAAACGAATCGGCACGGGAGAAAGTGAAAGCCTCCGATGTGGCTATGAGAACCGGAGCACGTGTAATGGAGAGATTCCAGCGCGATCAAGTCAAGATGAAGCACACTCATTGGGATGGCTGTTTTGTTTAAAATAAGGCGATATCAGACGAAAGATTTTACGTTTTCATTAACCCCTATAATGCCTAAAGTGTTCACCTTCAACTCTGCTTTATTCATTAATCTAAATTAACAATTACTTCACAACTGCACAGAAGATTTATGTTAAAATGCTTGTAACTTATTCTGGGGTAATGCTCTTTTACCTCGTAAATATTAACATCTTATTTCTGTTATATACAGACATTACTACATAATGTTCCATAACTACTACATATAAATTCCTACACACACGAAACCAATGCAATATTGAACTCTTGCAGTCGATGCACTGCTTGAAATCAGTACCATGTAATTTCAATAATTTTGTCGTTCAATGAGCACTTTCCACTGATATATATTTTCGGCGTATCGACATTTTGTTACCACTCGGTTTATTGTTTTATTTCGTACTTCCTTGTCAGAATATTATTATTGTTGTTGTTACTATTATTGTTAATCTGTAATTGGCCTTTTGGCTGTTGATACAGCACAATAATAATATGTAATTACATGAGATTGAATTGTCTGGCTATTAATGCGGTACACTAATCATAAAGAATTGAATTTAATTATTATTTTAATTCCAAGTCACTAGCTTAAATCCCTTTTTAGTACTTTTTTTTAAAAAAATTTAATTATGGAAATAACGCAAACAATTACGTTCACTGTTCTCTTATCCTCGTCTCCACATTCTTCCCCTTCTCCGTATCCTCTTCAAATTATTTTTTATTCAGTTTTCTTTTAATCGTGATATTTCTTCGCCTTTTTTCCAATTTTACATTTCTTTCTCCTTCCTTATTGCCTTGACCCACACAACTGTGCTCTCAGGGACCGTAAAAAGCAAGCCTGCAGTTTTTAAACATGAACTGAAGCTTCCTTTCAATACAAGTTTACATCAAATATATTTAATTGTATGTTTAAAATTTAGTTCCAGCTAATGACACAAGACATACACAAAAAGAGTGAGAGCAAGATGATGGAATCTGAAAAGCTACTCAGGTTCCATCCTACTCATATACCAGTGCTTGTTTGTTTCTGTCGCAGCCTCACGACAGCCATCACATGTTGCTATGGAGACCACACAGACAACAGCTGAGCATCACTCTGACAGATTACTCTGCTTGTCACCAGCATGTCAAACATTCTAACAAACTCATCATACAGAGTGTTCACAATTTTGTAATCTCTTCTCACTTTTCCTTCTTTTAACTGCTCGTCTGTATTATCCTCTTTCTTACTTTTTCTCAGTCTTCCCTTCTCATTCGTCTCCTACTTTGCTGTCTTCTTCACCGTATTGCTTCCTCTACTAACAGACTGAAGTCTGTTTAGTCTTCATAGATATCATCTGAATGGTCCTCAAGCTTTTAATTATCACTTTGTTTTATAACTGCGCAAGTTTCGGCAGTGTTATTTTCTGCTACTTTAAGGTGAGCTAACCTTTCATCTTTGTATGTAGTTAGAAAATTTTAACTTTCATTGTATCCTTAGTGGCCACCTGAATATATATTTATCCCCTGCAGCGTTTTTGATATCGGTATATTTTAATGATTACATCGAAGAATTAGGATTTCCTTTTATTATACTATATGTAAACTGTAGGTGAGTATTTGAATATTGATTGAAGTATTTATTTTATTCAAATAATGGCTTATATTAGGATCAAATTTACCAATTGTTTTCATACTTAAAAATATGTAGACTATCTTAATTTAAACCTAATTTAATGGTATATAAATAAATTACCTAAATGAGGACAAAGGACAGAATTAAATACTGAAAAGCATTCAGAATATGTAACTTGATTTCAAGTTATATTGTGGACGTAAGCTTAAAAATTATGTAGTGTAGTGTAGTTAGGGACTCGTTTTAAATGGAACGTTTTATAGATTAATAGACAATTGAGATTTTGCAGTGGTCGCCCCCGCAAAGCGCATCATCGTTATCGGCTAACCGGAAATCATCAGGCAGTGAACGGCCATGATGTTCCTCCCTTACATGTTCCTTCAGCAAAAGTTGCAGCTATAGGTTGAAATATTTTAATATTCATCTGGCGTCCATATGCAAAATGTTCGTTCGCTTGCTTGCTTCCCCTCTCCTTCAAATCTAGTAACATCAGCAGCAGACAGGAGCCGTGAGTACACTTAATTCCGCTACGAGAGATTTTAAAATGTACCCCGCACCGTTCATCTCCCGTGCTATGACAGAATGTAGATTGGGAGCGCCAGTGGCGGTTTGTAACACTCTTCTCCGTGACCACTGATCTGTAACTCGCGTATGGACGTACTGACTACATGAACCATCACAAGATATCACAGAACACATTTAGCCTCAAATAAATATTTGTTTTAATTAATGAAAGTTTAAGGACTAAGAATGAAGCTAGAAAACAGTTTAAGACGGGTGTAAGGGAGACATTGTGGAGGTGAGAGAAGTGGAAAGAACTCTCAGAACCGTGTCCAATGGGGGGCTGTGGTACTGACAGTGTTGAATCTTCGGGGTGTCACTACTGTTTTAGTTAAGTTCTGTAACGTTTGTCCGAATTTTTGATTTGGTATATGCCACCCTAAACAAGATATTAGTTAGGTTAGGTCACATTTTAGATTTTCAGGGTGGCGAGTATGAAGATGGTCGTCTTCTAAGATGTTGCGCCTATTTCTTGAAAAATTGTTAGTCGCCAGCTGGCCAAAAATTATATAAGCCGAAGATTAATAACCGTGAACCCAAGGCCTCCACTGGACTCAATACTGAGCCAGCTGAATACCGTATAAGACTACTTCCAATGTAGGTTATTTAACTAATTTAGCTTGGTTCTTGATTTATTTAACAATGATTTTTCGAATGCCTAGATTACATAACGTCGAACATTAGAAATATTTGTAATTTAAATTTCTGAAGGTATGCTGAAGAGGGTGGTAACCTATAATAAGCCACTGATCTTCTTCTTAAAAATAGCAAACAGTTATTACTCCCCACCACACAGACTCTTTCGGTAAGAATTTATTTATGTAGGCCTCACTTAACACGTTAGTAGGTTAGTGATAAAGTTACAGACTTGTATTCAATGGATACTCATTCTAATCAAGACCAGGTCACCGGCTGTCCACCGATATTTTCTGCGTTTTCCTCAGTCTTGTCAATCCAGTAACATGATAACAGCATTAAGCAAGTCACAATCATTACAAATCCTTATACGCCTGTAGGTGACGTAGTTAACGTTTATCATTACCTTTCCAATTTATTTGGTTCTATGTGACTTCCGAGTTAAAACAGCTTTGCCAAACATGCCAAGGCTCAGTGTTCCAATCTCTAGTCACTGTTCTACAAAATGGTTCAGTGGTACGTCCACAGAACTCACCACCCGCCCCTGAAGTCAGCGCCATCGCGTCTTCCCACCACTGATTACTTATGTAAACATGATCTCAGGCCGGGTGTAATTGGCCAACACAATCAATGAGGGAGGCTGCCGTCGCCACCGCTGCTCGCTTAGCATCTTAAATGAGGCGCAATCAGGGCGTCGGGCGTCGGGCGTCGCTACAGCTTGTTGGAGGGACCAGTTGCTAAGAGACGGGGCTGCTGGTGTTTTCGCATATCGCGGTCACCTACACTGGCTTCCGGAAAGTGCACCCATCTTTATTCAGTCAAAAGAGTAAATATTCGGTTGTGTCAAAGGTAAAGCCATAAATAATTGACTGATTTCTGGCCTTGTAATTATTTAAGTATAATTTTTTAAATGCCTGAGAGTAGGCATAGGCCTATACGTGCGAATTATAAATTGGAAAAGAATATAAAAGTAAATGATCATGTCGTATTATATAGTAGAATTCCAGCCTCTCCATGTATAAACTGAGAATAATGATAGAAACCCTCAATCAGGAGGGCAGGTCATGAGCAAAGATCCGAAAGTCGAAACCGAGACCTTGCGAACACAGCAGTAACTAACCACTTAAACGAAATGAAAATTTCTGCTGGAAGTTACGCCATATATTCTGATAGAAACTGACCGACGTTTCAGAGGATCCTACTGCCTCGCCTTTATAATGGAGGCAGCAATCACTTCTGAAACATCAGTACATTTCTACCAGACTACAAGGCGCAAAATCCCAGAAGATATTTTCAAATTCGCTGCCTTGAGAACCTGAAATCGAACAGCTTTTAGTTTCTTATCTATTTCATGTGTTATAAGTTACCATGAAAATATGAAACAAAATGTTTTTAAGTTATACAACTGATAATTGTATTTGGAGCCAGGTAAGGTTAAAGAGCGTTAAAGAGGTAATCTATTATGAGACGATGATGATTATAATGATAATATTAAAAATGTGCATACCGCATAGTGTATTAGAATATAAAATAAGCAAACAAACAAACTATTAACATTATAAAAGAGACACTAGTGCCTTTTTTATAGTGTTAATAGTTTGTTTGTTTGTTTGCTTATTTTAGATTATAATGATGCTGACGATGAAGACGGAATATCTGTGGACATGGGCAACTATCAGATTCCTCAATGACAACAAGGGGGGTTACTACTTAAACTCTCTGTGAAGCCAACCGACTTGCTTCTCAGTAGAAACACTTTAGATCTGGCATCGTGAAGTCGAACTTCTGGTGCTGAGGAAAGTATAAGGCAAGTGTATTGTCACTAATTATTGCTCCCTGTTTCGGCAGAATGTGATCTTTTCGTCTGATCTTTTGTGAGGTAATAAGCGATGCAGTGGAAGGAAGATGGCGTCGGAGTCGAGGTGTTGAGGTAAGATGTCTAATATCGGTATAGCTGTCAGTTCCACCGCTGTACCACGATGTAATTGGTCGGCAGAACTCATTGTCTCCCCGCGGGGGGCCTGGCAGCTATTAGTACAACATGCAATAGCCACATGGACCCCCCTGCTGCTTTGCCGACAAAATATTTGCCCTCCAACACAATGCCGGATACTCGCGGCACCAACAAAACTTACCACCAGTATTTAGTAGAATTCAGTATAAAAATATTGTTTCTTCTCGGTTGGCTCCGAAATTAGTCAATTGATACTATAACTGAAGTTAAGTTACATTGTAATTAGGCCTATGATAGACACTGTCTATTGTCCGATAGCCTTTGATATTAACAGACTGACAGCTACTAGTTTTCATTATAGTGACACATATTCTATATCAAACCGCATAAAGGTAGCTACAGTCTGTGACCAAGCTCCCTCTCTGAAAGTGTACAAGGAACTTGATACAAAATTCCACACATTTTTAACCTCAGTAAGATGCCATCTCCGCATTCCAGACGTTCTTACTCACAAAAGTATACAACTAGATGAAGCACAGATCTTTTCTGTACAAGGCTTTGAAAACAAAAATGTCAACGCTACGTCAATAATTGCATTTCATAGTGGACAAAATTAAACATGACATCTAATACAAAAATAACCGTATCATTTTGTCTTCTCGTTTATCAGCCAGACTTGTTAATTTTTGTGTTGTACTACATTATTTGTTTATGCTGCATTGAAGAACTTTGTTTATTGTTACTGCTGTGGGGTCAGACTACGTCTCTGTAACTTGGGCTTGTTCACACTACGAAGATTATTACGAGAAGTTCACATAAATCTGAGTCCGCTGTCAATAGGTCAGACTATACAGCGTCGAATGATATACTGGAAAGAGTTTGTAAGAAGCATTAGTCTCCAAATTGAAGCCACTATACCGGTATTTACTTGGAGTGCCTGAGGAATACCATAAATACTGCCAGTTAGGATTGCTAGTCGATAGGTCAAGTTTTAAATCCGGGAACTTTCAAATACGAAGCAGAAATAATAACTACTCG
>NW_019059951.1:1988613-2012079 GCF_000696155.1 Zootermopsis nevadensis | reverse complement strand
AACTCCGACAGCTAATTGATGTTCTAATACCCTACTGATTGGTCGACATCTATCACTTAATGGATTAGAACAGGTGAGTGTGGGGCGTCGGTCTCTTTCGTGACACATAAAGTGAGATATGAGTTTGTCATGACGGCGATGGCATCGCCCTGATATACACAGCAAGAACCTCTGAAACGTCGATAGGCTTCTACCATACTACACGGCGCAACAACTCAGAAGACATCAAACCTTAATACTGAAGATTATTGACATGCCAGTCAGTCTAGACAAACGTCTTCTAAGTTAAAATTGATCACTTTCTGTGGCAGGTAGCAATGTAATAAGAAATCCTGAGTTCTAACGTCAATATAGGTCATAAAACTGCATGATCTAAACCTTATTCGGTAGTCAGGCCTATCCGTTTTAAATATCAGACGGATCTTCAGCAGCTATCATGAAGGAATATATTCGTGGTATTTCTTAGTACTTCCAGGTAAATGCTGTGACAGTCATGAAATAGGCCACAACAACTTCTCCTCATATCATTTCTAATCCATGATATAAAGTGAGTTGATAAAGCGTAGTTAAATAATGTAAGATTCAGTATGAGATTTTGAATTCTTACAGTTGCAAAGACGCTAATATTTTCATAAAATCTGATCCTCCGAAACGTTCGTATCTAATAAGTCCAGACGGTGTTAGAACCCAGAATACCAACATCGACAAAGTAAGAATCAATCAGTTAAAATGTATTTGTGTTTTGTTTTTTGTTAATTAATTTATTTATTCTATGGTTAACTGATTAACTTGTAGGCTATTTAACAGCAGTCTTAATTTCGAAGTCCATAAAGTTTTGAAAAAGATTGTAAGACAATCATGAATGATGACTGGATCAGAATTTGAAAGGAAACGATCAAGCTATTTGTCCAGCATCAGCTCGAGGGAAATCCTCGAGAACCCTACGAGAATATCGAGTAATTCCGCCGAGATTTGAATCAGGGTTGTCACGACCTCCTTCACGACTTACCGAAGAGGTCGGTGCATTATCTAGAGAACAGATGTTGCAGCTGAGGTTCATTTTATTTGCTTGTGAGTGTACTTTAATAGTGGAGGCAGTATGATAATCGGTAGGTCGTCACTCTCTAGCTTGTCCCACAGAAACCACTAAAAATTTATAATGTTTCATGCCATGCGCTGGCTTGATTGCTCATTTACTACAATGCTTATTATTAGCACGATGTTCCATGTTAATGGACAGTAAGATTGTTAACGTTAGAGCAAACATTCCCAACACCATTTTTCAGATGTTGATAATTATATTAAATATACAACACACGGCACTATTATGACACATAATTATGATTCGATCTCCTAAAATAATGTTTTCAGATATTAAAATAAAGTAACTTTTCCTGGAACTGATATTAGAAATAAAAATATTACTATAAAAGACAACAGAATCTATGTCAATTGTATGAGTAAAGTCCGAACCTACCTAAGAATATGCCCTTAAAATACTTAGGAAAACCACGAAAACCATTAATCATGATAGGCAGTAACCCAATCGAAATTCGAAGTTGGTTTCTAACGAATTCAGTACAGAACGTTACTAATAAATAGTTATGCTTAATGAAGAATTCTCTAAATTGGGATTTCAAACTATACACGGATGAGAACAAAAACATTGTGCTAAATTTTAAGTTCTGTAGCGCCTTAGTGTATCGATGTAACGTCCAGTTTATTTGATAAGCTAATCCTAAGCGATCAAATATTTTCTCGAGTAGTTCATAGGACTATTGCAGAACCTGCGTATAACGAAATATAGAATAACATAAATATATTTCCGTTTAAAGTGAGTATATAGTAGTTCTAAGTTAAATAGGCTGTACCCATGCACAATATTTATGGTCCAAACTAAAAGTCCAAAAATTCATGCCACTTAAGTTATATATATAAGCTACAAGTCTACTGAATGCAGTTTACATGTCACATCCTACTCCTTTAGGACTCATTTTAATATTATTAACCTAGCCACTACAGACTTTTTGCATACGTCTGCCAGTTCTATCCCATGCGCAATACATATTAACTATTAGCAAACCATTCAACAATGCTAGACTTTAAAATATAGGCCCAAATGTTGATGCGTAAATTCTTGAATCAGAAGGAAGAACGTTCTACGGCGAGACAAACCTCAGCCAAGATAGACGACCCCAGGACTCTAGTCAAGGACCTTCAGGATAGTAATTAGACATATTATGGCTGAGATAACCCACTGGGTTCCAGCATAAATAGCTTCGAAGATAAGATGAATTAAGAATATAATTAACGATCTAAATCAAGAGGTAAGCACATATTCAGCAACAAAATAATAATAATCTCCCTTCTGTTCAAGTTTATATTCGGTTCTAGGAAATGTGTTCAAAGCCTCAGCGACTCTGACCGCGCAGTAACACCCTTAAAGAAAGGGGCTATTATGCAGTGCAACAATAATGCCAATGAGGATACGGCTTATATACGTCGAGACACGTAAGTGGACGTGAAATATCTACAGAAACCAGCACGTCTTTCATCCTGATGCTGACTCAACTAATTCTTTTAATTTGACTTGGCTTATAAAAACTGAACTTCGTAGAAGTTGAAGACCTGCCACAACTACGAAGTGCTACTGGGTGAATTCTAATTCAATACACTCAACTGTTGGTATGCCTGGGTCCTATACACAG
Organism: Zootermopsis nevadensis; assembly: GCF_000696155.1. The sequence continues at coordinate 2,009,371 of NW_019059951.1, read as the reverse complement.
CAGCACCTATTATCAACATCTAATCATTCTGTCACGATCGAATTCCGGGTTTTGAATCGATGGCAGCCTATTTGTTATTGTTACGGACAGGTAACAGCAGACGTTAATAAATAAAATCTGAGCCTGCAGTCTGCGCAGGATACATTCGAGCTAATGAAGGTGGAAGTGTAAGATGAACTCACGAGCCTACGCACCACAACATGAATACACAGGGGAGGGAAATACGTGCATTCTGGCCTCGACACCGAATGTGTGGGTAGCTTCGCGCTCCAACCGTTTTATACCGGTACATACGTAATAGGAGACTGACAGGCGTTTGAGACAGTTTGGAAGTGTCGGCAAAGAAAAAATCATAGTCTTTGCCCCTAACTGTAATAAAATTCCGGAGTCAAGCCTAAATAATGAATTTTACAGACTCAGCTACATAAAGTCCAGTAGGTTTCCCCATGTATAAATCGGTGGAAGCGTGGGTCTAACCACTAACCTCACACGTCTTCAACTTAAAATTTACGGCAGGCATTGGGCCCTAAATACAAGTCTGTTGTCATGTATGATTTGAGGTTTTCACAGCGGTGAGTATGAAGATTTCTGTCTTCTGGGTTGTTGCGCCGTGTAGTCTGGTCGATGTTAACCAACGTTTCAGAGGTCATACTGCCTCCGTCATCAGGGCGATGAAGATTTCTGTCTTTTGGTTTGTTGCGCAACAACTCAGAAGACAGAAATCTTCAAGTCTGTTGCCATTTCCAACTCCAGGCATTTAAAGATTAGGCAGGATAGAAATCCAAGACGATCTGAACAACACAAAATACGATTACACGTTTGCTTCTAGCGTGACAGGGCACCCCACATTTCAGTCGGCATTTGACGAGATCCTCGAGTTATAGAATGTTCATAGTGGACTGCAGAATTGGCCACTGCGGTCACCAGATATCAATCCCCTTATATCACCATACATGGGGTTACATGATAAACATGGCGTATGAACGCAAAATAAACAGAACAGATGAAATAATTACATCATTTAATTTTCGATATTGCAAGACGCATTAACGACCCTGACACTGTAAGTTTCAAATCACCTTGGATTTCAAATATCCGTAGCTCCGTAACCGCTGATAATCGCGCATAAGTTCATATAATATTTCTGACTGGGAATGAAGTCAAGTACAAGATTCTGGAGAGCTGACATATAATCACCGGACACTCCGAATTCATATATTACTTCTCTATTTCAGAAAGTTAAGTTATGGTCTTGCACGAGACATCAGGCCAATGTCTTAAATTTTGCCTCAAAACTTTTACTCCTTCCATCTTCTCATCATCTCTTTTCTTTTTAACAATAGACAAGTCGTCGGTTTCACAAAAAAGACACCCGTAAGATCGGTAAATCAAATTTAGCACAACTGTTATCTGTATAATAGATTGATATTGAAAAAAAAAGGTTGTGAAAATGCGAGGTATAGATGGATCTGGCTCAGAATTCTTTCTAGTGGCTGTCATTGATATTAGTGATTCTGAACCTCTAGATTCAATTGCCAGAGTTGATAAAATTAAAATTAACTAAACAAGTCGAACACTTTTAAAATTTCGAGACTAAAATTTGTTTCCTGTTTGTTAACTATCAGCGGAGAAATGTCGCAATCGATTACAGTTTTGAGGACAAATTACAGGACTAGTCAATCAAAGATTTTACAGAGTGGAACCAAAATGTTTTCAATATGTCAAGCAAAAATTTTATAACAACTTGCACATTTATTTTTTGATTAAGTGTCGGAAATATTTATATTGGAAAATTTCGTGATATTTCTTAAAGTTCATATTTATAAACGAAGTCTAAAATTGTTTACATTTCAGAGTTTAAGTAAATGGTATTAAATAGACCATGTTCTGCCTTAAAGTATGCTTGTAGGTTGCAGAATTAAGATTATGATTGATACGGACGATTGATTTGATCGACACTGGTATATTTTTAACGGCCAACTAATTTCTGTTTAAATGACCCTGAATTCTGTCAACCACTGCACCAACCCACTCCATTACCGCCTCCACCACCAACAGTTCCCACAATGGCCATCTCTGCCATAACTACTACCATCATCATTGCCACATCCAGCTTTAATCATGCAAGAAATATCAAGTCTCAAGTAGATATTAGCGTCTTTAAAAGTAACCCCATATTTGTGTGTTGATGCTGCAAGATCCCAATCCATCAAGCTTCCCCCGTCCAGTTTATTATGACAGAGCCACAAAGCACCTCCACTGGACGTCCACTTACACGTCTTTATCATAATAATAAAGAAGTAGCTCTCAAGTGGAGGAATCTTTGTTGAGTTGCTACAATGAACAAGCGGCCTGCAGAATGCTACAGCACTGAATACTGCACAGAGCTCTTGTCGTCATGGCAACCAGCCGTCACATCACTTCGATATCGACAAAGATTATCTCACTATACGTACCTACTCGTTATCACCAATATCGTCGATGATGAATATCGTTGTTAACTATTTGTATACGTATGTCTGAACATACGCGACATTCTTGTTAGGATTATTACACCACTGTGTAACTCTATGGAGCAGGGTCCGTGAGAAGCTAATAGTCACTCAGCCAGTCAAACATTTCCCCGCCTTTCATGAAACCAAAAATTTCATTACATAACTCTACAAAATTAATACTTCTATTTGATGTGTACGCAACGCATGGAATGCACTGTGAAGAATCTTTCAATAGCATTAGCCCTTAAATAGTGTTCCATATCTCATACATCATTACAGAACAACCTTAATTTTTTTTACGAAGAATGGTTATTCTTTGGTAAAGAGTATTATCCTCGTCTTATTAGAAAGAGAAAACTACGCTTCTAATTCCATCGCCATGCTTCATTCAATCCCGTATGGTTTCTGATACACACATACAAAGATTCGCTGGAGAATAATAATGCTCGCCGACTTGCATTCAAGACGCCCTGCAGAGAGGAAACTCTCCAGGACTTCGTATTTAATATCTTAACTAAGGTTGAATATAAGACACCTGGGGAGACCGTTGTTACTGTATCTGCCGTACTAGTGTTCACAGACGGTAGTTTCACGGTGGCTTTGTTGCAACCATCACTCAAGACACTTATAGCAATTCATTTGGTCCATTGTAATTCATCTTCGTTGGTAGGTTTTAGAAACGATCATTATAAAAGTTTAACAATGGGATGGATGGAATCATACCAGTAAAAAATTTCTCATATTGATATCGTATTATTTTATCACTTTATAAAGAATTTTGTACGCCAGGATAGCCGATTTCAAAGCACAGACTCAAAACGAAGGCCTGTAGATTTCGAAGCAGTATGGATTATCTTCTGTTAAGTTCCGGATTACATTCACTTTTAAACATTTTTTTCATCGCCAATTTTAATATTCCGGTCACTAGGTCTACTCATTTGACCCGTTAGTGATAAATGTAATTAATATTTTGAAGCCGAAATTCAAAGAAATAACAATTTTAAAAAAATGTTCTTATCGCAAACAGAACACAACGTTTCCATTACAAAGATGAGTTTGTTAATGCTGTTTAAAGAAATTGTTGTTTACCCTGAGAATTACACGGGACTCAAAATACACTGTATAGGTCAGACTTATTAATGTTAAATGTTAATGCAGGTGGTACCATTAATTACCACTGGGGCTGAAAGTGTTAAATAATTGCACAAATACGTGTAGTTATTTAACATAATTAACTTCATGAAGCAGAGACCTTTTTGAGTAGTCGTTACGTAATGCAAGATATTTCCTGCTTTTATATAACCCGACAGTTTATTGGCCTGTTCACAAAAGCCAGTCACTGACACCTGTCCTCAGCCATGAAAATGAGCCCACATCCAACTCTATTTCTTTAAGAGCAATTTTAATGAATTTATAATTATCATTAAAATATTATGGGGTCAGAAACCAACCATTGTCGTTTGTCCATAAAATGATAATCTGTCAATAGAGTCTATATGAAGAAAAGACTAAATCTCTCAAAACTTTGTGTAAATATACAAAACATATAATAGTTTCATCTATTATAATGATATCTCCGACTGCCCTATAAAGCGCTGGATAGATGGAATAATAATAGTTCACTTACTGACGACCAAATACCTATGTTATGTGATGGCTTCGAATGGCTTCAAACATATTTTGGTCCGTCTGGCTGTACACTTTACACAGCCCTGATATACAGAAGTCAAGGTACGTGTCTGCTAAGCTGAAAGAAGTTGCAGTGAAAGGATATGGGAATGAAAAGGAAGATATCTTTAAATTGAGTTCTCGTTTTCCTGTGAGTGACAGAAGCAAACCCAAACAAGGTAGCATCTCTCAGACTGGCATGTCATGTTTCTAAATAGGAGCTTCAACACGGTCTGCTACCTTGGTTACACAAGCAACTATAGTTCGGGCATTAGCCGTCTGGCGCCTGGCATGAAATAGTGTTTAATTGGCAGCTCTGGGAAAACACAGGCAGGCCTTAACCTTTACCGATGTCGACTTCAAGACGAATGTCTCCAAAAAGTGGTTTAGACCTGTTTAATGGTTCACGTAGATTCAATTAATGATGACAGCGTTCCTTTATTATAATGATATAGTGATTCTCATTTTAATTCAGCTACAGACATAGTCACATCAAATAATGTCTCTGCTCTCACATCGTGATCTAGTTTGTCGTCTCTTGAAATCGTTTGGTTGCGTTAATAATTTATCTGTGATCTGAAAACATACAAATATTATTATAAGTTTTTATCGTTACTCTAGTGTGTTTATTGTTAATGGAAGATAATCGATGTATCCCACATAATTAACATTTATCATGTTAAATAAAATGAGTGTCATTAAAATAGTTTTCAGAAAAGCAAACCTCTTGGTGAAGGGAATGTGTCCAATTTCCTGAGAAATAAAATGGCTGTTAGAACGGGAAATGGACCCAGTATTTACAATTTTAGGAATCAAGCAGAGTTCGTACGGATAACCTAAAGCTTAAAGTTATTGTTAATTTTGCGCATCGTCTGTTCCTTTCATATAATCTAAAGTTCGATATATGTACCACTTATTTTATTATTTTGAACTTTGTAAATAGTCTGTTGGAATTTTTTAAAATACCTTAAAGAATTTCAACTTTTCTAATATGTCTCCCTCCATATCAGATGACGAAGAATAAACCGAAGGAAATTTAAAGTGTCCAGCAGACGAATAAACTCCAATATAAAGAAATTAGTTATATAAAAGCATGGCCAAAGACATTAGCAGAGAAACTGAAATACGTATTTAATTAATCTCGTTACCGAAACTGGGTACACGTTGATACCAAAAATAGGATCCTTTTTTCAACTTAATAAATTCGTGAGTTTTTAAAAATCAACTGATTGCTAATATTTGCATGTCTATGGATATCGGTATATGAATACCCTTAAAAATTCAGCTGGAGACCAACGAATATAGGAAATAAATAACAAAAAATGAACTTTATGGTTAAAAAGTTACATTAAATGTTAAATATGCAAAATGGTGCAAAACTCAATACATCATTGACATGAAAATGCATGTAAACCTGAGTTTTCTTACGATTTTTCATTTATATTAATTGCTATCTTTACAAGCACATTACATACATTTTTTATTACACATTTAAAATATCCGCTTCTATGGTGATAAAACTCTGCAGCTTGAATGACCAGTGTGTCCTGACATTTTCGCCATTCTGTGTAACATAAACGAAGGCGAACATCAGGAGTATCAAGTCTAAAGCGGCGTTACTTATTTCCGGTTGCCATGGGATATTAAAATAGAGACGTTGAAGTGTTTTAAATCTCGGGGTGGGAGGATGATACGTCGTAAGTGATAAAACATAACTGAAAGACCGTGGATCATAATTAAGAAATTATATCCCCACTGACATGGTCCAATGCCTGAGGCGTGCTTCCTATAACCAAGTTTTGGCATTTAGCTATGTCGTTCTTCAAATCACTGGTTATTTGGTAGTACCATACATTGCCAATAGTCTATTCAAAGGGATCCAGGTCAGATTTCGACTGTTGTCACAATGCTCCAAAAATGAAATCAATAAAACACATGTTAATATGACAACCAATCAGTCAACGCCGAACGTCATAAAGACCTCGCCTAGAATGATGTACAACATCCAGCAGATAAGAACAGCGTGTTATCCGTTGCTCCTTAATGAAGTGTTGACGTTAGACATGTGGCGACAACCATCAGCACCGTTGACTTCTGTCTCATTAAAAGATGGAATATTTTCTTTCCCGTATTTAAAACATTTTTACATATTTGTTGACTCAAAGTCAACTGCAATAAACCTGATTTCAACTCGTAAACATACAGAGAATGATTATCTCTGATAGAGGTCAGCTTTCACCTGGAAGCAGTACTTCATTGTTCTTGAGTCAATCTTCATTAGAAACCTTCATAGCAGGGATCGCCAAACGTATGCCCGCGAGTACCTTGGTTCACTTAAAAGGGTTTGGTGTGCCCGCAAGAAAGTTATATTAACTAAGTAGGATTTGAAGTTCTCACGGCGGTGAATATAAAGATGACTGTCTTCTGCCTCGAGATACTATCTTCTTGAGCCAATTCGTATGCCAGATGCGAAAATACAATTGTAATGTAATTAATAAATTCGCATTTATTTACATTTATACGATTCCCTCTATATATTACACAATCTCCTTCTAGTTACCCGTCATCTATGCAAAATTACAGTCTCTGCTTCAGAGACTAAGTTAATAATGAATTAAAATTCCACATACAGAAGTAGGATATGAAGGTGAAATGGAATAATCTGGCTCAGTGACAAGCTTTTGTGATCACGGTCATAAACATTCGGATTCCATTAGAAGGCGGAGAATTTTTCTAGACCCCCATGAGCTAGTATTGGGCTCCCAAGAAGGACGTAGTTATTTTTGTCCTAACGGAAGGGACAGTTCGGGCCTGAAAACTAGTTTGCCCGTCCCTGCTTAGTGTACGTCATGCACTGTTGAACCGTGTTGGCGTTTCTTATTCTTCTTCTTCAAAGAAAATAACGTCACAATAAAGTTGTGAGAAGTTGTGAGACCATATGAATATAGTACTGAAGTAAGCGAACGAAATGCCTGACACGTTAAGAATCATTTCTGTACCTTTATCCCTTGAGCCACGAACCTCGAAAGACAAAGCAATAATGCCACTTTTGCACAAATACCGCTTTACTTTTGTGTCACAATGTTGGTGATGCACAATTGCTTAGAGGAAGCATATAAGTGTAACATCTTCGTGAATTACAACTAATCTAAATATAATGATTCATTTAGAAACGAGAAAATAAATAAACAGTCCCGGATCCTGACACGATCACATGATAGGAAGTACAACTAAAACATCAAATGCAATGACAGTCTGCTGTCCAGGGACCAAGCTGACTAAATCTTTGTGATCACAAGACGCTGGAGTGTAAGTGTAGGATGTGACGATCATGACAAATTTTGCCGTAATTATACTATAATACTCTTAAAAATAAAGTATCCTACCTTAACTCTATGGAGAACAGTCCTTCTTGAGAAGGTAATGGTGGTTCAGGCAGCTACAAAATATCAGGGATTTTATGGAACCCGAAATTTCATTTTCGTGTTCAAAATTTTCAACAAAATTCGCAAATTCCTATAGGGACATGAATGTACGGAATAACGACTAGATATGACTTTCATGGTTTGCGCTTGCTTAAACTTTGTGAAAGAGCGAAATATATAACATCTGAAAGGCTGTAAATAATACAAGGGACATTTCTAAAAATTACTACTACGAATGTGGCTTTTATCTGCACCAGTTGCAATGGACGTTAATTATTTCGAACTGATGTCTAATAGCATTATTATATAAACACTTTGTACCCGTTTCCTTAAAAAGGATAAAAAAATCCTTTCATTGTCCGTAATGGTGATGGACTTCTAACAATAAGGCAATTTGTAGTAATTAAAGTTTTACAAAATCTCATTGATAGTTTATAAATTGATAAGTACCCACTTGGACATAAGCACTCAAATGGAATAAATACATCGCACATATAAGAAACAAAAGAATGAGACATGCGCCATGATCAAGTCATCGCATTATCATTACCAGTATAATAATGCCAGTACATGACATCATTTATTACGTCAGCAACACCTCCATTGTAACCGGTAGTAATGTGGAGTAGAAGGGGGGTGGTAGTGCCCTGAGCTACTGAGAAAATACCCTAACATCACGCGCATAGATGCTCATCTGTCACCATTACGGCAATGCCACATCACGTGACAACTCAATTAGGTTCCTTTTTCTTCTGTTCGGTGTATTGTATGTTGCTATGAAACGTGCAGACGGAGTGATGCTGTTAATACTAGTTTAGGCTGGCTGTTCATAGGTGTGAAGGCTAGAAACCAGCTGGTAAAAGAATTCACCTCCTCTGCCAGGTCAGTTACTTTCTACAAAGATGGACGACCGGTACCTTCTACATCCTGTACGCCAGCGATGGGTTCCAATCTTATTCTCGTCTTCCACTTCTTACTCTCGGTTTAAATAATTAACTTCATATTCAGTGGCCCCACAGGTTGCAACAATTTTAATCTTAAATTAACTTCTTTAAGGCGAATACGCTAAGGGGTTTTCCAAAAATCTTATTCTACAGTCAATTCAACCGAAATGTCTGGTTAAGTTGGATGCCTTCTGGTTTGTTGCGCTGAGCAGTTTGGAAGAAGTTTTCAGAGGTGCTTGACTGCTTCCAGCCCTTGGTCATCCTTGCCGCCATGAGAAGCTTAAATCTCACCGAAACGTCTGTTGCTGCTAGTTTAAGAGTTTATTTGGGGGCTTCGGTGCAGATAGAAAGTTGATATTAATATGGATCATAAAGAAAATATGGAACTTTGGACTAAGTTTATCCGACACAGACTATGGAATATTGGTGGGTTGTTATGAACATGGCAGTGAACCTTCAGATGCCATGAAAGGCAAGAAATTTCTTGACCAGCTGAGTGACTATTAGATACAGCAGAGTAACTGCATGAGGTTACTTTACTGTCGTCGAAACTGCACAGCGATCAAAAACACAGAATAATTATGTTAAATACGATAAAATGAATGCCATTTTAATTAACTCAGAACAAACCTTCTTTTGTTAGCTGCAGGCTTATATCAGTTTCCGGAGAATACAAACGATTTTTAAGATAGAAAATTAAAATAAATTGATCTTACTGAAGTATAAGGAAGAAGAAAGACTACAGAACATTTTCGTGCAGAGATGTTATCCTAACTGTGGTTTTCCTATCAACAGCGGAGCGAGAGATATTGTTAAATGAACCAGGGCAACAACAGTTATTTAATAGTCATGAATAATTCTGGGCACAGCACGAAAAATATTGAGAATAAAAGTTGTCACGAACTACAAAACGTCAGGGGAGGTTAGTTTCATATTTAGTTTTAGAAGTATATTTTAATTAATTCTTTAATATTATGCATAATCATAAATGAAACAACCTTTAAATGTTAATACTAAGGTAGCTGCCACTGGGAAAAGATGACTATTATGTTTTCTATTTGGGCTGTACATTTCTAACTTTCGTGCATTTTCATTTAATGTAAATCTTCTGAAATAAAATACTATAATCACAGCGAAAATTTTCTTTTTACTTACATAAGATTTTTCCTTCTAAAGCTTACTTCATTTGTGTTAATAAGCTGAGCATGTATGTTAGCTCAATACATTCATCTGTAACTTGAATCATTTCTATACTTCCATTGTACACAGTGTTCGTACATCAGAACATATTTTTAAATTATAAATTATGAATAAACGTTTTTCCTTTACACCTTTCTGCTTCTTTTCCAAGAATTAATAAAACCTCCGTTAGGAAGTGCGAAAGCAATTAATGTGAGAATCGTTGTTCGCTCAGTGCTTCCTCACGTTCCGAAAAGTGTTCTCATGAGTGACAGCCCGCCCAAACAGTGGCGCCGCTAAGTGGCCACAATTTGAACCCGCAGCTTTGAGTGACGGCTTCCTCTTAACGTATTTAGGGTTTGGTACAACCGCAGGTCCCGCAACTTGCTACGAACAACGCAGAAAGTGCGTCGCCCGGAAGTCAAGCCATGCAAAGCTACTTCTAACCATGGCCGACTGCCCACTACCGCCATCTGGTAGGCTTGCTCCAATATATAGTTACTCTTCTTTTTTATTCGTCTTTGTACAGTAGCAGCACTCATTCATTTCTCTATAAACATTTCACTCCCTTCCATTATTTCCGTCTTTCAATCATCCGTCTATTCTTATAGCATGCTGTCATCGTTTCTCTTTTTAGAGCTGGGCCAATTTGTACGCCGCTTCCAACGGTTCTAAGACCGTGAAGTATCAAACGAAAGACACCTTTTAATATCCTTCAAAATTTTATTTCTTTCCGGTTAGAGAAATAAATAATCCATTCATATGGATCAATATTATTGGTTGTTTTATATTTAAATCGAATAGTAACTGAGAATTGGATTAAGTTAGTTAAATGGGCAACTACAGTTAGTCCGATCCGGGGTTTCATTCCAGACAGAGGCTGGATTCTTCGCTGTTACTTTCAGACAGACTCAAAGCACAGATAGCGTTATAATTTGTATCCGTTGGTCTTTTCGCAACGGTAAATCGGCTAATTCTGAATTTTTCGATTTACCTACATCGAGGTAAAGAACGAGTACAGATTTGCATCCACTCCTGCTATACGCATTCACGCAATGTGATGAGGCACAGAAATACCCTTAGTGAATCAGTGACCAAGAGACGTGTGACATGTTCCAGTTATGCGCACAAAGGTCTGATGGCTTCTGGTTCTCTTGAGCGTGGCCTGATAGGGCGGCGCTAGGTGAGATCTGAAAGAGTTATAGCTCAGCAGAGACTCTATCTAATATCTCAGAATCCCTTACCTCCAAGGGCACTTGGCTCCCCCGGTATTATGACATTACTGGTTTACACCGATAAATATTTGAGTGTTTGAACCGGTTTTGCTCCCGGCTTTCACACTGAAGTACAGTCACCGAAAACCTTCCTATCAATGGAGATGAAATAAACTAAAATACAGAGCATTAAAACAAAAACCAGCCTTAAAACAATCCTTTAAAACTGGTACGTTATATGTCTGAATATCCTATATAAATATGTAGTCTACCTCATTTGTGACTACAAATAATTCAACGACTGACCAATTTAGACAAATTTTTCTTATTTATAAGTCAAAATATACTCGTGATAACAACACGTCTACATAACAAGTTTTAACCAACTGACGAGGTTTCATCAAACTTTGTAAGAACATCATAGTCCACCCCACATTTAGACATATTTATTTGTCACGTATCTTAAATAATATCAACATGGCGGTCATGTGAACGTCAGAGCTACAAGTGATGCTAGCGCCACTTAAGGTGCCAGTCACTATATTGACTGAGCTACATCGGCTCTTACTACCTTAGCATATTTACATTAATTTACAACAAACCCCGTAAAACAGCCTACGCCATTCCCGATTGGGAAAAAAGTATTTGACGGGATCTTAACTTTACGGTGCATATTTTCAGTTTCCTAGCAGCAGAAATATTGAGTAAATTCACGTCGTACTCGTATGAGGGGTAGGGGGGCTCTTTATAGTTACGAGAAATATTTTACCGAGAGCACCTACTTCCGAACTACCACCTGTAAATTTGAAAGGTTCCCTTGCTGCTGAATCACTCGCACTGACGAAGCAGATTTATATTAATAAATAGCTCCTTACTTCGTGGGAACCTCTTCACTTCCCTGCGTCTCTACGCATGCAGTGACGTCATTCTACACAGACATTTTGATTATATTTCGTCATTTGGAATTCCAGATAAATTCAAAGAAAATGTTTTTGTTTTCGAAGTACAACATATAAACTATATATTTATTTATTTTAAATTGTTAAGATTATGTAGCGTTAAATGTTACTGTTAAGACATAGGCCTAAATAAGTTTTTAGACTTAAAAATTACAGAATACATTAAACAATGTTTTGTGTTAGTTTACGTACATCTTCTAAAGTGTCTGTTCTATTCAAATAATGACCAACTATTATAACTGGTGTTGAAAATAAGCGTGTTAGCTTTGTAATTCCCAAATATTTTAAGCACAAATCATACACGATCCTTTGGATTTTTAACGACGTTTTATCAAATACAGTATTCACATAGCGTAGAATGGCATTAATTTTAAAACACGTGGAAGTAACTAAACTTTGAATTGCAATATAAGAATGCATTATTATTAACGTTTTGTCATTTCGCACCCTTTTCTTGTCACAGATTTTCTTTTACACGGCAGTGTGCATTAGACACTGAAAGATTTATTACAATCTTTCAGTTATTTGCTCTACTGTATCGACATACGCGGTAAACATCTCGTGCAATATCGCTCCATTTGCTGGCGTATATGAGAAGATAGAAACAAGACGACGGGGGTTACAGCCCTTCTATGACATCCTCCCCTTTGTTTGCCTCGCCTCTTGGAGAATCAACACTGGAAGGGGACATGTCCCCAGTAGCAGCAGCAGCAGCTTCGGGTGATAATGAAATTACATTACTGACAGAAGTGGGCTTTTAGAGGCGGCATCACTTGTACTGTTCTGAGGGGCGCCAGGGGATTCTGGCACTGCACAAAAATGATGATATTGAGATAAAGTGGGTTACAGTGGCGGAACTTATACCTACAAGGTCACGAAAACCCTGTTAGCTTTGTGGGGATGGTATTATAAATACTGGTCTTTTACAAATTAATCTAAATGTGGTGAGGTGGTTTCATCATACGTTTCCCGTGAGGTTGGAAAGGAGACGGTGTTGTTTGCCTCACCCCTCCCATCACCAAATTACCTAATTGTTTGTGACTTATTTAACGACGCTTTCAGTGTCTCAGACTATAACATCGATACATTTATAGTTACTTATCTCTATAGAGAAACATTTCTTTCAAATTCAGCCCAGAATGCTCGTTTCGGAATTCAAATTGCGACCTCAAACGAAGCGTAGACTTTTAAAAGCGCCCTGAGACCACCTCAGTCACAAACAACTGAGTTCAATGGAATCGTATGTTATAATTTCGTTATAATCAGTCCGAACTATCGTGGATCTCGTGTTACAGTCGGCCTTTCAATGCTAATTATGAGATAGTTTTATATTACGATCAAGATACAGGAGGGGTGGAGCCATGACCAAAGCAATTCGACTACATTTATATATTCCCACTGCGTGTATTGCATGCGAACCTTGGTGTCATGTTATCTTCTTCCTTCACAGCTGGAATACTGTTAAATTAATGCAGAGACTTGTTATAAGTTAGTAACTTCCAAATATAAAGTTATGTAACACATTTACAGAACATGCATCGGACCGTGTGACATAGGTCCTCATTTGATTGAATAGGTCGTGATTACATTCAATCATTCATAAGTTTTGTAACGACCACGTATCAACTTATAAATCTACGCAGAAACATATAATATGCAAGGAAAAGCACGAATTTTAGACTACGAAAACTGGACAAGGAAGTTGTCGTAACTTAAGATACAATATTTTCATTTGGATAACAAATAAAAACCGCGTAAAATAATTATGGAGCTACGCGTTACAGCTATTAGAGCTGTTAAAAGTGTTGCGCACTTTTACAGTTCCCGTTCGTTCTACACGTGGCTGGTTTCTTGACAAAATGCGAATAGTTAACTTGATTATTCATAAAATGTATTTAAGTTCATGTCTGTTAACAATTATATCTACAAATTAAACACGTGTTAAGAACATATGAGGCCCTTCTTGTCGGGTCTAGCATGTCCATCAGATATGTCAGCTTCTGTCTTGGAAGTCTCAGTACGAGTAAAATTGGTGGTCAGAAGAACGAAGTTGCATGACGCTGGTATTAGTCTGCAGAAAACAATTCTGACGTTTTATAAAGACCGATAAAAGAGTTCGTCTTGAGAAACTCGACTTTCCGAATTTATCTTCGGCCTCCCTCCTGCGCAGGCCAAACGCCACCGTAAAGCAATTAGGCAGTGCAGTGGAAGAGACATACGTACTGTGCAGATGACCAAATACGTTGGTGTGCGAGTGAGTGTGTCTGATATATAAGGCTGTGTGTGGAGAAGCAGGGCGCTGGTATTGGACTGGTGATTGCTGTCTGACCAGTTAATCACGCAGAAAAATAGGTCGTTCTTCAATCCGACAATGGCCACCAGTTAACTGCAGGAAGATGGGGAAGCAAGTGGGTTGCCTATACAGCAGGGGTTGACCCTGCGTATTGAAATGTCAGTAAATATAACGCATGAGCCTTGGAGGGTTGTCTCCCGAAATACTTATTTCTTCGCCTATAGGCTGTGGCACACAAAGAATGCGACGCGTATGAGAAAACTGCCGTTGGACTTTTTTCTCTCTGCACAAATTAAGGGGCTTTCAGAAATCTTCCGAATAATAATTACAAATGATTTGGGACTTACGCTGAAAACAATATGTCTGTTGCAGTATATGAACACAAAAGAAACACTGAAGCACAATATTTTCACTTATATTTCTGCTCTTTGTTTCTGTCGCGATGTTGAACATTTTCACATTTTGTGGTAATTTTAAATTACTTCTTACCGTCCAGTTTTGTGACCGCAGAGATTTTTCCCGTAAAAGCGCGTTTCCATTTAATACAAGCTCCTGTATTTTTTCACACAGAAAAAGAGGAATACAACTAAAAATGAAGACTGGCTGTTTCCCGAAGCGAGTACAATCCTAAATCGAAGTCTAGGGCATCGCTGTTACGTCATCCTGCTTGGCAGAATTGTGGACAGGATTCTGATACCATCACTTGAATCCGGCTTTAGAGTCTAAGGAAAATCGGATATTGCAGGCTATTTGTGCAACAGACTTCCGGAATTTGTAGGCACATTATGAAAATTAGGCTCAAATGAATAAGGAAGGCATGCAGTATTTTGTGTACCTATAGTCGAATTTGTTGGGGCGTTTTTCAGTTCATCTTGTCGACACGTCCTTCCGTCTGCACCCTCGTGCAGTCAACACCCCCAGGAACTCTTCCACACCCTGACACACTCCATGACAAAATGCAGGGGTCATTTCGTGTAGCTGACTTGCCTGATGGGGGTGGACAGAGAGAGACAGACAACAAGGGAACATGCGTCAAATACGGTAGCATCTCGCGTGCGGATAATTTTTTAATCGCTCACATTTCTTCATTTTAGGATTTATGATTAAATAATGGTTGATTAAGAGCATTTATAATGAGTCTTGACAATGTGACTCAATGTGGACAACCACTGTCTTGAATTTTATCCAGTACCTACTTGCTTTTTACTCAACAACACGACGTTTCGGAATTTGCTCCGCTTAAATCTTCAGGTAATCGATGTGAGGGCAAAAACCTTCTCTGTTGGGTCATTTGCGGGATTCGAACTTCGTGCAAGATGGCAGACGGAATTAGGAGAAACAACAATTTCTACAGCGTCGTAGTTTCAAACTTAAAAGGCCTATACGAAGATAAAATCGGACAAATACAAACAACAATAGTTCAATCGAGCTTTGTGGAGCAGAATCCTGATAAGTTAATAGTCGCTTAACCTGACAAGAATTACTTATATTTTATGGAACTCAAAGATGTATTACTGTGTTCACAACAGCCTGCCACGGATTGTTTTCCCGACATAGAAATATCATCATATTTTGTAAGGACAAACTGAATGTTTTCCAATGCATATCTATGTGTAACACTTGATTTCTTCGCTTTAGCTTCTAAAATTTTGTGTGCATTTCTCATCTTCTACAAGCGTGCTAGATGCTCCTGTCTTCCTATCCCAATTGATTTCTTTGTCCTAATAACATACTGGGAAAATGACAAATTATAAAGCTCTAATATCATACAGTTTTCTTCGTACGCCTGTAATATTTCTCTTTAATTCTGATGTTCTCCTCAAAATCTTCTTTTCAATGTTATTAACAACCTGGCAGAAAATCCTAGACCAAGGTTTCTCAACCCGCGGTTCGCGGAAGTGTTACGTACAGCCCGCGTACGTTTTTGAAATGTTGTGTGACTCTGTAAGCCTATAATTAAAAAATTATTATCGCGTAAGTTAGGAATTTAATTTTGAACGGATAATTAATATATGTAACAGATGAACAAATTTTATTAAAAAAATTATAGTATTTGCGATAGTAAGGTAATATCATTTAATAAACTGTCCTCATTTATAACGCCACGGTTGTCGATAAGATAAGATAGGGTCATTGTGTCCCCAGTGATTAAAAGATGTCATGTTCTTTGGATTTCTGTGCCTCGTAGCCTGGCAGAAGTTCACCGGCGTTCCAGAGGGGCATATTGCGTTCACAATCAGGGCGATCGCCCTCACGATGATCCATAATTTCATGGTCATTTCTCATCTCCTTCCAAGTTGAAAAGCATATGTAACTGAAACAGTCGTTAGAAACCCAGATTCAAACAATTACGAATAATTTAACATACACCTCACAAATCCCCATATCTCCTTGTTGCGCAGAAGCAAGCCACGACTGTACTGGGTCATATATCAGAGCGGTCTGGAGGGGGTGGATTGATGGGCGCAAGAAGTGTAAATTTATCTCATTGTGGTGACACCACCATCTCACCAAACACGATGCGGTCACCGCGGCTGAACAAAGGAACTGTAAATCGAATTCATGATTCTTTCACTGGACTCCGGGCTTCTGGTCTCTGCCTGCGATACTACGAAGAATCATGTTCGTAGGCCTACATTCTATGAAAGAAGCAAATAGATACGAACTTCTGTCAGAGACCTCGATACCTGAGCAGAGAAGGACAAGGCGAGTTTAATGCATCCCCTTATAATGTGTCCCCAAGTTTGCAAGGTTAAATTTTAAAGGAATTACGCACGAGTCATATACCAGACGTGCTGCATATCTTTAAACTGAAATGAACAGTTGACGAATTTAACATAACTGAAAATCTTTGACTAAATCTGATAGTGCACGAATTTAATTAGCTTTCAATTTTAGGGACGTATGATATATGAAGAGAAAAGTGCGCATTAAAGGCTCCTTTGGACCAATAAAATTTACATCAAATGTATAACAGAACTGTAATGAGAAGAAATGTTAAGTATCGCAGATTGGTGTTGCTCTAAACCGTAAACTCATTGTGCGTTCTTGTTCAACTGGGATACTGGGAACGATCCGTTCTTCAAGTGCGGGTCCCAACTTTTTCGTTGGCTTGGTCTATAGACATTCGGTCGGACTCCTTGGACGAGGGATCGGCCCATCGCAAGGCCTCTACCTGTACACAGGATAGCACAACACAGAAAAACGCGGACAAACATCCGTGGCTTGAGTGGGATTCGAACGCACGGTCCCTGCGACCAAGCGGCACAAGGCCCACGCCTCAGACCGCGCGGCCACTGCAGACCCCTCTTCTTCAAGGACGTTTAAACACTTCTGGGATGTAAAGGCGATGAGAGCAAGCCAATATTTATTGTGTGCTTCATACACAACTTCGCACTGGAGTATGAATACACGTAGTTAATTGAATGTCGAACGCAGCATCTTCATCATAGTAACGCACTATCCAACACTTTCCAGGAAGTTTGAGGTGGACGTTAGCACATTATGCTTGGGAGCAGAAACACTACATGTGTAACATATTGTGGGTCCCGTTTTGACTACGCAGCACTTAGCATGAGTGTCACGATCTGCTACTCTTTACGCACAATTTGACGCTCGTAACTAACTGGAGTCCGCACGTCGTGGGCTCAGGAACTTGGCTTCAAAAGTACGGGGGAAAGTTTTTATTTATCTTGTGTAGTTACCTATTACTTACATTCTTACTTGTTTACCTAAGCACGTGCAACGCCAGGTTAATTACGTTATTACGTCGATCGCAATGGTCGAGCAGTACGGACTAGCAGCGCTCGAACTAAGGGATCTCGAGTTCGACTGTCGCTCGGAGCAGCTTCTTTATGTCTTTCCTTGCAGACAGAGACCTTTCGATCGGTTTATCCCTTCTCTAAGACGTCCTACCAACCGATTTAAAGGAGTTATTGTTTTAGATTCAATCCCCAGATAGAACAGGCAATAAAACAGCTGAAGAATAATTATTAGTTTCTTTTAAAGAAATGTCTTGAGAAGCAGCATCCATCCTTCGATTAAACTGTGAGCATAAAAACAACAAATATTAAACTACCTATTTTGTAAAAGCCGGTATGAAAAATATTCAATCTGTGGTCACAAAACTTTTTTATTTTAATTCCCTGTTATCAACAATTCCGTACATGTTAACATGACTGGTGTCACCAAATATAACTAACGAAGGTATAGAAAATTGGAAAATCACATGGAAAAGACACATAATGTTTTACTTGCATGACAGAAGTTGAATTACTTTCTAATACAGTTGATACATTATCATTAAATAATTTGCAAGTCGTAAAACACGAATTGTTTGATGCCAGTGGCATAATAGTCATACCGAATTTCATAAGAATCCCTTCATGATTTCTGAACTTATCACGAAATCTCTACCATGAAAGTCAAATTTGTGTAAATATAAGGATATGAATTGCCGTTTCCGCCTGCCTGACCGTAGATATTCTAGGTGCCAAACCATACCAACCAAAAACCAGTGGCTTAAAAGACCGCTTGAGGTACCGAACATCGCGACTGTATGATTATGAATCCGATAGACGCCGGATTTGAATGTCGCCCATAGACCGAATAACCCAGTCGAGGCATGCGCTGCTGCTCTTCATACTGTGGGCAGGTGGCTGTACAGCACATCAAAGACACCACGGCCACCTCCTCCAAGTTTCTAGGTGCATTCGCAAATGGAACTTGTAAAAATGAGTGCCCATTATGTCTGTCCGTCTACATGCAGCAACTCAGAATAGCTGAACGAATTTCCACGAAATCTGACAAAGATTAATTATACGAAAATCTGTCGACACATTCCAAATTGTGTTAAATCGCACAACAATAACTACCACTTTACACAAACACCTAGCTTTCAAAAGTGTTGTGGCTGAGAATACCCTAGATTACCTTGGTTACTATAGTAAGTTTGATTACTGTGATTACAATCCGAATTCCCAGCCAACTGCACAACCATTTGGGGGAATTCTTCATACTGACTCTAACCCACAGCCAGACACCTTACCCACCCAAAAGTCAGTTGACCCCAGACAACCCTGAAGTCGCTAAAGCCATTGAAAAACACACCAGCATTGTTACGCTGTACGTACATCTCGTACATTCTATTGCTTATAAAAGTAAAAGTATAAATTTAAATTGTTTTCCATAATCACATTCTTACGAATTCGTCATTAAAATCATCATAACATACAGAAAATACAAGGAGGCTGCACACATGGCACTTCTCGCCAATCCTATCAGCCAGCCTAGTTTGGATTTATCTCCTATTTGGATACCTGTCATCTCTCAAGAAATCCAAGGTGGGCATCGAGTTTCAAGTTAATATTCATGTGTATTTATTCCCACCTTTTTGTGTGTTTTTGTCCTTTTTACGTTTTTTACGTTTTATTACTAGACGATGGATAATATCCAAGTAAATTTTTATTCAATTGACTCTTCACCATCGTCAAGAAGCTTTAGATTTGATAACTGTTGACGTTTAATAGCCCATGTAGTTGGAAAAACGTCATAACACAGGCAAAGAATCAACGAAAGCTACAGTACCTGAACTCGCCACTGCATAAACTCTGGTCACGAACCGTGGGCGATGCGATCCGTGACCCACTGGTACCCACCTCTGCAGGTGGCGTGCTTCAGATTCTGGGTTCCATTGCAAAAGATTTATTGATGCCTACCCCGTAATCACACCGTCTTCCACCAGCGTGTTATATTATCACACACCTTCTTGTAATAATCTATCAATAATATACAAACGGTACGCTCACTTCCACTGAACATAACTTGTACAAGTCATTTCTTCCACTGTGTCATTTTGAGCATTAGGTACGGTCGGATAGAAACGTTAATGGCCTTTTTCTGTAAGTTATTAGTTAAAATGCTATGAAGTATGTTAGTTAGAGAGAAAATTCCATATTTATACTCTTAAAGCAAGTATTTAGCATACTAGACCAGAATCCATTATCGTACCTCTAATTCTCGAAATCCATCTTCCTAAAATCCATCGTAATGCCATTCCATCGTCGTTTATTAATCTTCTACATGTGTTCCAACGGGTTTCCTAATGAAATTTCTAAATACATTCCTTCCCTCCCTTATTCTAGACATCTAGATAGTTTGTCTATCTTATCCCTCTAGATTTCACTATAGGTATTAACGTTCTAGAAGGTACCTAACATAAACCTGCCTTAAAGCTAACACTATACTAATCATTAACCAACCCAATAACAAGACAAAAAATCCCTAACCAGGCCTAAAGAAAAACAAAAATAACAAATATAACACGATATTCTAGGGAGATTTCAAACGTGTTACTCAGTAGAACACAACCGAAATCAACTCATTTAATTCCTCTTTCTACATCTCAGTAGCAAAATCTTTATAACAACTACTTGTAATTGAACAACGTCGTTTAATCAACATGGATGTTTATTCTGAATTTGAATGGAGTGTTAAGAAGAGAGATGTATATATCGCTTTCTTCAGGGGCCGCCAGTTGGCCAAGTTTTCCGGACCCCTTAATTAAAGGGAATGTAAGTGAA
>NW_019059951.1:1972461-1988577 GCF_000696155.1 Zootermopsis nevadensis | reverse complement strand
GGTGGAAGGAGAGAAAATGGATCCTGCGTTTACGTGAAAATACGAGCCCTTAACTTAGCACTGAGTCACGACAAAAGCCGCTGTGGGGGCATGAATTAAGCTGTCGGTTTACACCTCCACATGAAACAGACTGTGCGCTAAACACTTAGAATAGCAACCGCATAATTCCACTCTTAGACACAGGGAAGGCGGTAATGTACTTTTGGAAAAATAATCAAAAATTTAGCATAATTCCACTCTTAGACACAGGGAAAGTGGTAATGTACTTTTGGAAAAATAACCAAAAATTTCAAGCTTTGGTGGCTATTATCCTTCCTTTTAACGACAAAGCTTGCAGATGTGACTGCAATACCGACGTTTCGAATATGTTTAGTTTATCCATATTCAAAATTAGAAGCTGAAGTGGTGATATTGATCTCCAAATATTGGCAGAAGCAATTGAATAGTCACTTCAGAATGAAGATGGAGGCATTAAGGATCCATGAAGCCATAAACCGAGGTAGAATCATCAACATGTCAGAAATTAATTCTGAGTCACTGCCATTAATATGTTTATCCCATTTTAGTAAGTCTCTTGTGTGGCTTAAATTGGCATATGCAACTGTTGCCTGGAACTTTATTGCATCGACAATTTCTTTCAGATTCGAAAGAGGAAAAAATTTGCTGCCTTACGCTACAGTTCATAGGCCTATTATGTAACAGTACAAAAATTTCAAAAATTATGAACCTAGACTGAAACTTCCAACTCTTGATTCCAGCCAGTGGCATCTGATGTCCTGATCCTTATAAATGTATTTAAAAATAAATTTAGTTCTTCTATATTTGATTCTGCCAATGTCAGTATACCTCCTAGGATAATAATTAGAGATTACTCCAAATTTACGGTAATCACAATTTTAAATATGTTGCTGTTGCTGTACACACACAAAACAGTGTTTCATCCTTGACCAATGTGAACAACCTACTTGTAAAAATTAGATATAGTACCTTTTAAAAGATCATGTGACTTACATGGTTCTTGTCCTAAAGCAGACTTTATAGTAGCCCTGTATTACCACATCGCATAGCGTTTTATGTACTATGTTTCATGTGTCAAACTTAAACTCGTTAAGACAGCAGCAGATGTTTTCTGAAATGGATGATTCATAGTTCTTCTGCTGCTTCTTGAAAATATTCTCACTCCATCAGTTACTTGCACATTTAATAACAGTATTAGTATTACAAGAAACGTAGACTACAAAACCAGTTTTTAAAGCCATGTAATTTTATCTGTTTAAATTACTATAACACGAACTTGTCTTCAAAATAACATTCTGGGGATAAAATATGCGAACTAATGAAGATAGCTAGAAACTTTTAACTTCGTATATTTCATAAACAAAGGAATCCGTTTTAAAATGTTTAATACCTACTCTAATTAAACTATAAATGGGAACTCAGTAAAACATTTGACAGTTGACTTTAATTACCTATGATTCATTATGGCTGCTTTCTTTAACAATGACGATAAATAAAAAGAAACAAACACAAAGATAGCAACTAATTGCCGTGGCAACCTGCATTATGGTGTAATAACCAGACCCAGTGCATGGCAGCCTACGTACGTGGTATGGGAGATGCCGTCACATGTTCTATGCCATAAACAACGCCGTTCCCCGCCTCTTTCCTTATCCTGTCTTTATTTCGCGTGAGGTTTATTTCACTACTTCATCTATAGCATGAGATATAATTCATTTATACACCTAAACCATATCGAATATAGAAATAATGAGCCAAGCTATTAAAATAAGAGAACCAAATGATGTTCCACCTTGTAAGAATAAAGCAGTACTTGAAGATGGCTATCTTCTAGGCTGTTGGACCTTGCAGTCTGGTACAAAACTGCGACGTTTCAGAGGTGCTTGCTGCCTCCATCATCAACGCGATAGCCAAGATGATTGGCGCAGCAAACACCTCCGAAGCGTCGGTAAATTTCTGGCAGACGGCACCATGTAATAATGCAGAAGACAGCCATATTCGTATTTACCATCGCGAGAACCTAAAATATAATTTGATACGAAACTCTTCATCAAAATACAAACCTGGTGAAAGAATAGATATCCTGATGATATTAAAATTAGTTTCGTCTCCTAAATTGTTATTTAACGATATTTAATTCTACTCAGCGTTGAAACCTAGTAATGTAATTAGGTCTACATACCGCAAATTAGAAAAGTAAAATGTCGAACTATTCGTGCTTTCATCTGGTGGGGCTGGGTAATGTACGAGAAGTCTCATGGCCCGCAGTGCTCAAGATGAAATTTGGTCTAGAATCTTCGGAATACAAGGCAAACGCTCATAATAACTAATAACTCATACGTTATTTAATAACGTTTATTTATACGTCATATGTTCCTGGTTTACGTTAATTGCAGACTGAGTTGAGCCACTTATACATGGAGGGACTAAGAAAAACAACAAAAAATCACGATAATTGTTTTCTGTCTGGGATTCGATGACGGGATCTTCCAAATAATTCCGACAGTGACCCCATTACCCAATAGATTTGGTGGATCCAGAGTCGGCATGGGCCCCTAACGGTACCTCAACCACGACCTCCCAGAAAGTAGTTTGTTACTTTCCTGACTTATCTAATCTTCTAACACCGAGAGTATTTTATTTGTATTCTGGAAACATGGAACATCATGGATTGTACAGAAACACTAGCGGGCGGTAGCTGTCTTTTGTTTTTGTCTCAGGAGCAACATGGTCGTCCTACCAACACCGATCCTACTAATTACAGCTCATAAATCAAGACACCGATAAACGCAAGATGACAAGGTTCCCCCTCCACGCCAGATTTATCATGTGACCTCACGGGGTATGCAAGGCTGTACAGAACGCGCGTATACGATAATATAAAAGAAACCGTAAGATAGAAATCAACAAGGCACCTGCAGTACTGGTTTTAAAACGTATACAGATTGTAATGTAAGAATTAGGCCTATTAACTTTAAATTTGTTTCCTTTGTCAGCTTGGCAGTAGAAGAGTTCTGTAAATTTGGTCACGATTATTCTCTACCCTTGCCTTATTATCACGTAGTTAAAACACAGGGGACACGTGTAGGCGAAACTACACATTCTCTGGAAATTATACTGTACAACTCTGACAAGTTGGCAGGTGATTTGCGTCATGGCAGTGACTGAGACGTTATGACAGCAAAACCCTTGCGTCAGGCGTTGCTGCTTTGCGCAAATGCACTTGGTTCTTAAGCTGCACTTTTGAAGCACGCGGTCGCCATGACGACGTTCTTAATACTAACACGCGGCGTGTTGGTTATAGTAGATGCATCTAGGAACATCACAGTTTTATAACTATTTATCAGCACGGCTTAATTATATTTGTTTCTTTACAAAGGTCGTTTTCAAATATGGCGTTTCTCACTCACTTCTTCATGTTCGATTATATAAGTAATAGGCCTGTGAAAATTAATTCATCATACAGCCTGTTTAGTGTCTGAAGTTTTAATATAATCCTACGTGAACACTACAGTCATATTACTATTACTTAATTCGGTAATTAAAATTCAGTACAGTTACCAACATATCAAAATTGAATGATGCAGATTTATCAAAATAATGTAACACTGAAACGTGTTACATGTAAACTACTCATATGTCACTGTAAATTACTTAAGACATTTTATTAATTAAAGGAAGAAGTAAACAAAGATTAGCAGGTTGTATCCAACACGGCTACAAAAAATCGTATTTATTTCAAGCCCTATAATTGTGTTTGAAGAACACGCATTTTGCAGAAACAATCACTTATGTTACTCACGATGCACATAAATAATTACAGTGTTGGTAATGATGTTTCTATGCTCAAAATTCCGGAACCAATGCACCAAAAGTGTGTCCTGTCGCTGCACCCTTGCACCTGTTGAAGGACTTCGCCATCTGCTATACGTAATACTCACTTGAATGATACAAAGTAATAAATCATGGAATAGGAATGAGTAAAACAGAACACTAGTGACAGAGGGGGGGGGGGGCAGGTGTGTCCCACAGGCCTACCAACGCACTTCCAAAGACATGAATCGGGTCCGACCGTGTGTATAGAAAATTATTTTTCAACACGTTTTAATTTTTTACCCATTTCTAGCTTAGAACTTAAGACTACTTGCTTTCAGATGGTAACAGTAACATACGTATTAACATGCGGGGATTGTTATACAACATGTTCCATTTAAAATGCAACCCAACAACAGTCAAGTACTACCGTGATAAAATTAAATCAGCAGCAGGTCCACCCCCCTGTAATTAGTGACAGACTCCACTGTGCCACCCTAGTTAAAGCCACCCTGGTTGCTAGGTCGCTACTCACGCCAGTTGCGCAAACGCCGTGCAGATGCAAACATCGTTTAGTCACTGGCAGAACATGTGTTCATTCTCGAACATTTCTTCACACCGAAATCATTTACTGCTCTTATGAAGAATTCAGCATTGCACATCCTGACAAGGAAGTACCATAAGACGACAATGCACCGACTGGTAACAAAAGTTCGGGAGACAGGAAATGTTTGTCTGTGACAAGTGTTCATCGAGCGAAAAAACAGCTGAAATTACGGCCGTGCCATTTTTAAGCGGTGCATTAGCTGCAATAACGTGACTAGACGAAGGTAAAGTGGTTGTAGGCCAACAGCCTTAAATGAAATGTACGTATAAATATGTAAAATAAAGATTAAGACCCCGTTAGAGACAAAATTACAGAGCTCTCGAGAGAATTATAATGCCTGATAAGGAATCTCTACGCCTTTCGCACAGCCTGAATTTTTGTTACATGGAACCACTAAATACTTATTAATATTGCTAACAAAACAAAGACCAGAATAAAGTCATGTGTATCTGAGGGAAGAAGCCATTTTTGTCTTATTCAAGTTATTTCCTCTCGAAATTTGTCTGGCGTAACTCAGGAAAACCACGGAAAATATCAGTGAATTTACATGATATCGATATTTGAACCGAGTACTTCAGTATCCAAGTCAGTCCCTTACACTGAAGAAAATAAAATATGTAGATCGTATCACTGCATGCGACAAAATACACGAAGTCTCCATATACATTAAGAATTTAACTGAATTTAGTTCTTCATTAACTTGTTTTTTTGTACACCCATTTTTCCCCCACTTAAGTATAATGGCTTTCACGTTACCTCACAATCGTTGCACATAACTTCCCTTCTGCTTCCACTTTTTCCCCTGTTCATTTTTATGATGATCATTACTTTTAATTTCCTTCACACCCTCACTAATGACACCTCTTTAATCCAAGACGTAATTTCTTGTTTAAATAGTGTAATTATAACCATCTGCAAATAAGAAACGATATAACATACTAATTATGTATATAAAACTACTTATGGTTTCTGAACTGAAACAAATAAGAATCGCTACGTTGCTCTTAAGACGTTTCGGGTGAAGGACAGGACCAAACCCACGAATGCCACGTGTTCTATGGATGGTTACATCATAAAATATAATTGTTCCTTCCAAGTTAATCTTCAATAAACATGAAGAGTTCAGAGCCAAGTAACCTTCAACTAACATAATGCTTTTCTTGCATGTTTGACACTTTCGAAACATATTTCTTAAAAGATCCATTCGAATATTATCTTTCCATCTACTCCTAGGTTTCCCAACTAGCCTCTTCCTTTCAGGTCGTCTGGCTAAAATTCTGTGTACGTATCTTACATCCCACATGCCGGCTATTTTCCCCGCTCTTCTAACCCTATCTCCTACCCCCAACCGTCGATTAGTTCATTGCCGTTAATATTTGGAGAAAAATACAATTTTTTTGAATTAGCAGCTTAAGTCTGATACCTGTTTCGTCCTACTACGACATAATCGCTAAGACAGAACGTTAGGGGCTTGGGTTTTAAATATCACAGGACACCAAGAATGGTGTTGTTGTTGATCACGATCTAGAATAGGAAGCCATCTTGCGGCGGAACACACAGCGACCATAACGGAGACCGCAAGATTTCATGAAGTCGGTGGCGGTAGCAGATTATTTATTTAAAACACACCCAAGAAGTGAGCCGAACGCTCAGGTAAGGTTTTACTTGGTACGAAACAAACCGCAAGGAGTAGAACGATGCTACAGTCTCCGTCATACTTAACATGAAACTCTGGTTTGCTATAGTATTATTGAGATATGCTTTTACGGCGCTGAGGATGATGATGTTATTGTTCACCCCTGAAGATGGACACAGTATGTTATTCCGAAACGTTGGCATTTACCGAGGAACGTATACGGCGCCAAAACCCAGAAGAACTACGAGGCTCGTCTACAAAGTAAGTTTCCCTGGGGCCGTTTACAGAAACAAAACACAATTTCATGGAAATATTTATTGCAACAGATACAGCAAGTGTCCAGGCTGAAAATTGTCTGCACCAGCGACGCACCATCTGCTTGCTCATGACGTTAGGCCCATAGACCCGGCACAGCTGACGATGAATTTCGATCGGCGCTATGCTCTGTGCATTCAAAAACTTTATCACTGACCGCACTTCACAGTCGGCGGGAGCTGGAATAAGAACCTCCATCTTCAACAGCTGCAATGATGCTACTGTGAGAACGCGGGAAGTACCGTTAGTGCATGCGCCATGCTACGTCATTGCTCTATCACGTACGCACAGTCGCTTCGCGCAATATAAGGTTTGCTAGCTGTGGGACGAGTGGAAAACTTACTTTGTGGACGCGCCTCGTACACCAAATTTCTTTTTATTCACACATTACACGTTTCGTGTTGAATTTAATATAGAATATGTCTCTCCTCGCTTCATCGATAATCTGTATTACGTATTAATAATACCGATATTAATATTTTACTAATATTAGTAAAAAATTCACAATAATTAATCTTAGTTACTATTAGAACAGGCAAAATTATATAAAGCACTGTCACTTCTTACGCGATTGATAATTCCCTTTCTCGATGGCTGTATTCTAGTTTGTCGCGCTATGCAGGACGATTGTCCTGGTGATGGAGGAAGCAGGCACCTCTGAAATGCGAAACTACACGATGCCACAACCTAGAAGACATCCAGATGCACTCACAGCCGTGAAAACCTATATCTCGCATTCCCTGTGTTATTCCAGAATGCCATCTCGAGATATGAAATGAGTGCGAGTGTACTGTCGATGGTTTTGTATGGAAGGGGCTTGACAGAGGGGCGGAGACCGGTCGCTAACACAAATTCCGCATGCAACGTAATTTATGTGGTGTGGCGGTGAGCGTACCACATAAAACTGCAGTGTGGGAATAATTGCAAATTGCTGCTGCAGTTTTTACACCTCGCGATAATTTAGGTGTAATATACATTAATAATTTTATGTCTTTCTCCATAATTGTCAGTTTTAAACGAATTTAATATAACATTAATTTTAAATAGGCTTACTGCAAAAATTAGTTGGTTTCTAAACAAAGGAAGTAATTATTTTCAAGAACGTAAGAATAATGAATTTGCAATTTTTTGTGCAACGCATTGTTTTGAATACAGTTTGGGAATTCTGTTTTCGGAGATTCCTTTCATTGTTATAAAGCAGAATATTTGTTCCTGTTCACATCCTATTTCTACAAAAATGTGCAATCAAGTAAAAATAAACTAAAAGCAGTCTACTATTAGGAGCTGTTTCATATAATAAAGGAAAATGTAGTTGATAGGAACAGAAGTGTTTTCAACAGGGTACAAGGCATAAACATGGCATCAAGCACTCTACACCGCGTAATTGGGTGATGCCTCGATAATTTCCGACAATACAAATAAGCTACGAGTGATCATCAGATTTATTTTGTAACCATATTCGTATGTACTACATTACCGGGGACTCATATCTCTATTAGCATAACGCTTAACATCTAATCACTGCTTAATTCTCTAAAGGCTTAGTTCCTTGACAGATTTATCTTTAATCACTCTGTTATGACCTTATTCAGCATATTTTCAGCATACATTAAAATACAGCATAGATACACACTGGAAATACCAAGATATAAATTATAATGTTCTTATATGACAACGCCATTCGTTGTAACATTTTCAGTCTATTTTAGTAATCCTGTTCGAGATAGTAGTTCTGCAGTTCCTCCGTTAAAGCTGGTTAATTGGGCAAAGAATATAGTTATTCTTATATGAATGACTCAAGTTAGAAACTAAGATATTAGAATGCAAAGGTCCAGAACCACAGCAAAATTGTAACTTGGAAAGATTCATACATTTTTAAATGCTAGAACCCTTGCGGTTAGGATACAGTGGAACAGAATAAGTCACTCTCACATCATTCAACATATTGTCACACTGTTCTTACAGTTTCAAAACAAGTGTAATATTATATCTCTAAAATGTATTTTGAGCAGCAAGAAACTAACTCCAAAACCTGTCATTTGGCCCTTTTACGAGCTGGATATGGTATTAAAATGTTATCTCTTCCTACTCCGTGCGATATATCGCGTTTCGTTGATTAATTTGGTATAAAACTTACGTAGTGGTAAAGTAACCGAAATTTCAACACTTCTACGTATCACCAAAACCCACCACTGAACAAGCCAATTTTATCTAATACATTTCCCTGCCAGACGTTTGCATGCTATTTTTCCCATAGAAGATAAAGTATTTGGTATTTAATAAGAACCATACAATAAAGACCTATGGGAGCGGAGGTATGACTCCACACATTCTTTACCTAGGTGGTAGATGGAGGCGAGTGGTTAGATTCACACCTCCCGCGGGAGGAGACTACAGTATTTATTGTTTAGGGGTCTGGGTGATCACAGAATCGTCTGGACGCGGCAGCTCAGAAACTATCTTTGGTCTGCTGGAAATCAAACAACGCTCGTTCAGCCCGCAGCCTGGTCATTATACTGACTAAAATCTTAATTCTATTAAAATTAATTTGCGCTATCAGAAACATAAATGGCGTGAAGTGGGAGAACAACCCTAAGGATAAATTCTTTTAAGTTACGTAAGAAGTAAACTCAGTTTTGCACTAATATATTTCCTTGTGTAATACACCAGGTTCCTGTCCCAGCTAGCATTAAGGAGAAAAAAGTCCGAACTATAATACGTCGACACCAAGTTTGCTGGTAGAGGAAGATTTTAGCGCGTGAATATTTGATGCTGGCGCAGAGATAAGAAGATTACCGCGAGAACATCAGCACCAGACAAGACGACTGATGCTACAGCGACGGCAGATGAATCTTTGCATCAGTGATGAAGTATCCTTCCGCACATCTAAACTGCCTAATCACAAACTGTAGCAGGCGGCTGCATTTGATTATGTGCAATCGATTCTGGCAAAACTCGATTCTTATACAACGTGGATTAATTCTAAGCTCTATAACATACTGAGTCCTAAATTTGCTTATATATTTAAAAAATCCTTATAAGTATGCAGTTCACTCTTTTGGGAACTTTCTAGTTAAATAAATAAATAAATGTCTGTTATGTATTGCACTGCACTGCTAATCCAATAATTCCTTCTGTATACTGCTGAACTTATTACCTTTTCGTCTGAGAAATCCCACGCAGAAGATTGCAAGTTTAATTGCAAATGTAATAATAAAAACAATAATAACAACAACATTAATATTATGTAAATTATAACACACTTTAGAAAATGTATTCTGATTTTCAGACATTTCTGCAAGAATTTTCAGAAGTCTTTAAACTACCTATAGGCTAATTTACGATAAATTCTCTGTTTAAGATTATTTAAGTCTGCCGGACGTGTCTGAAACATTTTGTTTTTCAAGTAGACCCATAAAAGGAAGTTTATCTTTAAAAATGATTAATGATCGCTGCCTCAGTCTGTACTTGCAATTGGGTTAGCGCAGCAACGACATGCATGTACCTGAATTGCAGGCCCTAATACGTCTGTTTATATTTTTTACAACTAAACAGAAGCTCACGAAGACACATTTTTTACTTTAACGACGCTGTCCGTAGCTCAGACTGCGTAGCGTCGGATAATAAGACGATTAACGAATAATAAAATGGAAATAATGTGTAAAGAAGCGGGCGGTCTAATTTGAGGTACGAGCGTGGAGGGACTGACGAAAACTCTCAGCCAAGATAGCCGGTCTCGAGGTCAGAATTAAAAGCACGACCTCCGGAATACGAAGGAGTGCTAACCACTCGGTGACGAAATAAGAAGAAAAGGTGATGCGCCGAGGTCGCTGAGATGTGCGAAGGGCGGGATATAAATGCGACAGAAAGAAAGAAACTGTGAGACATTTAGATACTCAAGAAATCATTCCCCGTTGACTTTCGACGGTCTTCTACGACACTTACACTTGTAATTTCCACGCATTCTGTTTATTTAAGTAGAAATTCCTGACTTTAACTTAAAAATGGAGAATGAATTGTTTTCCTTCATTTTTAATGAACCATCTTAGCACTAGCTAATAACACAAATAAATTACTTGTACAATCTTTAATTTCCATCAAACGTTTTCTTGAATAAACTTACTTGAAATCGATGATAAACCGTTTATAGGTAATTCCTCATTATTTAATTGCAAATTATTAATATGTTTTGAGTCGATTGTTTGTTTACTGACCTCATATAATGAGCTTACTACTCGATTACTTTTATCACCTGAAAAGATCTTATTTCTATGCAATCATTTGGGGTCATTTAGACAATTAACTCTTATAGGAGCAAAAAGATGTTTATTTTGTTGCGATTGAGCAGTCTAAGATAATTTTCTTGTGGTGGTAGGTTCGAGTGAGGCTCAGCAGTTTCTTATTATAGAGCGCAGAGCTGGAGTGGCATTATAACCTAGCGGGAAGAGAACAGCAAAGACAATGAATAATGATCACAAGAAGTAAGAGGTTATAACACAACAATAACATCAGTCACATGAAACAAAAAAGAATCGATGCCAGCCATGGAAAAACACAATACTGCAACTTATTGCTACATTACATTGAAAGAACGTGTTCAAGAGAGGGCTGCAGCCCTCCGGAAAACAAAACTGCATAATTATTTCTAGATTATACTATTGTTTAATAGTTCCATTATGGTATATCTGTAGCCGGGTCGTCATTTATCATAGTCATCTTAATATCTTCGTAATCTCATCACATAACGATATGCCAGCAGTAGAGACATCTCGCGTCATAGTCTTGAAGCTGTTGGAATCTTTCACTATCGAAAGGGTCTTATTTCTTTTTGAAGGAACCTTCTTGTCAGGAACACCGAATGGATCAATGACTTTCATACTATGTGTCTTCAATCAACAAGAAAAACAAATTGTCTTAATTTTTTTGCATCATCATGGTAACATTTAGCGATAGAAAATCATTTCGTGCTTTACGTTTTACACACTGACTAGCATAGAAGCCTTTCTGGCAGTAACAGCGACTGATTTATTTATACTGTGCTGTTAGTAGCACGGACTATACAGCACTGAATGGTAAGATGATTAATGAATAATGAATCAGAAATGGTATAGAAGGAAGCAGTCGCGGCCTCATTTAAGGTATTATCACGGCATTTACCGGGAATGACTTAGAAAAATCACGAAATACCTGTCAGAATAATCGGTATACGGGCCACGACTTGGGCGCAGGACTCATGAATTTTAATGCTAACCACTCTTCTGCAAATCTCGGTGATAGCAATTAAAATAGGCATTTTAATTACTCGTTTCAGCTCATCATTATATAACATAGTTTTGAATTTTAAATCACTCATTATATTTAGGAGATTGTTTGCAGTAGCTATATTATTAATTTAATCAATCAGTCATTTATTGTATCATTTGTACAGAAGACTGGTCAACTAATACCGGGCAGTATGTTATTTAACATTTTAGGTAACAAGACAGGATCACCTACATATTCAGCTGTTCAATTAATCGTTACATTAGCATCCTCTACACATGTAAATCACGGTTGTCGTGTTACTGACGTTGAAGGCTTCATACTTCATAATCGCACATATTGTTAATATTAACTTTTAGGCCCGACATCAATAATGACCTGCCGTACGTCCCACTTTTATAAATTCATTAATAATTTCTTAAATATTCCCCAGTTTCATGCGATTGGATAAGACTAGAAGCCGGGCATCTACAGTTCCCTTTTCCACAAACCGCACCCCAACGTAGCTCGTGATCTGGTAAATAAACCATTGGATGGAGTTGTTATCTAGATCAATAGCTTTCCTGTAGAGTTGCTGATTAATCTGCCAACTGTTCGTGGCAGAATTAGCGCCTGCCTCTGGTCCCACGAAAAACAAGTTTCCGAGCAACAGAAACGAGCGTATGATCAAGGCAGCCGTGATGCCAACATCCTATCCCGGCAACTAAAACCCTGTAATCATCAACTAGGCCGGGTCGGGGATGTATCGCGCCGCGCCACTAAATAGATCGCCCCCGTACAGACACCCTGTCATTTCCTCTTTCTCTCCTCCATCCACCGTATTTTGCGTGCACAAAGCGCACTGCCGAACATTACGTCTGTTCTGTATGTATTCAAATGATATGCAACTGAGCCGATGTTCATCGGAAATAGAAGGTATGGCGGGAAGTGATGTGCTTGCTGTACAACTCCACAGTCTACGTTACAGGGGTCTGCAAAAAGCTATTATCACTGACTCAAATTCTTACAAAAAAATTTGTAATTTTCAGTTTTCTTCCATCTGTTACACCGGTTCGAGTATTTCAGGGTTTCAAATACTTATTCTCGAAGACACTACACGCAGTTAATATCAATACGAGAATAAAGGTAATAGTTGTGATATTTAAAAAGGATGACAGAATCGCCATGAATAATTATCAACTCTTCAGAAGGACTATGAAAGTCAATAGATGCAACGAAGAATTAAGTCCTAACGCGTACGTCAATAGGCTATGTCGAAATTAAAATGCACTGACCTCCCATTCCAAAGATATACTTCAGTATGGTCCATCTCAAAGGTACCACACTCTCCTCTTTGTAAATGGCTACTTTCCAAAATATTTCCCCTCCTAAATACTGATTGCATTTCTTGCTTCACATATCGAACCCCATAACCAGCTCATCATTACCTTCCTGATTTGATTAGTTAATAGGCCAATGATGACTGATTGAATCAAAAAGTTCCTTGTAAAATGCTATTAGTAGATGCAAATTAATGAAGAATAAATCCTAAATTTATTTCATACTAAAGAGTTGAGCTGCAGAAGGTGCCATGCATTTCAATAAGCAGACCATTCTAAAGAAGAATGAGTTATAACCAAATTTTAGACGGATCACGTGAGACACTCAACGCAGTCAGACAACCAACTGAACCGCAGCCAAGTCACCGGACACCCCTGAACTGTTACTGGCGTGATAAGCGCCATTATTCTACCATAAGTCACGCGGAAAGCATATTATTTCGGTTAGTCTAACTTACCTGAAAAGCTCTTTCATGTTGGGAACATTGGAGTGTATACAGTTTCGATCAATTCAAATGCAGGTTTAGAACAAGCATTAAATAGTCTGAACATAATGTTACCACGAGTACAGCGCTCTGTATTGTCCACAAATTAAACCAGTTCGCTAAATTCAGCAAGAGAGAAAGTCTGTTTTGGTTTAATTTCTTTGTCGCAATTTTCACAGATAATTACCAACACTACTGCCTCGGCGTATGACCCCTTCTTGTTTTAGTTTTAGTGTATTAATTTGAGTACTGCGTAAGTCGATAGGGGATAAAGTACTTTCCTCCTTAACCAGAAAGGCAAAAATCAAACAAAAATAAAAAAAAGTTGTCAGTGGAACCATGGTTCCGGAGAATTTGACGTAAATACGTCTACACGGAAAGGAAGTTTATATATTGGCTTTATTCTAAATATTTCCTTTATACATGCTTTACAATTGCGTAAAGTTTGATTAAGACATTGCTTATTTAACTTGAATTAGTTACGCTTAAGATGGGTCTGTGGAAGCTGAATGTAATGTAATGAAATGTAAGGTAAGGTAATGTAATGAAATGTTTTATAGGTAACAATAACAATAACAATTGACGTTTCCTAGGTAACATAACAATGCAGTTACAATTTTTCGTTTCACTTTTTCGTTCCACTTTTTGCCGAATGACACTGACCCTACAATATAAACGTATTTACGTCAAAAGATAATTAACGGAAATTAAACATTTTTGTGTTAAATAATAACATAATTTACTTCAGCATTAACTTCTGCTTCCGTCTCATGATTGCCAGACTCCGTTATTGAAAGATAAAAATAATTCGGCGACAGAATCCAGATTTACTGCCAAACGCACCAAACGCAAAACCGACTTCCTGACTCCAGTCTCCCGCCAAACCCAGACTCCGTCGATCCCACCATAGTTTCTTGAGGCAGTAAGTGTGAAAATGGCTGTCTTTCTAGGTTGCTGAGCCATGTAGTCGGGTACGAGTTTACCGACGTTTCAGAGATCCTTGCTGCCTCCATTATCAGGGCGATCGCTCTGATAATGGAGGATTACACGGCGTTACAACCCAGAAGACAGCCATCCAGATATTTATTGTTAAGGACTTAACTGTTATTATAAAGACGTGAATTGTACTAAATCTGTGCTGGAGCCCCCCCCTCCCCCCCGACAACGACGTACTCTAATAGAGTTGAATCATTTCTTTAGCGTAAGGAATGGAACTCAAGAAACAGCGCATCCGACGCGGGGGTGACGACGAGTTCTTCATCCCCAACCACGCGGGGAGTCGGGATGGCTCGTTATTGCAAGTCACCGAGTACATGTAGCTAGCTAAGAACAGCAGGCACAACGCCAATGTGTTCCTGCCTGTCTCCGTCACAAACTTCATCATCCAAGGCTTCCACAAGGTGTTACAAAACACTTTTGGGTATTAATAACTGCAACTTTACTTTATGTTTTAGAAATATATTAGGCCTAAAAATGATTTAGAAAGATAAAGTTATGTTCTTCTCTTAAACGGATTGAGAAAACAGCGTGATATCTCGGTCAGTGTAGCCGATGGCCAGGGTGTTTTAGAAGACAACAAGGCAAGGAATCTTCGATTTCTGTAAATGTTTGGCATTTAATTAGCAGCGCGATTGTGTAGCTACTCAAGAATGACTGCGCTCTGTGGACTTAATTAATTCCTTAAATAGAATCCACTGAAGAAATTCCTACACTCGAACTGAGCTCGTGTCCTGAGGTAGGTAGGTGCGGAGGAAAACATGTGACGAATTTATTATCGTATGTCAACCGCTCAATTTACGTGCGTAGTGTACAACAATACAATTTATTAATTGTAAATTGCCCATTACTCTTATTAAAATAACAAAGGATACTAATATTTTTTACAAATATCTTCAATACACCAAATAAATACGGCAATTATCGGAACGGACGTGGGTGATTTAAATCAGGAGTTCAGAAAGAAAACCTGGACGAATCAATAAACCAGACGTCACCCACCAATCTTGACAAAAAGCGAAGATGATGATGACGACGACGAAGGTGAGTGACTTTTGAAATTGGATATGATATTGGATTGCTAGCCTTCGTAGTTATTTCCGAGCTTGTTAATTCGTTGGCTTGCTCACTGGGACGGCCGGTAATCCGCCAGATAGGTTGTACTCGAGTTCCTCGTATTGCTGGAGATATTTCCGGGGCAATCTGAGCATCGCACTGCGTCCCTAACCTCATCAGACGCTGATTGCTTGCTCTGAATTAAGTCCCCGCGAATGTGTGCGCCCCGTTCGCTACGTATGTTACACTGCTCTCTCAACGCGAAAATAAACAACGTCTGTACACAAGGCTTCAGACCATTAAATTTTATTAAGTGCCTCTCTTTTGTAAAAACGTTTATCAAACCTCACGATATGTATATAAAGTTTCATATATCAAACCTGAAGTCAGTCTGAAACATTTCCTATCCAGTTTTCGAAGATAAAAATACACATCTGAACGGATCATTTCAGTGGGAACTAACAGCTGCTATTGTCATAAAAGCCAAAAATATTCAGTACGAAATTGCAAACGATGACGGAAATAGTTTCATTGTAAGTAGGCTTATACTTATATTTTGTTGCCATTTCAAATGATTTATTTGTTGCGTGTATTATTAGGATTTTGAAA
>NW_019059951.1:1954231-1964918 GCF_000696155.1 Zootermopsis nevadensis | reverse complement strand
TCTGCCTCGAATTGCAACTTTTCGGTCCTTTCTCATTTAGTTATATTGTTTCAGATTTACCTTACACTGTTCAATCAAGTTTTACGTAAATATATGAATGTGGTAATGAGACCTGTGTTTGCATAAAAAGAAGGGAATTTCTTGAACAACATAGCTACTGTCAGCTCTTCAAGATAAAATAACGTTAAACTTGTAAAGTCCTTAAACCCTGTTTCTTGCCTGATATTATCCCTGTCTACGTCTAGGTCTAGGTCTCCCTCGTCTTCTCTTCAGATTTCCTGATTAAAATATTTTATGTGCCCCCTTCCTCTGGCATGAGTATGAAAGCTGATAAGTTACTGAGGAAAAGCTATAAAAGACTGTGTCCCACGAGCAGTGAATTGAAATTTGTTAAATATGCCGGTTTGGGTTTCGATGATATAGCAAGTTTGAGGATGAATTTAAGATGTGATAAACTGTTAAATTATAACAAAGAATTTATTATTAATACAATTATTATTGTAATAATGGCTTTGTCAAGGATATTAGAAATTACACTAGGAAGGTCCTGCTGTGTTAACTACACAACCAACTACCAAACATCCACATACTAGATTCGTTCCTTTACATAAAGGACTACAGTTTTATTTTGTATAAGAGGCACCCCATAATTTTCTTCACAGCACCCTTTCAGGTTATTAGAAAACTGCTTTCTACGTATATTAACACAACTCCGTGTTTGTAGCTGCAGACGTCAAACGAGGCAAATAAAGCGAACGAAGCAGGGAAGTGTTCTGACAAAAACAGAAATGAGGTGGGAAGAATGACAGTCTGTCATTGTAACAAATGCGCTGGGAGCGCTGTGGCAGACCATCCATTATACGCGTACCGACCGAATGGCTCGTGACATTCCCGTCTTCGGCCATCAGGCTTCGCCAGGGTCACGTAGAATTCTCGTTCAGTTCCGAATTACTGTAGTCGAAATGAAAACGAGTGGATTGCCATCAAGTCAAGATAGTGTATGGTGTAAACAGAAATGCCTGCATACTTTCTTCACTACGATTCCTGGTGACGCACGGAACTATTAATTTTGTCTAAACAACCCCACAATTTAGTTTATTACCCATAGACATCACCGCCCTCACAGTGAAGATAACCGCTGGCCTTTGTCGAAATATAAGAAGAAATTGTCCTAAAAAGGAAAGAAAATAAGCGACTGAAATCTGCTGACATGTCAAGAAGTGTTGAGAAAATCTTCTTGCACCGCACTGATTTCGAGAGGGCGTAATACATCAGCGCAGTAACCATTCTAATGTCTTCAGTTCCTTTGTGTTCCAACAACACGTGCTTGCTGCTCGTAATAATATTCCACGACAAATTTCGAAGAATTTTTTACGCAACTACCTTCCTCCTTCAATACAGAAACATGACAATATCCACCGTCGACTGATGAAACGTCAGTCAGCTTTAATTTCCTTGTTGCGAAGGAATTCCTTTCATTGAATTCGACACCATAAGAATTTAAATAAAGCGAAGGGATTCCTTTCATTGAATTCAACACCATAAGAATTTAAATAAGGTTCAGCACATCCCCATATTAAGGCGTTCTTTATTCGAAAATTCTTTTAAGAAAATGACAAGTAATTTTCTTTAGAATCCGATGAGCCATCTAGTAGCATTCATTTCAAGCAACCATCGCACGGAAAGTGGGAGCATTTGCAATCCATTTCTGACTTTGGTCAGGCTTTATTTAATAAGATTAAGACTGCACTAGCTGTAACATCTTCCGGCGTGTAAAAAGGGAAGAATTCTTCATTTCACGCTTTTACAAGCGGGCAACTGTCTTCATCCATTCCTTCCACAACTGCAATGCCGCCAACTGTTATAATCGCCCATTCGAAAGCTGTTGCTACTTGAATGATTAATTCACAAAATCCTGTTTCAATTATAATGTTCTAATGTTGGGTGCCGTGAAAACGATAATTCCACCCAACTGATGCCCACATAAA
This sequence comes from Zootermopsis nevadensis, assembly GCF_000696155.1. Next base: position 1,962,930 of record NW_019059951.1, on the reverse strand, counting down.
ACGACTTTTCTCAATTCTTTTGTGGTGTCGTCGGTAATTTTCTGTGATGTGTACGCAGCGATGTAGTCATGGTTTGTAGCTAGGTAGGAAGGGTGAAGTAGGCTATATTGGAAATCCCAAATGCCACCTCTAACATGCAATGCCATCTATCAGACAGAATGGGAATATACATCTATCATAGTCACAATGTAATGTGAAATTAACCTGGATATAGGCAACATGTTGGGACAGGCAGCGAAGCTGAAACGTGTGCTGAGGTAATGACCAAGGAGTAGCCTACCACAATGATTCATTGCCTCTTCAGAGTCCTATTTGCCAAACTGGCCCATACTTCAACTCCCTAAATTGGTTACAGAATAATTTGATCTTTATTACTACAACCATCTTGGAGGAAATTTATTATACAGATCCTTGAAAAAGAGAAATTGTTCTGCTTATAATCCAGTTATCAATATGCATCTGCCATACCATTATGTGAACATAAATTGCAGAATAGAAAACATAACATAAATATGAATATTATATTATGAATATTATATGATGAATAAATATTAAATGAAGTATAACAAAACAATCATAATCTATTAATACCAGGCTTAGGACTATGTATTAGACAATAGGCTTAAATGTATAAAGTAACACATAATACAGTGTGTCCCACTTAACGTGGAACCCACAACGACAGCATGCCTCAGCAGCAGCGAACGAAATACCTGGAATTAATTAGCGACAATGCAGAATGTGGGTGTCACGTGTTAGTAGCTGGGTTCCCAGTTACGTGCGACTCTGTACAAGCTCATAACACAATAAAATAAAATAAAAAATACACACGTTAAGACTGTTGTTTTCTGGTTTGTTACGCCGTATAGTCTGGTAGACGTAGCACCGATATTTCAGAGGTCCTTGATGACTTTATTCGCCATTACATTTCTGGTTGAACTACAGAAAATGTTCTATCACATTTCGTCGCATGAAGTAAGAACTCTTGGTGTCCTCTTTATGTTGTTCCTGTTGTCATATTACGTTGCGTTCATAAGGGTTGGAGAACCGTGTCCAATCCACGTACTTAATCCACCAAGGTGTCTACAAATGCTCTCATCGTTAAAAGTGGTCAGCTCCGCAGTTGACTTCGAACGAGAATAAAAACGAGTATGCAGTAAGCGTAAAATAAACGCGATGAGCGAACTATGACCCAAGGTAAGATGACATAAATTTATGAAGCAAACTGCTTGTCATACTTCTTACTAGACCCCCACATGGCTTGCACATGTACAGGAAATTACGTCAGATTTATATGTGCGAAATACATTTAATAGCCTTCGAATGTGTTACGGTCATGATTTTTATAATATGCCGGATTATAGGCAAATGGTTCAGGGGTAGTCCATTTGTGCCTAGTGAGTTTGGCGTAAAGATGGTTGCCAGACTAGAGGTTTCGATTTTCTCCTACTTAAACGTGTTATTAGGCCGATTACGATTTCTAATCTAGGCCCAACTTTTAACAGCTTCAGTCTTATAACACACCCCTCTTTCGTTCTGTGATGTTTATTTTTAACGATTTTAAATTTTATCGTGAAGCATTTTAAATTAAAAAACTTTCCTCGACGCCATACGTTACAGATAGGTGTAAAATTCATCCGTTGCGTTGGTAGGCCTGCTAGGGTTAAATCTGATTCCTTACGCAAAAGTTCAATTTAAACCCAGTATGAACTCTATCACAAATCGTCAAAAGACAGCGCAGACCTGTGTTATAAACACGATATAACAGACGCATATTTTAAAATTATTTTCTTACCTACTCTCTCAAGTTCACGGTAGCAAATGAGGATACAGAAAGAAATTTTGCTTGTTTCCTCTTGATTTTTCCCCTGTCTCCAACTCCACTTCAGAAACAGGATAAAAAGAATAAGGGGAGAAAATACAGAAAACAGAACAAATCTAAAAAAGGGAGATAATAAAGACTTTTCCGTACTTTTTAACTTCCTGCCTTATTTGCAGCTAAAACGTAATTTGTACATCAAAAGCCGTTGAGTGGGATGTAAGGGGCAAGTGAGGGGAGAGGGAGATATTCAAACAGAAGCAGAAGAGAGTTCAACAACTGACGGAAACATTATGTAGTAAAAAGAAACGACAATTCAAATGGATCTTCTGAGAGACTGACTGGAGTAATCATTAGGTGACGATGTATTTAAGTTGTATGCTTGTCATATTCACTACCACTTGCCCGAGATGACCTTCGAGTACAACTGATGGACGAGTTGTCTTTTTTAAATTGCTACAACCTGTTTCCTGTAGGCGAATGTCACATTCCAACATTATTTCAGTCAAGTAGATTTATGACTTTCCCTGACAACGTGACAAAATCCACAAATGACAGTCGGCTTCGATGACCAGTTAGAGAGAACGGAGAACACAATTTCGTATTAGACGATTCCCTTTATGGATTATTTAATATTAATATTATTTACATCTACATAACACTATTATATGTTGTATAAAGTGACTATATGTTTCGACTCACGTATCATTTTAAGTACATCAAAATTGTTTTTTTCTGGTTGAACAAAATAATGCAAAAGTTTATTTATTTATACATTAGTAACAAATACCCCACCTGTACAGATACAAGCCCTCATGCCCTCGTTCGTCTACCTCAGCTTGACACAAAGCGTGAGACTTTTTATAGTTTTGCCTGAAAATACAGTATTGTTTGTAAGAGCGTCTCATTACGATGACTACAGAAACCAGGTAACAGGAAAATTCGAATACGATGAAGTGAACAAGACGAGATGGGTTTGGTAACTAAGGCTAGAATGGGAATAAAAAGAATAAAATGAAAGCTTCGTATGGATAAAACTAGACTGAGGCGTAGTACAGATACTAAACTTTTGTGACGAGATATTAAAGTTAAGTGAGGCATGACATGAGCATACATTTGCTTGCTCTTTGAAAGCTAACGATACGAGAAATCTCTCTCTTTCTTCTTTTCATCTTCGTATTTCCCATCCTTCCTGTTCTTCTTAGCAACCCACTCAGCCTTCTTCACATCCGTGTTTCCATTTTACATTAGAGAAATATGGGCTTCGTAGTCGCAGATAAACGTAGGAAGGAGAGAAAAGAATTTGATGGAGTCTCCGTGTCCCTGCAAGTTCTCCACTCCCTGTGTTTATTCTGCTTTCTCGACTACAGTGGTTGTGTGTTTATTATACTCGCACACACCTCCTACATGAAGTTGGAGAAGAGGTAGAACAGAAATAAAGGAAAAGAATTTAAGAGATTATAATAAAATGTGAAAAAAAGCAAAAAATATTATGAACCTAAAGGAGAGTCTTCAATAATACAACGGCGCTAGCAAGCAGAGAGACATCTTGAGAGACAATGGTTTACGTTTTCCAAGCGAAATATTTCATTCGAGTTTCCCCCTGCAGAGGGTGACCCTTTCATTTTCTTATTCATTCTCCATCAGCAGAGCTTCCTCTTTTAAAATAAATAACACCAGTATCTGTCTTTTCTTCAAAGTCAATTTGTAAAATGAAAATTATTCGTATGTACATGATGAAGTCACTGGCAGATCTTAAATATTTATAGAGCACAAAGAGTTTGCACACGCCTCTTGAAGACTGTGCTAGTATTTCTGTTTGTTCACAGCTGTGATTTCTGTCTCCTAATACCAGCTCAATAAACTGCCGTGTTCACACGCCTCGTATACATGAAGCAACTATCTCGCTGCCTGGTAGCAGATCCCTAAAGTTTAACTCCACTAATATAAAAGTCGATCACTGGAGACGTCCCTGAGCCAGTTCTATTCTTAATGCAAATCTCCCTAAGGTCTATTCTGATTCTCGTTTTGTGATTCTCTAGTCTTGCCAGATAAATACTGGATAGTACAGTCAAATAGACAATTCATGATCATGTTAAGTAACGTAAGTATAAATCAATCTATCTATTCTTGTGATAAATTTTATGTGAAGGGGAGTAGACAGCTTCATGCTACATCCGCCTTTACACCCGAGAAAAGGACCTCATTGCCTCTCTGGACGCAGTAATGAACATAGACTCAAAAGCTCCTACCAGAAATCTAAAGTTGTTGTAAAGTATCTGATTGAAATCAGTATAGATTGCCCCTTGATTTTGACAAGCAGTTTTGGTTTAACATTCTTTACTGGAAATAAGTGATTTAGAAGCCACTTATACAAATATAGCTTATCAGATATGACAATTTGGTCTTCCTGCGAGCGATGTATACTGAATAACCGATACTGTTAGGTACATTTTGACAGTGCATCGACACTGTGTTACTATTACACAAAAACTGAAAACACAATTTTTTAAGGTCTGAAGAAGACTTGCGGACGTAGACTGAGGGAAGCAACTTCTTCCAGCTCAAATATGTCGAATTATCATAAATAAATTCAAGCAAGCGATCTTTTACACATCCTTCCCGCTAGATACTAACGTCATAGCAGATAAAGTAAATAATCTAAGTAGATTTCGAGCAGCGAAAATATTTAATCACCTCAGTTACTTTCGAGAACTTAATGTCTCAAAATGAGTATTCCTAATATTACGAAAAGTATCTGTTAATAGAAACATATGAAGCAGTTTTTAATATTTTCTCATTGACCCAATGGTAACCTGCTTTAAAAACCCACAGCTCCGACTTAAATGTATCAGAATTATATTTATAAAAGTTTTCTTTCTTTTACGTTACATATTACGCATTTGAACGTCATCACCTTTTTATATAATTTATTAGCTATTGTTGTTTTAAGATTTTAACTACCTTCATATCAAATTATAGAGCACTAAATTAAGTAAATATGAGCTATAATCCAGTCTACAAAATTGCAGACGCGTAGTTGCAGGCATGATACAGAAAATATCGCCACAGAGGTAATATTTGAAACACCCACCCGCACACAAGGAATCAATTATGTAGCAGTCAAACCCAATATGATTGAGTAACACATAGCATGACTTGAATGTCATGCTAAGAATCAATCTGAGTTTCGATATGGAACGTTGCGAGAAATCGATATGGTGCGCGTGGGCGGCTCAACAATTTACCGTGTTACGAAAATGTCTCATTTAGACTGAACCTACTCTTCAGCCAATATCGCTTTTAATGTTAAAGTGTACATACAGATTTACCGTGTTACGAAAATGTCTCATTCAGACTGAACATACTCTTCAGCCAATATCGCTTTAAATGTTAAAGTATACATACATGGAAATGCATGTATTTTAATCACTGCGTTTATGTATCTTGGACGAAATTAAAAAGGAATTGGTATAACATTTTGGCGTAGAAATCTCTTTATCTCTACGTGATAAACGAAGACAGAGAATGTAAAATAATGTAGAAGCAGATTATAACAAGCGAATATTGGTTACATTAATGTGAATTGAATGTAAGAGGCGGGGTTTTGTGTAAACAGCGTTAATATTACCGGTAACGGTACCAGGGATTTAATTAACTCACATCAGATAGGATTTTGAAGTTCCTTCTTAACAACGTTTGAGATTATACTTTGTGGTGTTACTAGCAGACTTATGAAAAAATTATAGCCAGCCCAACCTAAGTAATTAATTTACAGCGACTTTTCGACATCAATAGTTGAGTCTGAGTATAGGCTATATCAGACCTTAGAGCAGATCTGAGGCTAGCTCAACCTACCCGAAAATGGAAGCAATGTCCAACTTACGTAACTTTGTAGCTTTATTTATTTATAACTGAGACGACAAACAAAGTCCAAAACAACAATTCCACATATTATTACGCAACATCCTCATAAACCTTCGGACTTGGAGTAAATGATTTTTTGCATTTTATTTAGTGTGTAAATTATTTGCATTATTAATATTACTATTCATTTGTAATTATTTTTCGAAATTTCTCTTCTAATCAAATGAGATAAAATGATTCACGTACAAATCAGTATTATTGCGATTCTTTATATTTACCAAATTATTTATTCTCTTTCTTTCTACTTAGGCTAAGCATACTTAAAATATTTAACTCTAGGATCAGTCACTTCACAGACTGACTGAAGGACCAGACTATTTGTTATGCTAACTGCGAGCTTAAGTGACAACTGAACTGATTTTGTCACCCTTGTATGAAAGCTACTATAGGCCACTACCGTCTAAATACAAAACTAACAACACAGTTAACGCTTAGACATTTTGCAAACTGTTTTCTGAACGTTGTATCCCAAAGGTACATTAAGTCTAGCTCATTTTCTCACCCCTGTTATGTAACCACATCTTCACACTCGACCCCTCAACATCGGTTTCCCTTCTTCAGCACCTAAATCTGACAATTCGATTGATTCTTTTACCCCTGCTGTTCTTGTTACCCCTTCATCCCTCACTCGAGACACACACAACCACTCCCGGAGGCTCTGCAGCGCCGCAAAGCTCTGCAGCTTCACACAAATGGATTACCACTATTTAGGTAGCTTCATATCTAATACATCACAGCCAAGATCAGGCAGCGCCTCCAGCATGTGGCGTACGAACCAAGAATCACGATCGAGGTGGACACGGTTTTCTTGAACAACGTGAATCGGATAGAATTTATCAGGTTATTTCAGACAAAAGACCTTCATCAGTCTAACAGACAATACGTAGCAAACAGAAACTCAGACTTTTCGTCTGTGTGCGTTGTAATTTTTTTGCCTCCAGTGAAGTTAAGAAAGAATAATTTGTTTCGCGTAGCCATCATCCAAAAATATTTCAAAATTTAAGTAGAAGTGAGGGTCGTGATAAAATTAGATGATGAACACGATAATTTCCGTAATTAAAATGTCATCCCACCTTCTTTGCAAAACATTTAAGAAAACTTATCTGCAGCAATAATATTGCCAGTTTTATGATCGTGAAAATCAGCCTCTGACTTCGATGTTATAATTCAAATTAACAAGAATCTGAAGAAAAGTGCAGAGGAGGGCGAATTTTGATAAAACCCTTCATAAAACAAAGAAATTATTGGATTGTACGAGACGCCTAATGTTAGGCTAGTGAAGTTAAGGAGATTGCAACGGGATGGACACAAACCTAGGACCTGGAGACCACCACGTCCTGCTTCACAACATTCCTAACTCATCTGCGTTTAATAAATTAACACACTGGATACCAGAACCGAAATTTTAACCTTAGAAATCTGATTTCGTGAATCATACGTGGTCGCGCGGTCCAAATATACAGAGATGCAATTTGAACTCCGTTATCTGCATTTTCTTTCGTACGGAGAAACAGCGCGTTTGGCCGATTCGCCACTGAAGGAGATCTGCTTAATGTCTAAACAAATAATTGTGTTAAACCTTACACAGAACAGATTATATTTTTATCTGTATACTTCGAAGTAAGACAGCAAACCTTTCAGTATACTGACAACCAGCCACCTGAAGACGAGAGTAGAGTTAACTTCCGAAACGGCGTATAATATAAAATAGGCCTATGGTAAATGTCAAACATAATATACTTACGTACTAGTGGCTATTAGTGTAGGTACCTTTCTATTCAAATCGTCTCCTCGTGCACAACGGTCTATATACCACATAAAATGTAGATTAGATTTACAATTTGCAGAGTAACAATTTCTGTTCCGTAAATACTTCGCAAAATAAAAGTTAGAATATTTCTGGCTTTATGCATTGTGTCTTCATCATGATTAGGCTTACAGTATTAGATACACTGAGAACTACTTTAAATATATATTAAGGCCAAAGACGTATGCAGAATAACGGGAAACGCGTTTGGTAAATATTCTTTGGACTATAGATCCGTTCCAGTCATGTCCAGTGACAGGTAAACTGAAATATTGAGAGTAAACAAAAACAAGGAGACGTACTTTATAGCACTTCTGAACTTGACTGCTTGGTTTTTCTTTTCTTGATACAAATGTCTAAGTTAAAATGTTTTAAACAATTCATTGTACTTTCTAAGAACACTCATAGGTTTGCTGCAAATTATGTCTGAAGGCTGTGACTTTGATAGCAAAATACGAAAATGTATTTACTCTTACTTCAAATGTAAATCAAAATAAAATACTAAAGTATTTTCCCTCGATTTATATTTCTTTACAGTAATATTTACAAAACTTTTTGTGAAATATTTTTTTTCAACCAAGATTTATAATTTCAGTATTTCGAAGTAAATATTGACGCAAAGGATTAGAAACAAAAATAAAACCAACATTAATTCAGCAAATGAATGCTGCTAACAATTTTTTCAGTGTATTTGGCCTGTGAGTCCACTAAATAGGACAATTTTGCTTAAGCGGACGATTTGCCCGAATGGTTTATTAACAATAAAGGATTTCAATATTAGGCTTATTAAAAGGGACATGGTAGAAAATAAAATAATAATAATATACGGCAGTATAAACAGTAGACACATCCCCCCCCCCAAAAAAAATCATAACATCTAAAGCTTCTTTTCTCGGTTCCATGAACAAATCAAAAATTTCCACCACTTTTTATGCAGATTTTTAATTCCAGTAGTGAAAAAAGCAATTTTTATAGCTCATTCAGTGCTCTGAACGACCCTCGTTTGGAGACATACAGCTTTAGTTAATCTAATAAAACGTGTATTCAAAATTCAAAACCATAAAAAATTAGTCGTAGTGCAAAGCTTATTCATGTTTTCCAGACCCCCTCCTCCCAATCCGCGTTAAGCTGCCTACCAGAGATAAA
>NW_019059951.1:1944129-1954197 GCF_000696155.1 Zootermopsis nevadensis | reverse complement strand
CACACACACACACACACACACACACACACACACACACACACACACTAGGCCCAGAGTCGTGATTTTGTATTTTTTGTTTGTGTATGTTGTGGGAGGATTATCGCGTTAAATACACGACACATGTAGAACAGGCCCGCCCTCTCTCCCCCAAACACCCCATCTCCACACACGGAGCATTCACTGATTCTCAAATACAACAAAAAAAACAAAAGAATTAACGTGAAAGTAGCTTGCACGTAAAAACTACATTGTTATGTTAGCCCACGTCTGTCACATCATTCCAGGTTAACTCGACAGATGTCAGCAAAAGGGCGGGGAAGGGGGGGTTCCCGAACAGCAGTAGGTCACGTGGTGAAAGCGTCGGTGTGGAGGGCAGCGGGTAATTTCAGGCGCAAGAAAATACCTCGACCCTCTACGTTGAGTTTACCATCACGACACTTGCCTTCCATCTGTTGGCGAACTACTGAACCAGTGAATTATACAAGGGGTTTGTAATGAAGTTACAAAGATTCGTCGTTGGAGAGCAAATGCCAATGCAATAAAATACTTTCTTAATTGGTACTCTGGATGTAGAAAGTGACATCATAATTAGGGTATAATTACCTTTATGAAACAAAAGCAACGAATCCTTTCATAGTTTAATCCAGTCATGCCAGGTTTACTCAATCAGAAAAAAAAATCTTTTAAGTTACCATTTTCCAACTAAGGTTTTTAGCAGCTTGCAAAGACCGTTTTTGCTGAGACTTCAGTCACATAATCAATTTATCCCGTCTGTTTTCCAAGCAACATACTACAGCTTCTTTGTATTATTCTTAACCCAGCTTTAGATCGTATCGCTACACAGTGGCTTAAATTAAAGTCATATACATAAATAAAGTCCACTAAGAGCCGCTTCTCTGTCACCTGTGATTATTATAACGAAATATGTAGACCGTGGTTAGTAACTGTAAGTAAGCAACAAGACAAGACCCACGTGTCCGTTGTGCCATACTGATCTATGCTGAAAAAAAATGAGTGTCTAGGTAAAATATGAAAAGCCCTAATATGAAAGACAAGCCATGCCAAACTGTCGGCCATATTCGACATTTTATGCGGCCCTACTCAATTTTCGAATTACATATGATAAAAACTGAAAATTTAGATCGTCACCAGTGGCCCATGCTAATGTTCATATCTGTCTTACAACATTTTAGTATGACTGATCTGCCTAATGCGTCATGTTTATCCGTGATTTTTAATATCCCTTTAGGTTTAGACCTTCTGACCTGTTTAGATCTCCAGGTTAGTAAAATTGATCCTTACATCTCTTCTGTGGTCGAACTTTCTCTCCTTCTCCTAGTGGTAGTCAAACAGATTACAAAGGAATCGATAAGCTGGCATTCTACGTTCCCCACGCAGCGCTCGTACGTGGGACCAGTAGTACTGAATCATCTCAAGGGGAAAACTAGCTCGATCTGTCAATTGTATGTTTAAATTATTACCAGTTTTATCAACAACATAATTCGACACATCAAAATGCATACCTGGACATGCACAGCGTTAATTATAAATAGCCTATTAATACGCTTTATTTAACATTAAATGCAGTTTGATCCTTCTTTAAACACATCTATCCCAAATATTCTTGTAATATTATTCTTTCTTTTATCACTGAAGTTGGTTAACTTTGTGTCGATATTTACTCTTGACAGCCTCACACATGGGATGTTTCTTACACTATTTAGACATTTGCTAGGACTTCTTGGACGAACTATCAGCCCGTCGGAAAACGTACCCACACAGGGAATCACGACAAAGATCCAAGTCTCGAGTGGGAATCTAAAACACGAACCCGGTGTCAGAGGGATCAAGATCCACGCCCCAGACCGCGGGCCACTACTGCCGACATTGTCTCTTATATCAGTGGTATTCAACCTGGGGTAAGCATACCCCCGGGGGTACGCGAAGACATCTTAGGGGGTACGTGAAATTTAAAAAAAATCACTTTATGATAAGCACTGAATAATAAGTAATGTAATTCATTTAATTTATTTTAGATGTAGATTATATACTATGTATAACTTGAATTATACACCAACAACTTTGGGGGTACAAAGTTTAAGAGAAATTATATCTGGGGGTACGCGAACAAAAAAGGTTGAATACCACTGTCTTATATCACACAAAATTATGTTATCAAATTTTAGGTTCTTCTAGTCGAATGCCCAAGCTGCTATGTGCATGGTAGCTTTATCGATGTAAATACCATCTCCAGATCAACAGGTAGACCAATTATCTCAGACCGATGTAAGACAGCCTGTGACGCTGCTGGTGCTCGAAAATCGTCTGTAGACTACACGACAGTACATGTTACGCATTGTTGATAAAGTTGGTTAACATGTGACTGCCTACACATTTTCCTTTCACAGGAAGATCATGCGTACAGCCTACTGTACGGGCATATAGGTTACTCAAACGAACTCGTTCAAGTTCTGTCAGCGCAGCATTCAGCCTTATAAATAGGCTACGTTCCTATCTCGCAATTTGACTATTCCATTGCTTCTGCAGTACGATGTGCTTTTGTTTCACGGGTGTTTACCTTTATATCCCCTCTGGCTCAATTTGCTTCATATTTCATTTCGTTCTACTTTTTATCGTATTGGTGGAGGGAGGTTATTTCTTTGTTCTATCAAAGGGGATGTATGCTATGGGCAAAAATCCCTTCAATGGAAAACCTGATTTCTCTCTTCAAAAAAAACCATCGACATTTTATTTAAGCTATGTGCATATGTTGGATGCTTAAGCGAAAAGTGTAAAATCAATAGGCTGTTCTTTGTTATAAAAATATAATGGTAAAGTCTGTACTGGTAAGAGAGTGCAAATAAACCTGTAGAGGGACGAGTCGCTAAGAGAAACAGGTCTGTATGAACATAAATTAGAATGTTACGAGCCAGAGATCTAACACATACCTTCACACGAGATCGTGATGAGTTTAAGATGATGTTACTTCGGAATAAATAAAAATTAAAACTCTATTGTATCGTCCGATATCACACATGGAAATAATTATTTGTTAACGTACCAAAATTGTTACATTTCATATTGACTATAAGTCATCAAAATCAAGCATAGGCCTCCCTGCTAACACAGAAGCACTCACAGAAAATTATTTTAAATGCAACTAAAATTATTCATTCTCATTCACATCTTGAAACGGTCAATGAAGTGGACATGTTGGTAACACAAAGACGCCCCCACTACAGACACGGACAGCAAAGGACACTAATAGAACACCACGCATCTGTTCATAAGATACGAAATAAGAACAAATAAGTAGTGCAGTTCAATAAGAACCACGGATAACAAATAGGGTAGGTCTACAGTTCTAGAAAAAATCACATGCAGGGAGTTCGAGCTTGGTATGAATTTGAAGGGGGATTGCGTTCTACTAACTCAGTGAAGAACAGTTTTCTTTGACAAGCTGATAGTAGCTCAGTCTTCCAATTAATTCTCCCTTAGCTCCAAAACCTGATTTCTCTCTTCAGCGGTTAGAACAATGGCCTTGTAATCCTGGGGTCTCGGGTTCGATTCCCGGCGGTGCCCGAATTTATAACTTATGTTGGGCAAGGCCGTGGTCTAGGCAACACGGAGTTTTCCTCCGGGGGCTTCCCCGGTTTCTCCGTGGCATCCCAACAATTACTCCATTCACACACACAGAAGAAGGCAATGGCAAACCACTTCTGGATCATCTGCCAAGAACGTATATGAACAGGCCCCAGTCCGAGAAAAGGATGGCAGGATCCTGTTCATATGGACAAAAAAAAAATAAAGCTCCAAATACGTACATTATATTTTTCCACCAGTTTTATATGTTATATTAAACATTATATTTTAAACAATCTAGAACCAGTTTTATAAACAAATAATTAATGTTTCAGTATTGCCTATATACCTATGGAAACAATTTTAAAGCTAAAAATAAAAACGAATTAAGTCTCTCGCCATCAATTTGCATTGCACGTAATTATAAATTAACACGTTAATTTGGGTTAATAATGACCTTAATTTCAGTTTTTAAAAATGCACAACATATTTCACATAAAATTCAGGTTGTATGCCTATTAAAATATAGAGAAGCGTCCGCCAATGAGGTATTGATTAAACTTTTAACAGTAATTAGGTTAATTACTTGATGTTCGTTTTAAACAATGTACCTAACAAGCCCATCTCTTGTAGGGTAAGAGCATTACAAATCGAAATGCCTCGCTCTTCGAGATGTCTAACTAACGAACTAACCAAACAACCACCTATAAACTTTATAGTGAGTGGTCATTTCTGAAACGCTGGTAATTACTCTTACTTACCACTCAGGTCGTTCTATGGGAAGCAAATACTCATTACTAAGGTTATAAAATCAAGAAGGACGAGGTAACCATGGAATATAGCAATCATGATATAGATGATATATGCGTATTTTAATCTTAGTGAATCTTAATCTTAGTTGAAGTCTTGAAGAGAATTGTTCGGTTTGAGATCATGGTGCGTGTCTAGGGACAACGACGGACAAAATTCTGGGTCCTAAATGCAAGGGGAATTAAAGCAATCCATATATTTTGGCCGTCACAAATGTATTGCGGGCGTCCTGAAAAATTAAGCCCACTCTGTAACAGAGGAAACCTAACCCATCTAAGGTAATGCTCCTCTCGTAAAGAATTTGAGGTACAATCATTGTTAAATTATTAACCAGAATTACAGGACTGGAGAGAAACGATTTGTTTGGTAACAAACAGAGATTTTGAACCAGGAAGTAATCGACTATTACACTCGATATTTAAAAACCAAGTAAGTACGGAAATCTGGAAATTGAAAATGGTCTTGTACGTTCTCTACAACCCGAATTTAATCAAAAGAAAAGCAATTGTTTCTTAAAGAGGCCGTGGCCAAATTACACAATATGAAGAGTAGCAGAAATTTGTTAAATGAAGACAGAAGGATAAATTATGAGATCAAAAGACAAGTCAAAGTGTAGATGCATATTTTTTTACCTCACCAAACAATTTGTGTTAAAATAAATAACATTTTCTAGCTTTTACGAAACAATCGTGTGATTCAAAAGTGATGTTCGGTTTACTGTACAATTTTCTACTTCGTTCTTTCGTCTTCCGAATGTAGTGACTATGTTGCCATCTTCCGACGTATATTTGAACTACAACGAATATATGTATGTTGGGCAAAATCTTCCCTTGCTGAATTCAGCTTTAATTTTATATTTTGTATATACAAATGCAGCACGCCTAAATGTTTTTCATTTGCAGATTAGAAAATTAGTACAATTATCAGAAACACTAACGAAAAAGTGGTATTTTAATATATTATAAGTGCAAAATTTGCAATATTTTCAAAATTAATTTAAATGGAGATATTCTAACATATTAATATAATTACATCAGTAAATTACATTAAATTCTATTTCAGTATAATTTTCTCCAACCCAATGTCCTATCTGATAAGACAAATTACATCTTAATCAAATATTGACATATATATCTCCCACATACTTCGGTCTTGTTTAATGTTACATCACATCTGTTGTATTTTGAGAAAGTAACACCATCAACTGTTTTCTCAGGTAGATGTTTCATCCACACAGACTAAAATAATAGCCTTTGCCAACAAAAAAAGAGAGAGAGAGACATTGGGTTGTTCAGTAACACAGCTGCAAACGCATACGCGGCCCCAGGAATTGATGCAACCCATCTAACTAGAACAGATGTTATATCAGAGTCATCTGTTGGGAACAAACTGAATTACAAAAGCAGGCGGCGCAGATCGTTGATCACAGGCTCCGCCTACCACATATTTAGCCACGCCTTGCTTCTCCCTCCCTTGTTGATGTCAGGGGGCCCCGTAATTGATTGACGGATTGGACAAGGGGTCTCATGAGGATAGGGTAAGCGTAATAATGGCTGCCGAACACCAAGGAAGGCGGGAAAGTACTGCAGTAGCGCATATATCAAGTCGGTAACAAATAGTCCACAGCGAGTTAGTGGAACCAGCCTGACAGACGAAGACGGACTCGCGACTTGTCAGCACCACGAATGGCTCGAACGTGGAACAGTTCGGATTTCTGCAAAGCGGTTTGCGACTCATGGCTGTGAGGGATGCGACACACTGCAGTCATGCAGATGCTTGCCACTGTTTCGGAGGAACCTGATGCCCGTATCTTCAGGGAAGAATTCCACAGACGTTTGAACGTCTGTCGCGTAAACAAAAATCTTATACTGAACAGGCGTTCAGACGAACATAGTTCACGCCAATGCAGGATAAAAGGGGGCAAAGTGCCCTCAGAGACCTTTTTCTGGAGTCCCAATCTGACACTAACTTTGGGCCCATGCTTAAAAAATAAGATTAAAGAAGAATTTTTTGTGAATTTTGCACAGCCCTACGGCAGGCCTGCTTTCCATCAGCCTATTCTACTTATGATATAACCTCTCGTTTAAGCCTACATGACACTAAAATCGAACCTTTGCCTTTCCAAAAATTGTAAGGGCCAACATTCTAAAAACAGTCTATAACTTGTTGAAAGAACAGTTTTATAGGCCACGGATCAGAGACCTTGAAAAGCTGTACGGCTAGTACACTGAGTTAGTCAAGAAATTCCCTGTCTTGTAAGAACCCCAAAGGTTCATTAGGCCAAGAGCCGAATTAACAGCCAGCCACCTGATCTAGATGAATCCAGTCCAAACCACAAACATTCGTTCTCTAAGATCCATTATAACAGAGTCCTACCATCTAAAATATGCCTGGATTTTCAGAGAATCCTTTTCCCTTCAGGCCTTCAAACTAAAATTTTCTCATCTACAGAAATTTCTGTGCCAGGTTTCCTACTTCCTTCGAGGGAGGGGAGTAATAGATAAACACGGACAAATATCCATGCCTAGGGCAGGATTCAAACCCACGACTCCAGTGGGCGCGCGGTGACTACGACAAATTGTATAGACATTCGAATACAAAAGCCCGAATTCAAGGAACTTCTGGTCAATCTAGATCAGGCCTAAGATAGTCTAAGCTATTTTCCAATCTTAAGGCCCAGGCCTGCGTCTCCTAACAACAACAAAAACAACAATAACAAAAGAAAATAAAAGAGCTTTTCGAGACAACGGAGTGCCACGTAGTGTCATACGAAATAATTATTCCATTTCATCAGTTTGTAGACTTGCGTCCCCAGCACCAACCTGTTCGTCTTCATTATTCAGCGTGAGTCAGCTCCTCAACACAACGCCCCCATGACAACGTGCAGCACTCCTCTTATCAGTGGCGTGCACTACGCTTTGCACAGACTGCTGAGATGGATCTCCAGACCTGGCCTCACTTCCGTATCAATGGCGTCACTGGGACCTCATGACCCTCATAGCTAGAGGCGTCTCGCCACTGACGACATCCTGAATAGAATCTCAAAATCGTAGTTCTTTCCCAGCGGCCAACTATGAAACCCATCTAACTTCTTCTTGAAAACGTTTGGTGTTTCTCATGAATACCGTATTAACATATCATATCCATTTGACACTTTCAAGGTGCCACTACTTCAATATCGCATCCAGCTCATCCATTAACTTAACAACCAAAAACACCTTACGAAGCACTTCCTTAGCTTTTAAGATGATATAGTCGTTAATAAGTCGAGAATAAGTTATCATTAAAAAAAACTCGGACCACAGAAAGTATTCTTGGTGTTAATACTTGCAATCTTAATAGGACTGGCCTATGAGCACTTTCATGCTCAGTTCAGTGATCGCTTGGCATCAACAGTGCAGTAGATCTACGTTAAACTTCATAAACAACCACTTCGTTCAAGATACGCCACTGAGCAACCCATTATATTTTTTTTAATTTAGACAACACAGCATAAAACATCAAAAGAATATAAAATAAATTATCACTTAGGATACCTCCATTAACCACCCACTACAGAGCGATGTGTACACACAGCAGCAAGCTGAACATCCCAACTGTTGACTACGCTCCACCTGTCTTCACGTACAAATAACGACAGCATAACACCCGTCCATCAGATTCGTCACGAAATTAGGTATGACTAGCATAAGCCTATTGCCCGATTCTTTTGCTATGATACGAGATACGTATCTTTGGTCGTCTTTTTAGGAAGACGAATTATATTTCGCCGAGGTCTCAAATCTTAACATGCTACTGTTATGTAACATCAATAAAACCATAGAATTCTCAGCTGGAACCAATTGGCACCATCAAATCCAACTCCTTTCTATTCTCTGCCCACCATAAGTCTTCCAAAAACTCCCAGAAATTGCATAGTAACTGCAATGTTTGCCGAAAAGTTAAAAAAAAAAATTCAACACTCGATGCGGTTCATCCCCGACAGTCGAAGTTGTACCTATTATTTCACCGCCAAATAATTTCCTCTTCAACATTAATGGAATGATCACCGTTGTCTGTTCCTTTCACACATTGAGTGATGTCAGTCCTTCTAACCAGCACAGAAAAAATACCTTGAGCGGGATAATGGTAAAGAACCAACACATAGCAATACCATTACCGTGTCCCCTCGATTTTAAAACGCATTTTTAACATTTTAGAATTTCTTAAATCAGGGTGCCTCTTACATTTGATTGCGTCTAAGTATCTACGTTGAGAAGGTATGTTGTATGACTAATGGGCAGGAGAAATCTTCATGTCCATAACACTGGTAATGGAACAGTAAACATAAAGACAGGAACAAGGAATAGTAAATCGAAAGAATGAAATTTTACGTATGAACATTGACAATTCCTATTGTACTACACCATCCTCCATATTCACCCGACCTTTCGCCATGTGACTATGACTTAAAACCGAAATTGAAACAGCCATTGCGAGGAATTGCTTTCTTATACGAAAAGACATTTCCAACGCAGTTCGGCGCGAGATGGCAAGATTTGGAGATGGTGAAGCTCATGGTATTCGCCGTCTTCCTCGCCGTTGGCAGCGAGTACTTTGAAGGTTGCTAGTCCTAATGTAAGAATTCTGATTTAACTCGCATTGAAGTTTTGAAGTTTTTTTAATCACAATTTAATTTTTCGAGGATTAATAAATGAAAAAAAGGTCATTCCGTAATATGCCTATTTTCTTGCCTACTATACCTACATGATCTGACTACGACAATCGGAGGAATATATCGTGCTCTTTCATCTTTCTTCAATATAAAGTGTTTGCTCCCAAAAAATTAGTTGTCATGACTTTTGAAATAACCCTCGTATATTTTTTTTCCCCTGAAAACTTATTATTGAATGAAGATTGTTTCTTACAATGGCGTCACTGATATTTTCCAGTTTTATTCAATAGCAAAAGTCATCTAATAGTCCCAGTATAAGAAAGTTGTATATCCTTTTATGCAGCCCGAAATTTATGCGACCTAATAATAAATCACCTGCATTGAGTCCCAGCGTGCAAGATGCTACGACTAGCCCCGTAGTTACAATGGCCTAGGAATGCTCGGATCTGCATTTGATGGATCTTATGCAGCCTATGCAAATACAGAGTGCCTCTGTATTTGCTTCAGATCGTCCTGTTATGTGGCATTTCTCTCTACAACAGTATCAATTTATTTATGTTTCTGCGAACACAATATAGGCTGCATTTATATAGGCTATTAACAAACCAATATGTTTTGATTATAAGTCCTAAGTCAGCATCAGGCCTCTGGATTTATTCAATTAATCTTTTTCACATAAATAAACCCATGGAAAATACTACATGTCGATATACTAAAATATTAATGTAAGGTCTACGCTGTGTTAACGGAAACACAAGTAGGGCCTAAATATATTACTAAACGGCTCTGTAAGTTACTGATGTTTTACCAAAATCTGGTGGTTATAGTTTATGTGAGTACTTTAACATTGCCCGTATTACGACACTGATATTTTTTTTACAATTGATAATGTTTATAGAATTCATATTATCAGACCCATTATTAAATTAGTGCACCATTAAAGACGCCTAGCTGAGGGACTGCAAGCTTCTCAATAACCGGAACTTTAGGTCACCAAGAAGACCCAATAGAGATTTCATGTC
>NW_019059951.1:1927823-1944093 GCF_000696155.1 Zootermopsis nevadensis | reverse complement strand
TTTCTCGCCTGAAGACGGAAGCAGATTCTACCTTCCGAAACGTTGTAGTTTTATTGTGTTATAATTTAGATGAACGAAGTTTTGAAGAGAACAATTTTACATATTATAACTCACCCAACGTCAGAAACCGTCAGAATAAGCCTGTTATGGTTTACATGCACTCCAACCCTATCAGCTCCAAAGCTTTCTGCCGACTGTGTACAAAGTTAAATCAGTGTTCCCTGCTTCTTGTCAACTGTGATACAACATGTGTTGTCATCATCAAATAGGACTGCATTTCCGTTATAATTATTGAGTACGGTAACAATTTTTCTACGAAACCAGGTTATTTCATACGAAGAATGAGGGAATGCCTACTCACCATCGCAGCATCTGGTGACAGTTCAAGTCCAGCGTCTGAAATATGGTAAGAAATGAGATAAACATTGCCAATATAAACTCGCTTGTATTAAGCCCTATTATTTCTCTAATAACTTTGATAGGAATATTTAATACGAAGTGCCAAGATCTGGTTATATTCCAATTTTACGTGATTTTTGTGGGCCTAAAGGACTACCTTATAATATTTTTATTATTTTAAATGTCAGTGACAGCAGCTGGGATCGAACTACATAGCCCTTAAATATTAATCGCTAATTCCCCAAACCATTGTAAGGGGAAAATTCAAAACATTCGAAAACGTAATTTTCTGGTTCATTTATAATGCCTTCACTTGTAGACGAGTACTCACTAGAGTATTTGTGTTTTTCATTATTGTATTTTATACCTGCCTTGCGGACTAATACTTTAAAATTAAATAATTTAAAATATATTAATTAAACAAATGAACAGCTAGTCTTACAAGCTTTCTTTTAAGTAATTTTCTCCATTACTCTGTACATCTCTCATACGTCCCCTTACTACATTGCCTTCAAAATATCTTTAAACAACGCCTGTCCTTCCATCAGGGTTGGTGACCAAATTAGGTAAGTAGCTCATTATGAATGTGGGAAAACGTAAACTTTAATTTGTAGACAGGCATACGAGTGTACGTTTTATTAGACCACACATCACAATGCAGCAAACAGCGCTCGCAACGCTACGACAGCAACAACTCCTCACCTGGGAAGGCGTGATCAAAATTTTTCCAGCCGTCGTCTAGAGAGTTCGACGATGTCGACGAGGCAGTTAGCCCGTTTTGGCGTTTCGTGAGACAGCGAGCATGAGACAGCACAACACAACACTGAGTGTAATTGCGATGGTGGAACCACTCCACGTCTGTCAATTACAAGTGGTGTCAGTCCCAGTATACTGCATTGCTTACTTCTTTTAGCTCGTGGTTTTACGATACCTTCACTGAAATATCTTATTTAAAGATGAACGTAGTAATTAGTACTTAATTCGCAAGGCAAAAGATACCCGGTCAATGTCATAATGAAACATGAACGCAATGCATCTGGTGCCAATCTTGAAGAGACACACAGGAAGAAAGATAGCGAAACGTTAATAAAAATTAGAGAAAAAGGAACAAAACAAACAGCGAGAATGGAAAAAATATATAAACTGTAAGATAGAGAGAAACAATGAACCAATACAAAAGCTATGTAATCGCGAAACGACGAAATCTGAATCTACTGCAGTTTTTGACAACCATGAAGCGAGAACTTAAATGAGTCACACAGACTTAAAGAATGGGAGAAGGCAGTCGAAAGAAGGATAGACAGAAATAAAGATAAGGACAGGCAGATGGGAACGAAAAATATATAAAGAATAAACAAATAAGCAAACAAAAGATAAGTAGCAAATATCAAGATAAAATGTGAATATATTAACACAGTTTGTCCTCACCACGGAGACACAGTTCTCACAGTTGCATGCATCTACAGAAAATGAGAACAGACAGAAATAACGAGAGAGAAAACAAGGAAAGATAGATGAAAGAAAAGGAAAGTACGATAAAGATACAAAAAGACAACGGAAAGAAATGAGTTGCTGACAGTCGTACTCGGTTGAGTGTCGGTTAGCTCACTTCTCCACCAAAGTGTCGACATAATCACATCCGCCGTGTTGATGGCCAACTGGCGCCAGGACTGAAGCCATTTTGGAGGCGCCATCCTGAATCTCGTCTATAATACGGTGATGTCATAACAACCATGCCACCTCAACACAGAGAACAACGCCCAAACCATGTTACCTCTTCTTCTAAAGTTTTCGAGATTAACACCACATAAATTTCGCAACCTCAGATCAATTTAGCCGCCATTTTGGGATTCTGAGGTTTCGCCGTTTTGGAAAAAATAATCCTAGGACACCTTTCTACAGCATGAACTGTCTCAGTGTTTCAGCCTCAAAGGGCAGAGCGATAAAACTAGAAACGAAGGAAGCGATATATCGATTACTACACCAGACTCATTCGACTCCTTCCTTAACATTCCTCTCTGTTCTAAGGCGCATGGATACGATGGTGGATTTATGTCGTATAAGTACTCTATAGATTATAAACAATAGGCTTAAATGCAGCAGTCCGTATAAAATGGATGGGATATAAAAGTCTATATAAAATTTAAAACAGAAAACCTGAATAGTACATAATACTTAGAAGACCTAGGAGTACAGGGAAGAATCAAGTTAAAATGGACATAAACAAGTGGAAAATGAGAGTGTGTGAAATAGACTAATCTGACTCTGAATAGGGCCTACTTTTGGGCTCTTATAAAAATTAAAACAATCTTTTTTAATCCACAGGAGATGGAGAAATGTCTTGAATCGTGTGCGACTATCACCTTGTCAAGAAAGAATCTAAATCAATAACTATGACAGTCTACAAACAATATGTCCCCTCACTGCATTTCATTCTATACCACTGAAAGTTCTAGGTCTACATAAATCGTCATGTATTTAAGATTTCAAATTTGAGGTTATCATGACGTTCAAGATTTCGTCTTCTTGGCTGTGACGCCGTGTAGACTTCTAGGTAGGTCTATAGACCAACGTTTCGGAGAAACACACTACCCCTATCTTAGCCCTGAAGATGGAGGAAATGTTTTCTCCGAAACGTTGATATATACCTATAAGCTCACATGGCGTTACAACCAAAGAGACGAATATGGGCGTGGTTTAGGCATACCCGTAGGATAATTGGTTCGATTATGGTAAGATATAAATAAACTGACGGACGTAGCAAAGACCTCTGATACGTCGGTAAAGTTCTACTAGACAACGCGGCGCAACAACTTATAAGACTCGCAGCCGTGTGAACTTGAAATCTCACAATATGTGCAATAATTTTTATAAGAAAATAACCTATTAACCTTTCGAAATTTGTGTAAAAAATCTAACGAAGTTAAATCCGTTCAACCGGAAGAGGTATTCGAGAAACCCTCGCATCGCGTTGTAGTTTCCGAAATAATTTTTCTCGCTCAGTGAACGGAAACAAGGGATGTCATGACGAAGATGGATTTTTTAAATGAGATATTTCTTTTTAAACGCAGTGTGACTGAAGATGGTAAAGCAGAACGATTCTGTCGAAAACTGGCCACTTTAAAACCAGCTAAAAACCAGCTTAAACTCAATACTTAACTGAAACTGTTGCTTACACCAACACAGCAAAGAGGGACATGATGGGTAAAATGCTCGTCTAGAAGAAAATATAATTCAAACATCACGTAAAGAGAGAGCGTCCATGTAGCCAAATATTTACAAAATTTCACTTCCGTAAGAACTGAGATTTATAATTTTAGTATTACACCAAATTTCATCTAAATAAGTTGCTTCATGCGAGCGGACAAATACAAAGGATGAAATAACGAAAATAAAAACTTCTTATCTGCACACGTGCAAAGATTAATTGATCATAAATTTCATAAGCATCTAAATTGTGCAGTCTTTAAAGTATCCTACGCTAAAGTGCACTGATTATTCGTTACTAACGTGTGGCAACTAAACCTAATCCACTATTTAACTAACATCCGTTTTATGATTACTCTCCCATACAAAGCAATGTCTGCAAGAGGTATTATCCCACATGATAATCAAATAACATCGCCGATAGAATAATGAAAATGTCAAAAGGACTGATATAATGCAGAGTTAAATTAAAATTAATTAAGACAGAGTGTAGAAAGCTGCATATGAAACAAATACTACAGAAAGCTGAGTGTCTATAAACAATGCTACGCCAACCCCTCCACGCCATTACTGCATCATCATACTTCAGACAGGGAGGCCGGCCTAAGCCTCCACCCGGTTTGAATTGCAATAATTTCCCTTGTCGTGGAGTAATTTCCATGTTACACCCTCCCTCCCCGCTGCCCTCTTCTGTATCAACCTTCACACGAAATCGACTTCTTGTCTGAATTTCGTGGAGATGATGCATCAGTAATGCACAGAGCCCTACAATCGCTGAAACATGTACACAAACTACATCTATAGGCACCTGAATTTAAACAGACCTCACACATTTCAGACCGGAAAATATTAACCCCTTCCCTGACTTTTACTTTCATTTCAGTACACACCCTCCCACCCTATTCTCCCTATTCCCTATTCCTTTTAATATTATCTTCTCGTAAGTTGTTTTAGTATCTTGTCATCACATTTCGATACATAGGAGTTACGTTGTAGGAGAAACGCAAAAAACTGTTGAAACTGCTGACAGGTGGTAGGACAAGTTATTTTACTGTTTTCAGAACGAAATAAAACAAGTCTAGAACAGCCAATGCTTTTAAAGAAGATTTGTCTCGTGGGTGGCGCAGAAATGATAACAAGCTCTCTTAAAAGTTAGGATTATTTGCAATTATTTGGTTAATTTGGTCATTCCTATTTAGCTACGTTGTTTCAACTGTATAAAATCAGGCGTATATCATCAATGAGATGTGAGAATAATGTTGAATCGTAAAATTTCAGGAGAAATTACAGTAAATGTAGAACTGTATCCTACATTATGTTTCGGGAGTAATTTCTACATCCCTGAATATGAAAAGCATTATCTGCTATATAGTTAAAAGCCTTGTACATTTCGTTAGGGAGTTCGCTCGATTCCTGGATCTTTACAAATGCTTCGATATAGAACATCCATAACAATTACCGTAGAAAATACCAACCATTTTAACAAACCCTTAAGTGAACTGAAGATGTCAGCTGACAGTGGTGATACTGAAACTAATAATAACAGCGACAAGTAGTGACATGTATTACCAGCGTCCTCATTCTGACAGTCTACTACGTGCGGTCTGTAGGCACAGGCTATGCGCGAAGACCTATGCACACTTCGGTGTGTGGAGGATGACTGCCGATGCAGAGAAGGGATAGCCCATGTCAAAAAGGTGTTATAACGTTATGATAGTATAACGTGGGTAGCGATGGGGTGGGGTAATGACGCATTCAAGCGCACAACCCTCTAGCAGCCACCCAGTTAGAATATACTCCCAAACCTACTCTTTATTCAGTATTGGCAAGTCCTCCCCTACCGACATATTATGAATTGAATAGCAACCACCCCCTTGAGTAGTGGCGGGCCCCCTCTTCATAACGCCTCGTTTACTACTCTCTGTGCGACGCGTCCCGGGGGGTCCCAATACCGCACGCTGTAACTGATGGAAGGTAACTTGCGTCTCTCTGACGTCACCGCACAAAAATGTTGTCATGGAGACTCAATTGGGGGAAAGGAACATGTATTGCTTTCAGGAGCTGGCATTAAAGACTACCACGTTTTGAAATTCACGCAGTGTTCTGACGTAATATTTTTCTACTTGCTCGGCGCATTAAAGAAAATACGTACTCATGTGTAATGATTTAGAACTTCGTAACTTTTATATTTCTTCAAATATTATAAGGGTTACTACATTGGGGACGATGCAACAGGCTATATATCTAGAACGAAATGCAGCAGAGAAATGCATTCAAAGCTTTGTTCCAAGACATGAAGAAAGAAACAATTCGGAAAAAATAGAAATAAACGGAAAGACAACATTAAAATAGATAAGAAACAAGGCGTGAGGATTTGGCTTCGATTATTACAGCTAGGATAGGCACGAGTATTTATTTTCTTTCATTTTTGCGGATTATCCGGGAAAGTATATATACTAACCAAACCGGAAAACCGGGAGTATGCTGTACATAAATTAGTGAACAATGTTTATAAACAATTTTCAATGATGTAGGCTTCCGATCCGTTTAATTTTCTCTCGTGTCACGCTGGTTTGCTGATCAGAAATTTTATGTAACTGAAGTTTGAAGAGGTGTGACAAAAATGCAATTCTCAAGTTCAAAATCTACATAAATATCTAAATTAAAACGACACACACAAATCGAAGTAAAGTGTGTGCCTCTCCAAACGCCTAACATCGTTCTTTGAGTTCGGTGGACAGACTTGTTTGAACCAACCCGGTAACGTTAATTCTGAGAAATCAACACTGGACTCAGTAATCCAGAGATTCAAAATTTTATATCGCCAACAGTGTATTGATTCGTTAAAAAAACACAAAAAATATTTCACATACAAGGTCTATTGGCCTGCCTAGGTCACATTATACCCAACTGCAAATTTCATATGACAAGCTACAATGATTCATAAATTATTAACCTGAAAAGTAATTTATGGTCTGAAGCTTTCACGGTTATTAAGTATTAATATAATAAATTCTTCTCGGGCTACCAGCACGAGAAGAATTTACTATTAAAATGTGAATATAGCCTATATT
Source organism: Zootermopsis nevadensis (assembly GCF_000696155.1). The sequence continues at coordinate 1,937,413 of NW_019059951.1, read as the reverse complement.
TAATGCAGTGGACAAATCGTCTCAGATCTCGGATAAGAATATAAAAATAAAAATGTCCTACCATACATTTTAATGGCCATTTCACACCTGAACGAGCGGGCTGTTAGGCGTGTACATTACAAGCCTGTGCTATACTAAATATAGGTTAAGGTTCCAAAAATATGGTTTAATAAAAGGAGATCTGGGAACAACAAATGCCTAACCCACCCTTCATAAAAACAGAAACAGAGGAGACAAACATTGTTTTTCTAATTCCAGTTCGCAACACATGAAAAACATAACACAACACATATGACTCAGACCGGCTTTGTATAAATCTATAGAACGACTGAAAAACAATATTTTATGTGGGTTAGCCCACTGTTGTTCGTAGGTCTTCAGATATTTAGATTTAAAATTGTACGTTTTTAATGTGCAGAGTCCTTATTAAGAGGTTACTAATTGTGCAAGTGATAAAAATTTCCCCTCGTTTTTATGTATTCTAAGGCTCATCACCATGTTCACTACAGACCACTAAAAGCGTCCATCCTAAGAGATGAATTCATTCCATAATCAATCATTGAAGATACATCTTAATGTTATCCTTTCATCCGCGCATGGTCTTCCATGTGGTCCGTTCCATTCAGGATTTGCGACCAAAACTTCAGTTTTCATGTCCCCCATGTGTGCTAATTAACCAGTTTACACCACCCTCCCTAATGCGCTGTCTCTAATTATGCACTGCTTATGATTAAGTTCCCAATTATCTCACACATTTCTCTTCAGTCCCCCACTTATTTCCTTCTTCCTAGGTCCAAATGCTCTCCTTAGTACCCTGCTCTCGGACATCCACCATGTTCTTCCCTCAGGGTAAAACACGAGATTTCACACTCACATAAAACAACAAGTAAAATTATTTTAATCTGAAGCGTAATAATTTTTAAAGTGACAGAATCTTCACCAAAGCATAAATAAGGTTCAAAAAGTATCTTAATCCAATTTAAAATATTGTGTTGTTGACGTTCATTAATGTCTGGCCATTTTAGACAAAATGCATTAAAGTAGATAAAATTTATATGAGGAGGTACAGCAGACAAACCACATGTGACTATAACGCTGTCTCTGACACACTTCAATTTACCTGATCTATATTACCTGCTATTATAATCAAAAGTCAGGCAATCAGTTTCTCAAGTATAACCTTCACTTACACTTTCTGTTTGTAAGTGCCGAATGCTCGAAGGGGTACAAGCTACACGATACAAGCAATGTGACCCATTCGATTGCAGATGAGCATCTCAGGAACACATCCAATCCATTTACTGCATCGTCCTGACGTCATCAGTGAAACGCATGGCAGAAAAATGGTGTGTGTGGGGGGAGGGGGAGAAGACGTTTCGAAGGATTGGTAGTGATGGGTTGGTGCGGCCATGGGTCCCTCTGTTGTATAACACAACAATGACACTGCCTCCCCCTCTCCATCGTCCTAGCCCTGTGAATACCCTGCTTCCAATAGGATATGCTAACCTATAGAAATCCCGTGTAGCGGCTGCTGCAATGTGGTCCATTGTCCGCCATGTTGAATTGCAGAGAACGTGACCTCACAGCCTGCTCCACGTATAGTCAGGTTCCATATTGAGCCCGGAACTGCTATGCGAAATCCTTCGAAGGAAGCAAAATTGCATCTTGGTTCAAGGTCTTCCCTGTAGTTACTTAGCGGCTCACTGATGGCTCATCACTGTCGTCAAGAAATCTCGCTACAGGTGTCTTGTACTGCCTCAAGTAATTTCGAGCATACATCAGAACAAATGCTCGAACGTAGATTTTAATATCACTGTCGTGTCTACGCCAAAACATTATCCCGAAATTTCATGACTAACAATGCGTTTTTTTCTGGTTTCTCCAATAATTACTTTATCTAAACACGCTAACAGTAGGTGTAATCCTGTTTAACAAAGAACACGCCATAAAATTTCTTGATTTATAAATCTTAATTCCTCTGTCAATATGCGGAGTATAGTGAGTGGGTCTAACACCATCTGCACTTTGCCTTCAATATCGGTATATCAACACTCGTTGTTCTTTGAGACAGAATCCAGTATCCATACGAAACAACTTGTATGCATTTCAAAACAGAATTTTATGATATTTAAAAGAGACTGATTTATTTGGACAGCGAAAGCTGGTTTCCTTGTTGATTTCTGTCTTCTCGGTTGTTGCGCTGTGTAGTCTGGTCGATGTTAACCAACGTTTCAGAGGTTATACTGCCTCCGTCATCAGGGCGATGAAGATTTTTGTCTTCTGGGTTGTTGCACTGTGTAGTCTGGTCGATGTTAACCAACGTTTCAGAGGTTATACTGCCTCCGTCATCAGGGCGATGAAGATTTTTGTCTTCTGGGTTGTTGCACTGTGTAGTCTGGTCGATGTTAACCAACGTTTCAGAGGTTATACTGCCTCCGTCATCAGGGCGATGAAGATTTTTGTCTTCTGGGTTGTTGCACTGTGTAGTCTGGTCGATGTTAACCAACGTTTCAGAGGTTATACTGCCTCCGTCATCAGGGCGATGAAGATTTTTGTCTTCTGGGTTGTTGCACTGTGTAGTCTGGTCGATGTTAACCAACGTTTCAGAGGTTATACTGCCTCCGTCATCAGGGCGATGAAGATTTTTGTCTTCTGGGTTGTTGCACTGTGTAGTCTGGTCGATGTTAACCAACGTTTCAGAGGTTATACTGCCTCCGTCATCAGGGCGATGAAGATTTTTGTCTTCTGGGTTGTTGCACTGTGTAGTCTGGTCGATGTTAACCAACGTTTCAGAGGTTATACTGCCTCCGTCATCAGGGCGATGATCAACAAACTCAGATTTCCGTCTTCTGGGTTGTTGCGCTGTGTAGTCTGGTAGATGGTTACCGACGTGTCAGAGGTCATACTGCCTCCGTAATCAGGGCGATGAATTCATCGCTCTGATGATGGCGCAACAACCCAGAAGACAGAAATCTTCATATTCACCGCTGTGGAAACCTCAAATCTTACATGGTTTCCTTGTTACCTGACAACAAACAAGTATGAGGTACGCGTTTCTCAGTTACTTGCTGTTGCATCTAAATTTCGCACTTGCAAGCTTCAGAATGCATTCACGAAATTTATTAAACAATTCGAGAATATTTCGTTCAAATGCGTGGCCTACGCGGCATCAGCAGAAAAACGTTACAGGAACTGACACAATTTTGAAAAAAAAAATTAAAAAGGAATCAGAGGGGGGAAATTAAAATATCACACATGAACGAAATGCGTTTCTGAACTGGAGTCCACTCGCAAAAAGTCATCCAATCTGCATTTATCTTTTGTGTCCTCCTTCCCTTTCTAGCGCCATTCTATTTCCTCATCGAAGCCATAGTTTATTCCATCACATTGCACCACTATCACCAACATCATCGCCACTGTTACGATCACACCATGCCAGACAATGGCGACTGGCGGGTGGCGGGGTGAGGCGAGAGAGAGCGGGCCCTAATACCAACTTTCCTAACCTCCCTGCTCTATATTGTCATGCTAATGTTTTGTTGCCTGGTTAACTCGTTCATTATCAATGCAGCTCTCATACTCGATGGTCGTTCGTTCTATTCACCCCCTTCCCCTTGCAACCCCCATTTCCCCCATTATAATGACTCGTCCGCGTACTGAGAAACAGTCCTGATTGGTCCATCTGCATCCATACCAAATACCTCCCAGCTGGCGTACTATGGTTATTGAGTACATTTGAGAGGAGATTTCGTAGTCTAATAGACCACACCTCTCGTCTACCCCTCTCTATATACTATATATAATACGAGATCATAATGAAATGATGCTAAAATGGCTACCATTGTGAAACTCATTTCCTGTAAAAAGAACTTGACGTTATTCATCCCAGATATAAACTAACAATCTAACATATTCTCTTATAGCCTATAAAATGGAATAATAATATTATATGAAAGGGCTATTCAAAATCGCATGCATTTTATATTAGAACCTTTTATTATGACGTCTTGACTCCAGGCTGTTACAATTCTAAAATCAAGTGTCATATATTTCTGTGTCGACTACCCGACAATGGAGGTGTATTTTGTGAAGGTTCCATGGGTGTTAGAACGGCCGGTGGGTCTCCCCTCCCCCCTAACAACAGCTCACTCTCAGTGTGTCGGTTTAGGTAGATCACCTCAGGGAGTTCATCCGTAAATGTTTAACTGAAGTAGAACGTGTACCACGTAACAGTTAATCCAGAATGTAACGTTTATATTTTAAAACGAAATCATACCGCCGTGAAACATAGAACTGCCTTCACCCGCACCTTAACATCTGAAGACACAGATCGTGTGTTAATCCTAGTTCTCGTAATTTTGTTCACACGCTAACTCTACATTACGTTCATCTCGTAATGAACGAGGCAGTAGGTTCTTGCAAAACGTCGTTTAATTGCCGTAAAATATAAGGTAAAGTGAATCATGACAGCGTAAGTAAACACTTTCTGTAACTCCTATTTTATCTGCTTGTCGCTTAACTACCTCCTATATATAAATCAGTGTTAAACATAATCCTTAATTCAGAGATGAGCAGAACTTACGAAATTACAACATATAAAACTTCGTAACTTACTATCGCACTTATATTAAATCATATTTGTTCAGTATATCGCAAAAGTTTTCAGTTGCAATATTGTTATTTTCAACAAATAAAATTATACTCTGGGCAGATAGATCTAGAAGGTTATTGGTCTAGTTGAGACCATAAACTCGAAACGCCTTAATGCCTTGGTTCTTACATCGTCGTCACAAAACTGAAAATAAAAGAATTTGAAGCTGTCACAATAGCATCATTTCCGTCTTGAAGGAATTAATATTTTGTTCTGAGGAGATGACAAACGCACTGTCAAAAATAAGCATTTCCAGTACATCAACATCTTAATAAAACAGATGTTATTCAAGGAAAACGCTAAGCCTATTAGAAAACACAATAAACTGACGAGATTTGCGTCTTCGTATTGCAAGAACATTGCTCTATTGAATTTCTACGTCTCCTGCCCCCTCTTCCTTCACTTCATTCGTAGATTGAAGTGACAACAGGCTTTGCGTCTCCAGACACTGAGATGTTTGTAACAGCGAAGAGAAACTCGGAATATCAGGTTTCTTATTGCGGTTTCATCCTTGTTATTTGTGGTCATTTTAACTGCATTTTGAGGAAACGCTTTCACGTCTCATCTGGTTATTGTAAAGATACCGCGCAGGCTCGCGTTACCTGAAAAAACTGTGTTCCCGTCACAGGATAAGGGACTGTACACTCGTATCTTTAAAAATATAGATCCAATTACCATAGAAAATAAATGCTTTCTGCTTCGAAAATACGTCAAATCGCGATGACTGGGGCTTCCATTAACAGTTTTCATTTAAGAATTTATTCAATGTTGTTATAGGTTCCAGAAGAGTTTTATAAAACATATTTGGGTGTAACTGAGAAGAACCAAGTGGGGAATGGAGGAAATTACCAACAGAAACTACGTCCGTCACAACGTAAGGCTGCCGTTCAACCCTCTCCCATGAAACATTACTAAACTACACGGCACTACAACCCGGAAGATAGCCATTTTAAATTTTATACTAATCCTGTCGTCATCAGATTATCTACCGATTTCTTTCTGCATGAATTTTCAACCAAAATGTTGTACATATTTCTTGTTCTAACATTTTCCTTATTCAATATCCTTGTCATAATCACCATAATGTTAATAGGGGATCTAAACCTATATTTAATTTGCATTGATATCTAAATTTAATATATCACATTTATAGCCTATATATCAAAATTTAGCTCTTACTTGGGCTGATCACTCGGTAAGGAATCGTAAAAAATGTCTATTACCAGATTCATAATTACACAAATATTCTGTAAACTGGAATACTTAATAAACGTTAATCGTTTTAGCTGAAGAATAAAATCTAAATTTAATATTCACTTGACTGTACCACAGGCCTACTGAAATTACAGAAACGCCTGCTGAGATAGTCAGCCAGTCTTACATCGAAACTGAAGACGCTCAGTGGGAATGGAAAAAGAGTGTTGGTTGAGTCCAGCTCAAACTGCATTAGAGTTCGCAAAATTCTCCACTGTGTTCCTTTGCACCTTTGCCACAACATCCTTTTAAAGGTTCGTGGGGAATTTCCTTCTTTTGTGCTTCAATCAGTTAAGAGAGGTGACAATATCTGTCAATGGACTGGCATAAAAGCGACCGCAGAACACATAAGACTCCCGATGTGGTTTTCAGAATGGAGTAGCCTACAACTGTACTGACAGCGTTACTTTGGAGAGGTTTGTCAATGCGATACCGAAGGTAGTGTCGACAATAATTAGTACGATGCTATTGTTGCAGATTCAACAATGCCTACTTTTGTGTTCGTCATATATTTTGTACCTTTGTGTGCAATTTGAGAATTTAGTGTGAGGTTTCAGACACTGTAATATAGACGGTGAAATGTTATAGCCCGGCGTGATCCAGCCCGCTGCCAGTGGGCCACTTCCGGCCCGAGACTCCTTGTAACCAGGCCCTCCAATTTATTCGTTACTTTATTACTAGTAACTGCAGACTAATCTATTTATTCAGAGGGATTTAAAACATTTTATCATTATGTCGTAAGCCGTTTTACATACAAGTACCACATGTCACCCTACAGTAAAATGTAACTTTCCAGGCAAAACTGTCCCAGATATAAAATACTGAAGGAGAAAATTTTAGTAATTTGGGCAAATTTCATAGATGACAAGTATTCTCATCGCCCTGATGATGGAGGCAGCAAGCACCTCTGAAACGAAGGTAAACGTCTACCAGACTACAAGGCACAACATTACAAAAAACAGTCATCTCACTTTCGCGACCGTGAGAACCTAAAATTTCAACCTACTTATTAACGATCAATGGTAATTATTTTCTATACACATCAGATGCACGAAATTCTTTTAAATTTCTAAATAAGTTTCTAAATTTCTAATAATTTCTAGACACAGTAAACAAATATAAATTTATCGATATATTAAATACTTTTACAGTGCTTAATTTAATATTTTACGAGGTAGCTTCTACATAGTATTAAAATAAGGTACTAATAGAATGGAATGCGCGCGAATATAGTGTTTGTCTACCACCATTTTCTGGAAAGTATTTGGAAGAGAAAATGCCTATTGTATTAGGACAAACACTGTAGGCCTACATTAATGTCTGGAAGTATTCTTGTTTAACCTTTCCAAAATAAATATCCAGAAGTTCTGCATCTATTACCTAAATCCTGAAAAATTAAGCAACTTCACATCTGTTGCAAGTTTTCAAAACAAAGAGAACAGACCTATTGTTTCCCGATATAAATCATTGTTGTTTTCACGCCATTTCATACCGTTCAACATTTTTGGGTTTTACAATTGCAAGGAAATTTCTCCCAGCCGCACTGTTTGGGTGAACCGATCGTTCGTTCAACCCATTCAACCTCCCATTTTATGCAATTACGAGACTGTGTTATGTGCTCGAAAATGTCCATATCGTCGACTTTTCTGCCAAAAGTTTATAAAATCATGGACTGGAACGGAAACCATCATATTACCAACACTGTCCCTCAAACCACACACCACCACACCCACTAAACAAACCGTGCTCTGATTGAAATGTCCTCTTGCCTACTAACTAAGTTCAACGTGCTTTAAAAAAAGTGATGTCAAATTGATTTTCAGGGTGTGATCATTCCAAGGATAATCGGCTCTGTCACAACCGTGTAGACAAAAACACGGTTTTCCAGTTTGTTCGCTCCGTAGATAAACTGTAATGCACGCACAAAATTAAGGAAGAAAACACTAACTTTCACCATGACGTCATTTTAAGATTCCAAAGGACTTCAACTTCTAGTAGATACGTCTGTAACATATTACAATACAAATACTACATGTAACATTCCAAATCATTTGGGTAAATACGATATTATTTAGAATTAAATTAATTTAAGCGGTCAGCATGTTAATACTAATAGTGTTGATTGTTTGTTATTAATAAGAGTATGAAGATCGAGTGATGAACTACAAGCCTAATATTATCTATATTTTTAGGGTATATGAGATTTTAAAAACGTTCACAATAAATAATTTGCTTTAACTTGCTGTAAGAGAAAGAATAATAATGCGACACAAAAATTAATTTAATTCGTTTAGTTATTAAACTGGGAATTTTCCAGTTAGGTCTATATGCCATAAACAAACACAGATTTAGAAACTGCTGGCCTGAAAATCCAAGCATCACGCTATGAAGGCATCGACCGAAAAGCGATGTAAACGCCAAGCTTCGCGTATCACGAATTGAGGCAACAGAAAAGTTTAAGCAAACACTTTTACGATCCGGTCTCATTACACCCCGGGAAATGGATATGGGGTTGGGTTGACTCGAAGTCGATCTGCACGTGGTGACGATGAGAAAAATACTGCCCCTCCTTCCAGGAATAGAAGCCCGGTCGTTTACTCAGCACTCAGTTACTTTACCGATTTCGCTATCCATCCCGACTCCTGCAATATCGACGTCAACAGAATTTACAGAGTAGTAAATACGTCTACGCCGCTCACAATACTGCTGAACACACCTAGGTGGCCGCATAAGACCACGCGTCCACACAGGGGCTAAACAAACAAATGTGTTTACTGACAGCCTGTTGTAAACCAATCCATGGTTTACTGCCCGCGAGAAAAATAAAAACTTTTTAATGGCCTTCATTTTACACTTCGCCATTTAATAGAAAATTACTACTGAATGTTCTCTGATAATGGTTCATTGAAATACACAACTAACAAAAAGTGACCAAATATTCCTTTTAATCCTACATAGTAACATCATCACAAATGACCTACACGTAATTGATGACTATATATCGTTAAAAGCATTGAAGGATTCGTTAATGATCTTGTTCTTTGAGCACTGACGATTTCAAATTACAAAACAGTTTATTTGACGTAATCTTTTTAATGCTGTCTCTGACACACGCAGTACTGACATACAGTCTGCTATTAGGCAGAGAAGCTTTGGTTAAAGGTTTGATAGTAGTTTAAATTGTAGTGTTTCCATCATCAATTACTTATTTTATGTTGTTCCACAACACTGTATCAACTGCAGAGATGGGAATATTATAACGACAAATGACAGTGGATAATAACATAAAATGAAGTTGTCATGACTTATTTCATAACATTACGCCAACCAACCAACCAAAGAAGCTAACTGAGGGCAGAGGCCTGCGCAAGCGCAAGCATCGTCCCTACCTAGGTGAAACCATTCCTGCGCACAAGACGCATTGCTGGAAATGGTAAACGGTCGTAATATAAGAACGGAAATTTTGCTAACGCTAACGGGGTTTCGTCGTGGCGGGAGCCTCGACCATTCAAACTGGGATTTGTTGCTGCTGATGGGAGGTTATCCTGTCAGGCAAGTTGTCGAAGGAATAACATTAGTTGGGTCTCTGGGGTATGAACCCAGAGAGGGAGGGGCCGTTTCGGCTGAAGGCCTCTGCGGCATGGGGGGAAGATCACTTCAGCTGATGGCCTCCATGATCGGGGGG
>NW_019059951.1:1909044-1919149 GCF_000696155.1 Zootermopsis nevadensis | reverse complement strand
CCCCAATTTGCAGGAGAAGACTTCTGACAGGAGCTTCCTTCATTAGCGGAGTACCCTCATCCCACTCTGAGACTTCTGAGACTTCTAAGAGACCTACTAAATGTCACAATGAAAACTGCCATCAATTCCACGTCATGGAGACTCTCCGCTTTCACATTTCAACAAAACGAAAGAGTTTGGAATATCCCCAGAACTACAAAATTGTCACGGTTTTGGCATGAGATCCATACCTACAGCTAAGTACAGATTAATTTTGATGATTTCTCCGCACAAAATACAATCTTACCATATTCCAAAAAACGTAGCCTTTTTTTAAAAAAAATATATAGCACATTATGATAGCCCACACAACGTTTGCTATCTAGAGTGATCAGCTTTGTAGTCAAGTATTTGCACTAAGTCCACCTCAAGAATAAAATAAACATAATTCAATTCAATTCAATTCAATTAATTTATTTACGTGTTTGCCAACAGCAAGAAGCCAATAACAGGCAAACACTGATAATATATACAATAATAGTGAAATAAAAATTAAAAATATTACACAAACGGATTAACTAAACTTATAAATATACAGTATTAAATATAACTGCCAAGTACAGGCAAACCCAAAATAGAAACAATATTAACACAGAGCAAAAAATGAAGGAATATAAATAAAAACAAAATAATCCACGTAGGGAACACTAATATAATTGTAAAACTTTAAAAAATATAAAAAGACAGATAACCAAGCTAGATCATTTCCCTTGTTGAGAACGTTCGCTCAAGGGAGACAATGTTTGTGCTAAATACGTCCAAAGATTTACATACGTCATTTGCAGCGATGACGCACCTGACTGAATGACTTGTCTTAGTGCACTGCTCACACTAAAAGTAGAAAATTCTCTTATTTGCCTCGCCGGCACACGTAAACCAACAGCGTCCATAATGGAATGGCAATTTATTTTGCCCTTAAATACATTAATAAGAAATAACGCATCGAGATGTCGTCGTCTGGAATAAAGTGTTCTAAAATTTAAAGTAGATAGGATCAGTTCATATTTTCGGGGGATATTAAACTGGAAAAATCGGTAATTGCATAAACTGGCAAATTTTCTTTGAATATTTTCTAATTTATTAGAATCTGTCTGTGTAAGATTATTCCAAACGACCGAGGCATACTCAAGCTTTGACCTAATTAAAGCATTATATAAAACAACAAGGCTGTCTAAAGAGGAAAAATTATAAGTAATAAAACGAATAAGCCCTAAGGTCCTTAGTGCCTGGGAATGAACACAATTTACATGACAGTGAAAATACAGTTTACTGTCTAACAAAACACCAAGATCTTTTATACAATTTGTACGCAAGATTAAAAAGTCACTAACAATGTAATTAAAATGGATACTGTTGGTTTTACGTGTGAACGATATAATTTTGGTTTTCTCTATGTTAAGTTCCATATTGTTATCATTACACCACTCATGTACGGAATTGATATCTGCTTGAAGAGCTCTGCAGTCATGCACAGATTTAATATCGTGATATAGTTTCAAGTCATCGGCAAATAAGAGAAATTTAGAATACTTAATTTTGTCGCAAAGGTCGTTAATAAAAATATTAAATAAGAGAGGTCCCAAGGTAGAGCCTTGTGGAACTCCAGATAACACCGCGTAGAAAGAAGAAGACTGTCCTAAAATGCGAACAAAGGCAGATCTGGATGATAAATAACTTTGGAACCACTTGACATAAGGAGAAGATAGTCCAAATTTATTTAGCTTTTTCAAAAGAATAGAATGCGGGACTGAATCAAAGGCCTGCCTAAGATCAAAATACACAGAGTCGATCTGTCCCTGTGAACAAACAGACGGCTGAACATCATTAAGGTAGGTAACTAAATTAGTTACCGTAGATTTTGATTTACAAAAACCATGCTGACTGGGGTGTAATTTGAATTTGAAATAAAAGGAAAGGTGATCATGAACAATGCTTTCAAAAATTTTGGAGAGGTTATTAAGGATCGAAATAGGCCTATAGTTAGATACTAAGGCGCTGTTGCCTTTCTAAAAAATCGGCACACCAGCCGCTCGCTTCCATAACAAAGGAAAGTTCCCACTAGATAAACTAAGGTTGAAAATATGGCGTAAAAGAGGAGTTAAAATCTCAGAACAACCTTTTATGACGAAAGTCGGGATTTCATCGGGTCCGACGCATTTCGTTGAACGGAGACGACTAATTGCCCGTGTAACATCATCAACAGAGATACGTGGAATATTCAAAACATCAGAATAGGCGAAGTCAGAACTAGTCGTAACATTAACGCAAGAAGGGGAGTTAAAAACAGAACGAAAGCGGTCAGCAAAAGCCTCAGCGATTGCCTGGGGTTCCGTGATAAAACTGTCTCCAACTTTAATTTGTGTAATCGACTGGTCTTTCTTTTTGAAATTAGAAATATATTTCCAAAAGTGCTTTGGTTGGGTTTTCAAATTTTCTTCAATAGTTTTTAACCAAACCAATCTATCTGATTTAATAGTCAATTTAACTAGTTTACGATAGTGGGAAAAAACGCTATAATGATAATCAGATTTAGATTTTTTGAATTTCTTAAGAGATGCATTCTTCTTTCTAATGTAATAGACAAGAGTTTTGGAAAACCAATGAGGAAATGCAGAATTTCTGGGTTTTACAAGGGGAATAGCTAGGTTGATGGCCTTCGACACAGTAGCCGTGAGATTATTAACTGCAGCATCAACCGAGCTTTCATTAAGAACGCAAGACCAGTCAGAGTTTTCTAGGGTATGGTAAAGTAATAAGTAGTCTCCTTTCCCGTAATTGCGTCGAGGAGTAAGCGAGGTATGTTGATAGTCAAGACTTAGTTTAAGATTAAGGACAAGAGGCGGATGATAGTGGTCAGGAGGGACCAGCGAGTGAGGAGAAAGGGAAATGCTGAGATCGCTGAAGTTTGTAAAGACAAGGTCGAGCAGGGCATTGTTAGGAACGCAGTCGTTGCGCTGATTTAGACCAAGAAAGCAGGAGGTGGCGTAAAGAGAATTTCCTTTAATTTTGCTATAGTAATAACAATTAGAGGAAGGGGTGCCGTTTAGCCAGTCAAAATTGGGGACATTAAAATCTCCTAACATGACCACCCGATAGAGATGCGAGTTTAGGTTTACTTCTAAAGTGTTTAGATAATTTTTAATTGCTTTTATATCACAATCCGGCGCAAAGTAATGATTCCCTATAAGTAGACTGTGGTTGTCTCTAACAGGAATTTCAATCCACACACACTCTTCAATCGTTTCCAGATCATACCTTCGTTTAACGCCACGGAAAGACTTTGAAACTGCAGTCAGCACTCCGCCTCCCCGTTTTTTATTGGAGCTTACGTAATCCCTATCGGCACGAAACACGTAATAGGATTCAGGAAAAATATTATAACTTAATATAGAGTCATTAAGCCAGGTTTCCGTAATACAGTAAATTCCGGACGTGCCAGCGAAAACATTGTCAATGAATTTACTGCATTTGGTTCTTAGACCCCTGACATTTTGATAAAATATATCAAAATCACAGTTGTCAAGAACCATACTCAGTGGGAATCCGAGCCGCCCCCAGGCACAGTAGCCACACTGGCCGTAGGCAGAGCATCTGACTCCGTTGACCTGACAGGCGCGCTCGAGGAGTAAACCTGCTCAGAAGTAAGTCTGCCGTAAAAAGGAGCAATAAGGCACCCGTTTGGCCACAATTATCAATAATAATAATAATTTACAAGTGTACTCTCTGAAGTACACTGATATTCTAAAGGTGTTCTTCACGCCACATCACGAGTGGTAACGTCAGCAGGTTGCTTCAGTGTTAACCACGGTGCAAAGGAACTGTGAACTTATGTCGCTCTTACTCGAAATAAATAATAAATGCAACAATTGTATCAAAGATGAAACGGCATCCAAGATCAGTCAGATTAATTCGATCCAAGGTCATTGCCTTTTGTGACGTTGCGCCGTGTAGTCTGGCAGAAACTTATCGACGTTTCAGAGGAGCTTATTCATTAAAACGCCCTGATGATGGTGGCAATAAGCACTCCTGAAACTTTAGTCAATTTCTGCAATACAACACGGAACAACATAGTAGAAAAATCATCTTCGCCTTTTCTTTTGTTTCCCATTAAATCGTCATTATAAGGACATAAGAGTAAGACGATACGATAATATCAAAATGAAACTATGATAATGTCTGGACTGCAGTTATGCAGCTCAGGATAGGGACCGCGGTAATGAACTTTTGGATTCTATAAATACGGGAAATTTCTTGACTATATGAAGCTGACATTTTTAAGAATAATTCTAACCCACTGGGTTAGACAACGACATGCTGCATGTATTTAATAAGACAGCTTAATGTAAACATCGCAGATACGCGATTACATGAAACGATAGTCGAGACGCAAGATCGATTAATAAAATGTTACGGGTCTCTGAAAATCTGCAGGAACAGCTTCTGCTGTTATTTTAATTGGTCCACGAGGGGTTAAAAGAGACAGAGGGTTTGAAGCCCTAGAGACCAAGATGTAATCTGCTGATTCAATCTTGGCATTTTGTACAATCATTCAGTCTTCTTCATGCACACGCACGATATGAAACAATACCTACCCCTTTTGCCACGCTCTCACACTCTCTGCCTGTCGTATCAAATATTTCAGATCAGCAGACTGCATCCAGGGCTCCACCATCTACAACCCTCAGCCTTTCAGAGGTTTTTATGACAGACCGTTGTAGAAATGAAGGGTAACATCGGTGGACGACTATTCATATACCACAAGGAATATAACTATGTAATTCGTGCTTTGGTATATGAAAACATTAATGGCCATAAATGTATTCGTTCTCAAGATCACATCAGCCCATACCTGTATTTTGAAATCCTGTTTGAAATTATAACTTAAGCTTATGTCGCTCTTACTCGAAATAAATAATAAATGCAACAATTGTATCAAAGATGAAACGGCATCCAAGATCAGTCAGATTAATTCGATCCAAGGTCATTGCCTTTTGTGACGTTGCGCCGTGTAGTCTGGCAGAAACTTATCGACGTTTCAGAGGAGCTTATTCATTAAAACGCCCTGATGATGGTGGCAATAAGCACTCCTGAAACTTTAGTCAATTTCTGCAATACAACACGGAACAACATAGTAGAAAAATCATCTTCGCCTTTTCTTTTGTTTCCCATTAAATCGTCATTATAAGGACATAAGAGTAAGACGATACGATAATATCAAAATGAAACTATGATAATGTCTGGACTGCAGTTATGCAGCTCAGGATAGGGACCGCGGTAATGAACTTTTGGATTCTATAAATACGGGAAATTTCTTGACTATATGAAGCTGACATTTTTAAGAATAATTCTAACCCACTGGGTTAGACAACGACATGCTGCATGTATTTAATAAGACAGCTTAATATAAACATCGCAGATACGCGATTACATGAAACGATAGTCGAGACGCAAGATCGATTAATAAAATGTTACGGGTCTCTGAAAATCTGCAGGAACAGCTTCTGCTGTTATTTTAATTGGTCCACGAGGGGTTAAAAGAGACAGAGGGTTTGAAGCCCTAGAGACCAAGATGTAATCTGCTGATTCAATCTTGGCATTTTGTACAATCATTCAGTCTTCTTCATGCACACGCACGATATGAAACAATACCTACCCCTTTTGCCACGCTCTCACACTCTCTGCCTGTCGTATCAAATATTTCAGATCAGCAGACTGCATCCAGGGCTCCACCATCTACAACCCTCAGCCTTTCAGAGGTTTTTATGACAGACCGTTGTAGAAATGAAGGGTAACATCGGTGGACGACTATTCATATACCACAAGGAATATAACTATGTAATTCGTGCTTTGGTATATGAAAACATTAATGGCCATAAATGTATTCGTTCTCAAGATCACATCAGCCCATACCTGTATTTTGAAATCCTGTTTGAAATTATAACTTAAGCTTAATTTTACAAATAATATATATTTTGTGAATATTTCGGGCAAGGAGTTGAATTATAATTAAGCACTATACACTTAAGACGTTTAAGCGCCCGATGGTAAATATCAGCATTTATTCAATCATGGTACTGATACATAAAATAATAATTTCACACTAAAGCCTTCTTTATACACGCTGATTAACCTTCCGATACCCACTTAGTAATATAGTTACAATGTTACGTAATTCAGACTGTACTTCAAAAGAACTGAGAGGAATAGTAAACAGAATAAATATGCGACCACAGGAAGAAAATGTCTTGATGTATGTAAATTAGCTTCTTTAAAATTATTAACTTCACGCTTAGAATATTTTTCAAGCTGATTCTCTGTCTATAACCATAGTTTCCAGTGAAGTCCGTAATTTACAAGATATCGACAGATGTTCGTTTATATTTAATATTTGGTCGTTTAATGTTCACAGGCCGTAACGAAAAAATATCTTCCCGGCGAGTTAAAAATTGGACGTTAATATTTACCTAATTTATTTTCCTATTTTATTTTAGACCATAAAATAATAAACTAACAAACACGTAATTAAAATGCCTTTTGTGTATTACAAATGATTACGTGCTGGACAACTTGGGTTCGATTCCAAGTGGCGACATCGGATTTTCACTTTGCCGCCACCTCCAGACTCTGAGATACACTAAGCCTCGTATTCTAGACTGCAGAGTTCTTGCCCTGGGCTTAAATTGACGGGAGCTTGAAGCTGATCATTTATTTCTTGAGTACCGAGATTAAAATAATTCGTGGATCTTTATCTCCTGCCCTCTGTATCACTTGAGCACAATGTTGGTTAACGACATCTATTAACGTTATGTAGAATAATAAACTCGTGAATTACTTTTGTAGTTCAACGTTTTAGTTTTAATTCTTAGAATTAATATAATTTGAACAAAAGGAGTGTCTTAACCTGGAAACAGTTTATTAATCCTAATGGCTAGAATAAATCGTTGTGCGATGTATATCCTGGCTTATAAATATCACTGGAATTTTAATTTTAAGTAAAAAATACATTTAATACACATTAAATATTTTGTGTGTCAGGAAAACTATGTTAATCGTCACTGAAATATTATAACCAAAGTGAATAAAGCAAAATATTCTATGTGGGGTTTGAGTTTTTCACGGCGGTGAGTCTACAGGGCGCAATAACGCATAAGATAGCAACTTAATTAACAATGTTTTGTTCCAGAACAGAGGATTTTAAACAAACTTTTCATGTTTCTTTCGTTAATGGCATCAGTTATTTTCCAAACCCCAAAACTACTTAGTATGCAAGATCACTTTTCCATTTCATTAGACGTTTCATGCTCAGGAGTTGAAACAGCGTCATTAAATAATTTATGAATCGATAAAGAAGCTTCATAAACACAAATAACTGACACAGATTTATAAACTCGGTTCTAATTGACAGGTCACAGTTATTCAGAAAAAGTTCCTTGTTCTTACAGATGTTCATGAACGTTATCAAAAAATCCCACCATTGAATTATATTCTGAAACACTTCTCATATTCACGAACTATTTCTTTAAGATGTGACATATCAAAGTAAAAATACGTGACAAGTCTAACTTCTTAAAGGCGTAGAACTGTCTTTGTTAGGTCTTAATGTGTCTTAAAATAGTTTATTATTGATTATGTCTACAAATTACAAATTTAATTATTTCTATATACCGCAGACAACCCATTCAGCAGACTGTAACAACGCAATAGAAAACGAGTGTACAAATTGTAAAGAAATCGTAATATGAACTGTCAGTGGTTGCATCCAGGAGGCCGTGTTTACTCCTTTGCGCCATTACAAGACGCCTTGTCTACGTTAGAATAAGAGGAGGGTATTGATTTATAAAGTGGGAACGATGTTTATCGGCAGTCCCAGGTATAATGAAGATATATAGTAAATGTCAGGCAGCAGCCTAGCTTTTTGTGTGGGGCTAGCTACTCAGAAAACATCTGACATTTCCTAAACTCTATACGACAGCTTTGTACACCCACTTTCAAAGTTAAATACACACTTTTCTATTTCATAAATTTCACTAGCGGATACTTTATTACTTACAAATGAGGTTCTCAAGTTGAATGTTAACTTTATCAATTATCCTGTTATCTTTCATAACAAATGTGAGGACAATGTAACCTGGAGCTTTTCTATCTGCGCCTGCGTGCAGCATTAAAGAATACAAAAAATGGTTTCAAAACCATTTAAGTCAAGAAATCACTCGAAACACTGAGTCTCGTTTTAACTGAGTTTCGTTATTATAGAACTGAACGTCAATAAAATCACCTTCCTCTTTACAGACTAAATATAAAATCAGTTTCGCTTCTACAGAATGAGCTAAGTATGTCTACGGCATCGGGCAGTCGTAATTTAGAGAAATTGGTCTAAATACGTGGCAAGAGAAGGATGTCGATCCTAAAATTCTGTTTAGCGTTACACATTTTATCACAGCTGGAAAGAAATTACTATTAAGAAACTTCTTCGCTTTTTGTTCTCCCTTTGTATTTATACAGTCTTTGTTGAATATTGCTGTAATTTTGTTCATAAAGTCTCACTAATATCACCATTCCTTTTCTTTCCCACACACAGCGACAGGAAATGTTTATGGAAACAAATTCTTTTATCTTTCGTAAATATCTTTAATTCTGATATTTCAACGTTAGCGTTTATGGCATAAGATCATTAATTTCGACATTTCATGTAACACTTTTAGACGTGATGATAATATTTGGAATTGTAACAATTATTTGCACTGTAGAGAGTGAGGGTCTGAGGCAGAAACGGTGGAAGTCACTATGTCAGAGGCTTTCAGAACGAAAATAATAAACCTCCATTACTGAACGGTTGAAAAGGACAACATCGAAGAATTTAACTTACTCGTAAAAAAACTAAAATAACGAGTGAAACAGCAATTTAACTGTTACGATGCATTGATGGAAGAACATGCAACAACAAAATTTGCCATTTTCTTGTGAGTGTGTAAAACTGTGCTCTAGATAGTAACAAAGTTTTCAAAAGTCGACGTTCTGCAAATCCAACTAACTATATGGAGCAGAATTCTTATATAGAAGCTAATTGTACTCTCAGCTAGTCAAGAAATTCCCTGTCTTTTATGGAACCCGAAGGCACATTACCATGTACAACAGCCCGCCATCGGTCCCTATCCTGAGCCAGATGAATCCAATCTGCATACATCACACCCCTCTACCTCTCAGAATTACGTTAATCATACTACAAAAGGTGATGAAAAGTTAATTACAAATTCAGAGAAAATAAGTGTTAGCAAATGAAGACTTTATAGTGGCAACAGCGTCGTTAAATAATCTCAAAATGGAGAGAGATGAGCACAATGTGAACCAGATAAGTACACAGAAGCTTTGAGGATATAATACGTTATTATAAAGAGGGAATGAGTATCAAGAAACGAAGAGGGACGACGTAGTAGCACATCAATCACGATGAAGGGTAAGTTCTAACGGCACTCCAGTTATGAGTACCGGAGCGTGACCTTACGAGGAGAGCGAATCGAGAGCAGTCCGTCTGTCTGCCTGACTGTCTTGCTGCAGCTCCCTGTTGTCAATCAAGGCACCAGACACTGATTGAATCTCACGTCTCCGATAAGAAATTAAATTGGAGCCTTTAGTAATTACTGGTGGACTTATTTGGAAAATTCTACTTTTATATATTTTATGACTGATTGATTCACACAATTACGCTCTGAATTTTATAGAGATGAAAAAGGCACCGAATAGGCGCATATTCTAGTAGTTTAGCTCCGGGATAAAACAGCCTGATCCAATTCCCAACTCACTGATCCTTTAAAGCCCAGCGGTAACTATGTGTACCACCTGTCTTAACAATCAGGGAAACTAAATTTTAAATTTGTGGTTTTTTAATCAGTTGATCTTCTTAATGCTGAAGAGTCGCGTTTTCTTTGCGGTACGCACTGAATTCTTAAGTATTATTTAGAATATCTTAGGCTTCAGAGGATTAATAAAGTGCTTTCCTTGTTCATGTCCCACATATTTAAAATTGACATCAAACATTAACTTCTTTCATGCATATTTTTAATTTCTT
>NW_019059951.1:1892813-1909011 GCF_000696155.1 Zootermopsis nevadensis | reverse complement strand
GCTCTATAACTTATGTAGCTGACAAACCATCATTAAATAAATTAACGGAACAACATAAATCAGATGCATAATGGATTGTAAGGTTTCATAAAAATATTACCAGATTAATAAATATTTACGTGTAAGCTACAACAGTAGGGCCTCTTTCATCGCCGTTTGACAAGACATCAAAATAAATGGGAAGATTTAAATGGATAATCAGCATTTGTGGACTGGGAAGGAGGCGATCACAGTCTGGTTTTAGTCACCATGAACACGTTTCGGAATAACCAGTCTGAAGCGACAAATCGACTGAGAATCACTGTTTTCGTTCACACACTGGATAAAACACACCTGATAGCGAAAAGTCCAGGGTTATCTACTGAAACACGAAGATCAATTAAACACGATAAAAACAGTAACGAAAAATCCCAAAAACCCTGAAAGATCGCAGTCGGATGCACAGTAACATACCTAAAATTATCTTTCGTTTGAGTTCGTAGTTTCTGCAGGTTGACTGCAGCCAGTCTACCTGGAAAGGGCTTGATACGCCACGACGACAAAGTTTCAATGTGTTCCCAGTCTTCCCATCCCCTTCCATAGCCGAAAGACTGAATTAGCACAATTTGCATGGGTTCACGTATGAAATAAAACATACGCCATTACTCGCATTGTCATAACTCTGTTCCATTAAACGTAATTGTATTATACTCGGACGTGTATTGAATGGAAACTAACTTAAAGTGTAACCAAACTGTGACATATATATTCAAATGTTGGTGCCACTGTGTACAGGATCTGACGAAATTTCAGCACAGTTCGTGCAAATTTGTTCTTGGATTAATTAACTATTCTATTCTAATTGAGTAGTTTAGGTACTGGCGAATTGTACGAGGAACTCATATCTGTGTTGGATAACCGATGTTAAAAGTAATTATTTCTCCTGTTGTTGTTTCGTTATTTTTATTTTTAATATTATTTTATATTTATCTATTTTATTAAGATGTTTGCATTGCTTCTCTTCTTATTCTGTATTCTTAAATCATTCATGCTTTCTGTTACACTTTGTAAGCCTCCTGTAAATGGAATGCTTTTCTATGTTAAAGGCAAAATAAATACATGTGAACTATGAATAGGAAATCATTTATTAAGCTCATTTGTAAGCATTTTCTGGATATAATACCAGTACAGAATAAAATGAAGAAGTACTAACAACTCGACTTTGATGTCTAATAGCATAAAAAAATCGACAAATTATGATTACTTGTGATTTCGAGTCTTCCCTGTGTATGTTATGCATGCAGGTATCATATGGGCCTAGACGACGTCTCAAATGTTTTGACGATGGTGCGTTATAGTAAGTAAAATTGGTCTTTTGTACTTTGTCCATCGTCTGAATTATAAAATCATAAAAGTATATCGTTTCGCTAGGTGGCTTCTGCTCCCGTCTTCGGGGTAGAAAGGGGTAAGAGGATGGAAACCCTATCTGTTGGATCTTCTGAGCTCAGAGATCTCAGAATCCAGCTTCTGAAATGTAACTACCAGTAGTTTATAAATGACGAGAAATGGAATAGTACTTGGATACTTATGACTTTTGGGCCTGAAGAGGATGTTGATCGGTGTAACGTCACAGTTAAAAATGTCTACACTTTCTGTTTTCCCGGTCGATCTTTTGTGAGGAAATATATTCGGGTGTCGGCGTGGTTGTGTGACGCCAAAGATAACCGCGGACGGTTATATCATACACAGCAATATTCGATCAGTTATAATCTGACTAATAATTATTAACATTGTTTTAGTGACTTATTCGAGCCAAATAATTTAAATAATTATTTCGAAATCAGGGAAAGAACACAGTTAATTTAATCAGAACGCTATCGGTTCTTAATTCTTGATGTAAAAAACCCATTGTTCTTCAACTATCTTTCTGTGCTGCTGTATCCTCGCCCTCATGACAAAGGCAAGAAACACCTTTGGTACGTCGGCAAACGTCGGCAAGACCACACGGCGCAACAACCCAGAAGACAGTCACCTGAGATCCTGAAATCTCACAAACATTCTGTAGCTCTAATTTAAATATTTTCTTCTACTATTCACTGCTTAAGAACCTCCAAGTGCTATCAATAACTAATTTCCCCGCATAATTGATAAATGTAAAATAATTAGTCGCTTATCTCTGAGTGTTCATTCTGTTTATTCCTTGCAATAAATTCTAGCTCATAGTTTCACTGATTAAGAATAAACAGGGCAATACAAAACAGGAAGAGGAAGACAAGCTTTCAGCCAGGAGAGTGATTCGAAGTCGCCATCCCAGAACCGAAAGTGCAAGTGTCCTAGACCAAGAGGCAACTGTGAAAAGCAACTGTACCGATTAAATTATTTTAAATGTATAATCTGAACAATTTCTCATTTTGCATCTGAACTCTTATAAGCTACAGACGTCTGTCCGAAATATAACTCGTCAACGCGTATTTCGGGAACATTCTGTAGATCATTATCCATTATCTGCAGTGACATCTCGGGCTCAATCCAGTATTCTGAACGTAGCCCTTGGGGAGAACAGAAACTTTGCTTTCCAAAGGCACTATACACATACCCACTAGTATTATAAACCATCCCCGTTCAACTACGATGAAAACCCCCAGAAGCAATTCTCATTAGTAAGCGCTGTAACAAACGCACATCCTGACACATCGCAAGAGGATGAAGTATAAAGCCATCCCCTTCTCTAAAACTAGAACAACCAACTTGAAGTTTCAGACACTGTGCACCAATTAGGGGACTGCTGACAAAATTGTACGACTACCTTACACGTCGCTACAGAACGTCATCATCTACTTGAGGTTCCGTAGCCAAAATAAGGTGGTTTGTTCGTGCTTCTGATATAATGAATACACAGGGGATGTTTCACTACACCAGCCGAATCGAAGAAAAACAAAACCCTGCCTAACGCGCATTAGTTTCGCTAATATTATTTACCACAAGCTATTTCGGGTCTAACTCACATTAATTAAAACACCCGAAGTACCTACCGCCTTTCGTGTTGTGAGATTAGGGCATTTTCACGCTTGCTGGGAGATTTTGTTTGAACCATCTTCCTGGTACTTCACTTTAAATATTCGCTCCAATGACTAGAAATAATTGCCCTTGTATATTCGTACTGAAACTGAATGGGGTTCAAACCGAAAGAAAATAATATACACAAAATTAAACCCAGTCAGTACAAGTCCTAAGTGCGGAACTAAAAACTGTCATAAATATAAGTGACAGAAAAAGACCCTGGTTATTCTCAGTACTTATACAGAGTAAATCCGTTACTACACCTACATTTAAGATGAGTGTTACATACATTAAACTGCAGACAAGTTCAACATTAGCTCCTGTCTGAGGTGGCTACATGCAATAGCAAATAAGACGTTCGGGTATTTGACCACCTTCAAACAACTGTTGTAGTTGAAGTGACAAATAATTTATTTTATTTTCTATACTAGTGTCAAAATTTTCTAAGAATTTAGAGAAAGGATACTAATGTAAATCAAACTGAAGAATGTTATCGCTTTACATTTACAAAAAAATGTATTTCTGAAAGCAGATCTGAATATGAAGTTCATTTTCATATGGACCTACCTTAAATTCGACATTGGACAGATCATTTAGCTTCGTATTCTCTCTATTCTTTCAAGCCACAGTAGACGTCATTCAATTTATAAAAATAATAATTTATCGACAGAAACGCGCGTCGCAAGCGATGTGAACCGATTGCATGAAAGGTACAAAACCATTATCAGATTCAAGATTATTCAAAGCGCGGGCTTATTTAAATATTCAAATTTTTTACACCGAAGCAATCTCACACTTCTTCATTTTAGAGAGAACCTTGTCCCTGAGACCAACTACCTTGTCTAAAGCTTTTAATGGTGGCCAGTTCCTCAGTCTGTCCATTCAAAAGCTGTGACAGTAATTTAAAGACAGCTCGGGATGTATACTCCGCACTGGAATACACATAACATCCTCACGCGTTATTTTGCAACCACCAGATCACGGCACCTCAATGTCGAACTCAAGATATCCCTCTTCCGTCATTTTGTTATCACAGCTCGCAGGACATTCCAATGTATACAATTTTGAGGTTTTACAGAATATTACAATCTCCACATCAAATTTTATCCAAATCCATCCAGTGATTCTCTAGTGAAATCGACTGGACGGAGGGAGGGACAACACGTGTTTTCTCTACAAACTTCGTGTAAAGAACGCACGACTAATTTCTTTTACATCCTTCATTACTGAAGATGCACCCTACAAATCAGAGACGACTATCTCAAATATAATTTAACCTACGTAAAACACACAATAAATTAGGATCTTGACATAGTTATGTCTACCCATGTCTTTAGCGCACTGTTCACTACAGGCACAGCAGACTTTCATCAGAGTAGATTCTAACAACTCCATCAAAGATTCTTTGATAATATTTTAACGGCATTTCACCCAGATTTTTTCCCAGTAAAAATGCTTTATTGACATTCATAAGGCAGACAAATGAAGGACGATTCTTGTAACCGAATTAAACACTTAAAATGATTTTAGCTGAATACGCTTTTCATTTAATGAAATCGGGTGTCTGTTTTGGCGAACAGACACTCGCACGCATTGACACATCTCCTCAGTTTGATCACGAGATGATGAGCTGTTAGCAGCATAAAAATGTGCACTCTGCCTAATCAACTTACATCAGCGTGTGCTGGCGAAAAATCACATTTTATTAATTTTCAACGTTTTCAGTTGTCTTTTATTTATTACAGGTTTGAACACAAAAATAAAGTTACCCCTAAACTGAAGTTTGCAGGGATATGGAACACATTTACATGTGTCTGAAGTAATTAGTATTAACATTACTTTAATTTGCCTTTGTCATATCTCGCGATTTTCAAGTCGGTACCCACACATGTACTTTCTTGAAAAATTTAAAGTTCTGATGCACACAACTGGCCTGATAATTAAAAAATGTCCTAAAAAATTAAGACCTTTAAAGCATAAACAGGTAAGAACATTAAATGCTTGTGATCATATTATAACAGTGGAATGTCAAGCAGATCTCTACTTACTTTAGCAACTTAATTTTAAAATGTCACAAGAATTCGGTTCAACTGGTGACCAACAAGATTGTGAACGTGTACCCTTCTAAAGGTTTCTTTACGCCACATCAGAGACGATAATGTTAGCAGGGCTTTTAAGTTACCTTATTACAGTTTGCACAAGTAATAAATTAAAAATATCTCACTTATGACAGTGGGCTTCTTCGAAACAATTATGGGCATTTACTAGGAAGCAGGTGTACTGTCCAAAAACACCGCTCGATCCAATGTCCGTTCTTTCTCAACGTGGAAGAACTGTAGTGAAATTGTTGTGGCTGCAGGCATCTTATATTTCTTACGCGTCACTGAACCGACAAAGGATGAGCTAGGTTTCCCACTGGTAGCATCCAAGCCCCCGTCTGCCGGGTTTTCGCGACTACGGTAGCAAATGACACGTCGTAGATACTGTGACGTGTTTGACAAATACACTAACGACTTCACATTTAAAGTTTTTTATTACCATAACACGTTCTCGTAGGAGTAGATTATGGAAATAAAATGTCTGCACAGATGTCATTTAACAAAATGCCTTGTATTGGTGGAGTTTCTAACTCAATGTAAAATACAACATAATATGACATTTTTGAGACATGCAGCTAACTGTTTAATTTGTTTTAAATATTAGTGTACCTGGGGAATATCCAGTATATTCTGTGTTGAAAGTATACATTAGATTTTCTTTTTCTTAAATGCAAATAAACCTGATGTCTGTCGATATGAAATCAGACATCGACATCAAATCGTATAGTTACAATGTCTGAATAGATCCTTAAATTTGTGCAGTAATGCATTTTTGAAAAATATACTAAGTTTCTTTTTATAGAACGTAAAGGAACAAAATGGCGGTCGAGAGAGTTCTACATTCAGCTCCACTTTTGACGGCGAAAGGTAATGAGAGATTCGAATCGGGCATGAGGAATTTGGTCTGGAGATCGATTAACATCCTACAAACATAAAGAAACATAAAGCCTTATTTACAAGTAAACTCTCACGAGAGCTGAGATGATGCAAATCTCTGAGGTCACATCTGATAAAGTTAACGAATTTGGAATGTGGAGGCGCTGCCTACTAAAACCATGTGCAGAATCAGGTTACTAAATGGTACAATAATTATTAATTTTTAGTTCTAACTAGCCACAAAAATTAGATTAAGCATGTTAAGAAAAATAATATTTTTAAATTTTTACGAGAGTATTTTGTATCAGCGATAGTTAAGTGAGTTAACCCCGTTGACAAACCGAAAAACTGCGTTTTCATTTTGTGTGCATTGTCCAACAATTTTATATTACTAACCTAGTACGAGAGGTAAGTCTTTAAATCATTTGCGTATGATCACTCTTAAGTTTGCAGTTCTGCAAGGCCCATACTAGAGACCCTGAAACTGCTTTAAGTAATCAAAGCATTCAACATTTTGTTACTTGACTGCAGTATTTACAAAACAAAATCGATAAAAAGAAAAAACTGCTAAATGAAATTAAAACTTATTTTATATTAGGTTCGTGTGTCTGTATGAACACTCATATTTCGTCCAGTATTAAGACGAAGGCAGAAAACTGTCGTTCAGTAATTCTTGTTGACTCCTTACAGCTGTGATACAAGAAGTTCGTGTAGTTTTCCACCAGGTCCGCCACATTCTTTTCAAGATCTGTATCAGAATGCCAAGTCATCACGACTCAGTACTAGGCAATGTATCCAATGTTTTTGCCCTTGAAGCCTGATATAATGCTTGAAGAGGGTCTGACCGTTGTGGTTTTGCTATCACCAATTTATTTAAGTAATCCTAACTTTAAAGCAACTGGTGTTAGTGAAAGTGTTAGTGTTCTGCATTTCCCTTTTCTGATTCGTTCCTCTTGGAACACTGGTTCGAACGGGTTTCGGTTTAATAAATAGGTTTATATTTTGCACTGAAAAATCCGTGCATTGTTTTCGAATTTACTCTGTTGAATTCACGCAACACAAAGCTACAAGCCGGGTTATCCTACTCTCCCACTAGACAAAAAAAAATCTAATTTATCCTACTCTCCCACTAGACAAAAAAAGAGTCTAATAACTCGAAGACTTATAGAAATGGCTTTTCTCGAAAGAATATTTAACAAATGCCATTGAATTTCTGACTTATTTATATAGTTCTTCAATACTGGCGTTTCAGAACATGAAAGAGTGATCGAGATAGCACAGAACACAAGGCTTAATGGTTTCCTAAAAATGCTGATGGATGTTTCCACGTGGTTAAACAGGTCAGTGACCATCATTTGATTCGCGCCCAGGTTACAAATTATTTGGAACCTTACCTCCATGCCCCCTATAACCAACCATCTGAAAATATATTCCAGAAGCGCATGTCATAAAATTATTTTCAACAGTTTCTTTAGCCGTCATAAATTTTAATAATATCATATCTTATTCTGAACAGCCTCGCACAAGACTTAATTTCATGCAGGCTTCCTAATAAGTGTTCAATTTTGTTTTCTTCCCCAATCCATATTACTCGTTTTCTGTTCTAATATTAAGTCAAGTGAACAGGCTTACATGACGAAGTTCGTCACTAAACCGCATTTTCCACACATGACGCTTTACTAAGACCCAAAACCAGCAAAATTCTTGAAAGTGGGTGTCTTCTGGGTTGTTACGCCATTTAACCTGGTAAACGTTTATCGACGTTTCAGAGATGCTTACTGTCTCCATCATCAGGGCGGTCAACTTCCGGATAATGGATGCAACAAACACGTCTGAAATGTCTGTGAACATCTACCAGACTGCATTGTCGTGACTGCGTATTTCTGCTCTTGCCACGAAAGTAAAATTGTCTTACGCAGTGATTACGGTGAATTGTGTCTTAAACTTTTGTCAAAGGCACAAGTTATCTGTAAACTTAAGTCCGGTAAGAAAAGTGACCATCCATCAGTCGGATCCATTGTACGAAGCTACCGGCAAGCGACGGCCTTCTAGCCGGCAACTTAAAACCATGAGCTGCCCGCTTTGAACGAACCCACTGACCTCATAGGATTACAAGGTATCATTAATACCAGTCACGTGGGTAGCACATTGTGAGCATTGTAAATATTCACAGCGAATTCCATTTAGAAACATAAACCAAAACTCTGTTTAAATAAAATGAGGCATAAGTTATCTAAAATCCACAAATCCTTAAAAATTTTGCTAAATGTCGAATGTAAAAAGCAATTAAATTTCCTTCCTTTGGTTTTCGCGGTTGAAATTCTGTGTATAACTTCGGCTTTTGGTAGGTTTTTCAACGTTTCGGCAAACACTTCATTGGCAAACTGCGATGTTTGCCTAAATGTCGGAAAGCCTACAGTATCGAATGCAGCTCATCCCCGAAAGACGAAGTTACAGAAGACAAAGTTCAACTTTCTAGTACTGCCCGTATTGAAAAAGCCATGTGCTCTCAAAATGCATTATAGTAGTAATTCTTTATTTTAAATCGTTCCTTTTGCGAGTCTCAGTGGCGTAGGTCACATAATCGACATATTTTTATTAATTTCTTCGCAAATTAACTTCTGTGAATTATTATTCTGTTAAATTGTGAAAGACATATTAGTGTGATATTTTCTGGTATGCTTTGGTTGGTTACTCAATCATATTATGTACAAAGCAAGATTCCACTGATTTCTGTAAATTTTTAAGTTTGTGTAAAGGAATTTTAGATAATGACTAGATACGTCGTAGTAAGTACAAAAAATAAACTAGAATCTTCCATAGAGACCTACCGGTCAAACGATAAATTTATCGCGGATAAACGACGACTTTCCGGGGTCTTATAATAATGATATAACACAAAAATTGTATAAACTAATGTCAACATATGCCTACACACTATTAATACTCTGTTCTTTTATTTAACACATTTTAATAATCATTTTGAAAGTCTTAATAATTTCAAAGTCTATTTCAGAAAACGGATATGGCTTCTGCCATCCAAAGTAAACTCTGCATAATATTAAGGCCACAGGCAGTCCGAAAATCAAAATATTGCTAACTGTATCCATAAGTTCTGTGGCTTTCAAATTATCTCGATGTTTGCCAGTAACAACTATTGGCTAAAAGAACTTGAAAATAATATTTTATTTTTTTAATATAAATTTGTGTAGGCTATATTTTATGACGCATTTATCCATCTATCTGCGTGTGTCTGGTATGACGGATCTTTAAGTTTAGAATCGCTCAGCTACCTTTTATACAACCCGAATGTTCACAACATCGTTCACAAAAGCACGCCAATTTACCCTACCCCGAATCAGATAAATCCAATCTATCT
Source organism: Zootermopsis nevadensis (assembly GCF_000696155.1). Next base: position 1,899,618 of record NW_019059951.1, on the reverse strand, counting down.
TGTTTACGTAAGATCCATTTTAACACTGCATCTTGTTTTTATAAGATAACGTCATGGCTTAGCACAAATTAAACATTCTTAAGGTTAGCATACACTGTGGTAAATATTATTAAATAGCTTTCAGATACGCTCATTCCAGTGAGAATTTAAGGACGCAGCACGCACGTAGAAGGCCTCCTCAGGGCTAATTTCTTTCTTTCAACACTGCAGAGAGTGCTGGGTGTACTACGAGAGCTTTGTGTCCAGTATACAAGCAAGTGGGAACAGGAGAAAACAGATTTTAAAAGAGAAAAATAAGGTGAGGACTATTCGAATAAAACGCTGCTGCTAAGAAAATGACAAACACAAGAGTAGATGAGGGTACAAAGACGGACAAGAAGAGGAAGAGGTCCTCGAAACGTGACAGAGAATAGAGCTCAAGAGGCAGTACAAAAGACGGACAATCCAACACTGTACACTGCTAAGAAAACACGAGAAGAATTCCACCCGACATCAAGCAGCCTGAAAGCACCAAAGACTGGAAAGGGAGTAAATGGAACACTGGCCCTTTACTCGAGAAACCAATGTAGCTAACTAAAATCTCAGCATGCTAACAGAATTTTACGTCTGACTTACAGACTTAATAAAATAACAGCTGCAACATGAATTTTTTGTCACAATAAAAAAATGTGAAACTGCCCTTTCTCGGACTGCAGCCATGCTCATACAAATAAGTCGCTTCTCTCGGTGATTAAAAAAATGAATGTATTAGGCACACAATTCGTCTTAAAGGACGATTTACGTGTGTATTACACAACGTTTCCAAAAATTAATTTCGTATTTCCCTGAGTTTTACATTAGACTAGATCTCGATCTTATTTCACCGTCGTATATGAGAGACAAGTGGACAGTCTTCAGTCTTGCAGATACGGCATGTTATGCTTTTATTACCCCCACGAAATCCATAATAGGAAAGTAGACGTTGCAGTAAACTTTTTCACTCTTAATCATTTGCTAGTAATTGAGTCGCTCAAGTGGACAAAGTAAACACTTTCTTCAGATATGCCCAATAAATTTTATGTAAAAATTATTTTCTTGTGGGATGTTGCGCCGTGCAGTCTAGTCGAAATTGGCTGACGTGCTTACTGCCTCCATAAAGCGCCCTGATGATGGAGGCAGTAAAAACCTCTAAAATGTCGGTCAATTTCTACGGGACTACATGAAGCAAGATAGCAATCTTCATATTCCCCGCCGTGAGAATCTAAAATTTTGCATGCATTTCTCGTCTCTTTGATGTGTGTCACATGCCACGACCACGTGATCCTCATCCAGCGGCTTCTCACGTACAGTACAGAATTATAATGGACAAGTCGCGCTTTGTTGTAGCAGCGTAATGTAGTGGAAACACTGGTGTGCTGGTAATGTTGGAGTGGTCTAAGATATGAAGCGGTTCTCCTCGGGAAAGGAGGGGCTCGTCCTCTTTTTGTTGTGGTTGGTACTACTGTAGTCAACTGCTGAGTGAGCTGTTCCTTTTGCCAAGATGATTATTATCTATTTGCCCCCAAGTCCTTCCAGTACACACGATATGTATAAAAATGGGAAATCGTAAAAGTTCTGTCATAACTCTTGCAGAGTTCAGTTCATATGAGGACTTGTGGAATATAGGCCTGAATCAACCACTGTTCGGTTCTGTGCCTTGAGATTGTTTACGGGGGGTCCAAGGTTACATACTGGAAGCTGACAGTTAAAATAATAGACCTACTGACCAAGAAATCGTACAGAACTCTATTTTCTGATCGAATATTTCCCAATATAGGCTGCACCAAAAGCCATTTTCGTGCGTTCTATGCAAGAAAGTTTGTAACATAGTGGCAGATTATGATTTTCCGTAGGGAGTACTTGTTTAGGCCGCCGACTGATCTGATAATGACGGATGTGAACGCATAATGAGGAGCTGTTTGTTTGCAAGTAAACTTATCTCCTCCGAAACTAATGAAACACGAGTCGTAGTTTCGGTTAAATTTCGTGGAGTAAACTCTAAAAGTTGTATGAGAAACATTTTTGTCCATACACAGTAATTATAACCTCAACTTTACTTAAAGCCTAAATTAATCTTTAGCAGATTTCTAACAAAAAACTTATCGTATAAAAGAAATTATAACCTGAATATTATGAATATGTGGGTTCTACAACTTTCATTTAAAATAATTTACGTTGCAACAAGTACTTAACGAACTAAAATGAAAATGAAGCTTTCTGTCTTCTGGGTTTTTACGATGAATATCGCCCTGATGACGGAGGCAGTATGACCTCTGAAACGTTGGTTACTATCGACCAGACTACACAGCGCAACAACCCAGACGACAGAAAGCTTCATACTCACCGCTGTAAAAACCTCAAATCTTACATAAAATGAAAATGTAAAATTTCTGACCGAAGTGCAGTGCTGTAAGGCAAAAACAACTTTCCAGCAATAGACTAAAAAATGTTCCAAGCAGTAACACATCTAACATATATTCAGAAAACGAGCAGTTTGAATCTCGGCTGGGATACTTGTCAATCCACAATACTCTTATGTCTTCAATTTCACATACCGGCTTAGATGCGTGTGAGTAAGTTTTCTCTTGTTTCAATTTGAATATTTAGTATTATAGATGTGTGCAGACTTTTTAATGTGTTATGATTTTTTTTTTCAGAATGGGACATCCTGATGTTATGTCAATAGTTTCTTCGAATAATTTACACAGCAGACATCTGCTTTCAGTTTCTTCTTTCAAATTTTTCACTTAAAGTATTTTGTGCGGATTGCCTGATCCTGAGTTGTTGTTATTGTTATTATCATCATCATCATCAACAACACAGTCTTTATCATTTACTGACGACAGGCTGTCGTGTAACAAATTCTCTATCAGTCACACAGTTCTACTACAGATTTATCTTCCTTAAGTCCTGTTTATTAAACAGGTCTCAGAAGCATCTTGCCCTCTGCAGCCACTCAAACCGGCTGCAGTGTCCTTATCTCTCTATTTCTTAAGTTCTGCCTTCTGGTGAATGACAGGAGCTTACAGAACGATTTGTGGTGCAGGATTATCAGGAAATGCTCTCCGCTGTCTTGAGTGACAGATGGAAGGAACAGTTCATAATGGCCCTAAACTGATATTGTAACACACACCTATTCAAGAATTAAAAAACCATTTAAGAATTTCTGTTATATTGATATTGATCGCTCATACGCGTTCCTTTCAGGTCCTGTCACGCAGATGCAGAAGTGTGGGCGCCTGTTTTAACATACAATTTTTTTATTCGCATTGTACATATTACCTACTGCAGTATAACAAAAGAAGGCTACAGAGCACTGTAACTTGATGAGTGCATGTGTACTGTCCTACCAATCCAGGTGGCTGGATGATTCACGACGCGAATGGACATAAACCCATTCGAATTCCGTTTAGGTCATGGAGAGTTTTCTGCATTTCATCATCAACATAACGTTTCCATCTTCCGTCGGCAGTTTGAGATGCTGCAGTGGGTTTGTCCCTAAGACAACTTGCAGTTTAAGAAACCTCAGGAAGTGTTTCCCATGACTGAGTGAACAACGAAAATATTAAGAAAAAAACCAACAGAAAGGGGGACAAGAGAAATATTCCATCGTCTAGTAATAAAACGTAAAAAACGTAAAACGACGTTTCGGAGATGGGGCTCTATCTCCGTCTTCAGGTTCCTACTCAGTTGGAGTTGAGATAGAGCCCCATCTCCGAAACGTCGTTTTACGTTTTTTACGTTTTATTACTAGACGATGGATAATATCCAAGTAAATTTTTATTCAATTGACTCTTCACCATCGTCAAGAAGTTTTAGATTTGAAGAGAAATATGAACAATATGGGCCTAAAGGAAGAAATAAACATGACGTGACTCACATTCTCAAATTATCTGCTTTAATCCCGTAGGTACCTAACGTATCTGATACTTTTCTTGATTTTTCCTCTTATTTTACTGACGACAGTGTCTATATTTCCCTTCTGAATGGTCTGCGAACCCAGGCCCTTCTTATGTAAGTACTTAAGAAGTTGGCCTATGTTAATAAATAGTTCGGAATCTTTTGGCTTTCCACCTACTACCTACAAAATTAGTATTGAAATATAATTGTACCCGTTATTTTGCATGGGTGTGAAACCTGTTCTCTCTCTTCAAGAGAACAACGCAGATTGAGAATGTTCAAGAACAAGGTAGTAAGGAGGACGTTTGGAACAAAGAAGAGTGAAATGTCTTGATGTAGGTATGGATAGGAGGATAATATTAAAATGCATCTTAGGGAAATAGGTTTGAGAATGGGGATTGGACTCACGTGTCTCTGTATAGGGACCAGTGGCGGGTTTTTGTAAACAAGGTAATAACCTTCTGGCTACATAAAAGGCGAGGCATTCTTGGCTACCTAAATGTGCTATACATCTTCTCAAGGATTCAGCTCCATGGACTCAGCCATATTAATTTTAAAAAATCGAGCTGCTTGACACAGCTGCAATTCATCAGTTTAGGGTTCAGACTGTACACCGTTTAAACCCAGTCTTGGACCAGCTATTATCAAGACATAACAAGATTTTCTTGAGTCCCTTCCTGGTACAAGGCAGAAATCGCTACAACTTGATGTTCTCTTCCATTTTAAAGAATAGGGTTTAATTTAACCTATACAATACTTAACAGCAGAACAGTGCAAAGACATCGGCAGTATTTCGCATCCAAAACAGGCTTTTATAAACCTATCAGTAATATTGAATTTTCAAAATATGAGAGCTTATTTGAAGCAAGATTGAGAGATGACAGTAGATTAAGTTAAAAGCGGCTTATCCCCTCCACTCTACCTGACTGTGATGGCGTCTGCTCCACTCACACCTTCAAATAAAATAGAAATTAGTAATAGGCCTTGTTCACCACAGCACCAGTGGGGCAATTGATTCAGCCGCGACAATAAAACCTCTTTGGTATTAAAACGCTCGCCTGGAGAGACAGAGAAATACAGAAATCCTTCTGGAGAAATTTTCTCTTCAGATAATTCTGTATTAATTCAACAAAAAACTAGGATTAGTAACACTATACACAGAAATTACTTTCACAGATAGACAATTTAACGACAGAAGTTTATAGTTTCTTATTTTGTTCACGCTATAACTCATCACTGAAACTTTGCTCGCGTGCAATTGTATTAGACACTGTACTGAACTAAACATAAACAAAATACTCACATTTCATTTGATCCATTAATTCTCGTGATTGAAATTTTAGTTGAGGACTGTTCAAGCGTGCATAATGAATGTAATGTGTTGAAGCTAATCAAGACTATATGGAATTCAAAAAACCATCACGATGCTCCATCCAATCCACATCTACACACTCTTTTCCTACGACAAATTTGAATATAGTAAAACCCAACTACAAACAAATCCTCAGGAGCCTAAACATTTTTTTCGGTTAAAATCAAACTCCAGTTTAAGATACACACTTTTAAATAAACGATCCACAGTAGAGGCTACGTATCCCATGCATTTGTGGCCTAATTATGTCAGAGAAGGTGGCAAGTCATTTAGAATTTTATGCCTACACACAGTACTATAGTCCCACACTAATACTAATTACCAAACGGTTTTAGTTTCATTTTCTTTTTTAATTCCAGTAAGTCTCCATTTTTTCCTTTGCCAACAATTAATTCATGCCTTCTGCACAAGCATTACGGACGGTGGGGCTAATTTCCTAGTTTTGGCAACAATGCAAATCCACAGGCAAATTTCGTAACAAAACACATCGAAATTTATAAATCCATAATGTTAACCTTCATAAGAAAAAAATCATATTACCACCGTATGCATGTTGAAGATTTGCAGCTACGTATTTACTGTTTTTTTTATTAGTGTTCTGTCTGACAACAGGTCCGTTTACACGGCAGATGATTCAGAAGTGGTTTGCCATTGCCTTCTTCGGTATGTAAATAATGATAGATGTGAAGTAATTGTTGGGATGCCACGGAGAAACCGGGGAAGCCCCCGGAGGAAAATTCCGTGTTGCCTAGACCACGGCCTTGCCCAACACAGGTTATAAATTTGGGCACCATCGGGAATCGAACCGGGACCCCAGAATTACTAGGCCAGCGTTCTAACCGCTAGACCACCGTGGCGGTGTATTTACTGTATAGGTACATTTTGAACAACCTGTAGTTCCCACATAATCCGGTTTCTGTTCTAGAGAGATAGACCCTAATACTTTATTTTCATCCCAACTATATCTACGTTTCTCAAATGGAGTGGCTGTTCCGTAAACACCCACATCATTCTATTCGATTTAATCGCCCTACCAAAACTACGTGCCGAGTAAAACATTAGCAAGCTCTTCATTACATCATTATTTTAAATATCTTATCACTAATTACAGTTTATTTATCTAACTAAACTATAAGCTACTGATGTTGATCGTGCGCAAATCCAAACTACGTCTAGATCGCCATCGTGACACGAGATGAGAAAATTGCGAGTAGGAATCTTTATCGACCGAAAGAGGCTACACAACTGTGTAAAGATTATTTCCCTCCTCCTGCTTCTCTCAAGAGATGAACAGCGACATCTGTAACCCATAACTGCAATCCCTCACAAAACAGCATTATTCACTAACTTCAGTCCATAAATTTCCTTATTAATATTCACCGCTTCGCCTCAATCCGATTCACGACAACCGTAAAAGAAGAGGAAGAAGGAATATGGTAGGAGGAATGTAAAAAAAAAAGAACAATAATTCAATTTCTGAAACAAGAGAGGGCGGGAGGAGGTCCGCTTCGTTTC